>JBBHKE010002184.1:0-117259 GCA_037447655.1 Zygnema cylindricum | reverse complement strand
AGAGAGAGAGAGAGAGACAGAGAGAGAGAGAGAGAGAGAGAGAGAGAGAGAGAGAGAGAGAGAGAGAGAGAGAGAGAGAGAGAGAAACCAACCGTTGTTTCAGTCACAACCACTTTACTGGGCTCCTCAACAGGAGGGGCCACGTCCTCCTCCATCTCCGTGTCCCTCTCCTCCCCCCCTCTGTCCTGGGGTTGAAATCACACCTCCTATTTTAGAATACGTACTTCGCAAAATAGAGGTAAGAGTGTTTAGAGGTGAGGAAGAGGGGCAGGGGGAGGGAGGGGGGGAGAGAGCGAGGGAGAAAGAAAGAGAAATGAAGAGAAGACAAGAGAGATCATGTTATTGGAACATGACAGTGACGGTTGAAGAGAGGGAAAAGTGAAGGACAAAATGCAGACACAGAGGGAGAGAGAGAGAGAGAGAGAGAGAGAGAGAGAGAGAGAGAGAGAGGGGGGGGGGAGAGAGAGAGAGAGAGAGAGAGAGAGAGAGAGAGAGAGAGAGAGAGAGAGCAATCAATTCACCTGTCCTCCCACCATCTCATTCGCTCCTCCACCCTCCATCGTAAAATCCTCAAGATTTATGGCTTCCCCATATTCATTCCACATGGTAGAGTCTTCCTCGGAGGGAAACATGGGAGCGATGGAGGTAGGAGAGGGAGTGAATCCTTCGATCAAAACTTCAAATCCTCTTAAAGCCAAACTTCCTCCTGTTTTTTTTTTTTTTTTTTTTTTTCGGGACCAACATTTCATTCAATATCATGCAAAATGGGAAAAAATTGAAAAGTTTCAATGAAGGAAATATAGGAAAAGAAGGAAAAATAGAAAAAGTTGGAAAAGATGGAAAAATAGGAAAAGAAAAGAAGAAGGAATAGTGAGAAGGCATTTTCTTAAGCCTCAAACAACACTTCAAATGCTCTCAAGGCATCCCTCTATTCTTCTCCTTTTCTTTGTTTTCTTTATTTTACTCTTTTTGGAATGAAAAATGTACTGAAAATTGCACCACATTAGGGTAAATATGGGTAACTTTTTCGAGCCTCATTGACACTTTAAAACCTCTCGCCTCTACTCCCCTCCCCCTCCTCCCTCCCTTCGCCTCCCCCTCCACCATTGTTTCTCTGGCCAAAATTCCTTTCATGTTTACTAGAAAAAAAAGAGAAAAAACTCTTGTGATACAAATATATACATATATATATATATATATTATTATATATATTATATATGTATATTTCTTGTTCTCTCTATCAACAATTTCGAATTCTTCCAAAGACGATCCTCCTTCCTTTCCTTTTTTGCCTTTTTCATCCAGCTTTCCATCAAAATAATCCCATTTTTCTATCTTTCTTGTGAAATCCATTGTAAAAATATTCCGAGAAATGTTTGAATTTGATTTGCGGCATAAAATAAGTTCATGAGTGAAAAACTCTAAAATAAAATAAAACGAGATTAAACTTTAAAGCTCATTTTCTCAAATTCAATGACAAGTAAATTTATTTGTTACTTTTTAGATCCTACCCCTCGTATTCCCTTTTCCTCGAAAAAAGAGTAAAAAAACACACACACACACACAAAAAAATCTTTCTTGAAACTTTATCCGAATGGACTGCAAATGCTGTAAAATAATCCGAACAGAAATATATATATATACATGCTTCGTTCAAAATTTCTTGCACCTATATTATTTTCCATTTTAGCTTTAACACCCTTATTTTATGTTCACTTTCAAAATTCAAAAGCCCTTTCAAATGACAACCCATTTTAAAATTTAAAAACCATTTTCTCATGAAACTCATCTAAATTTATGTACCAGTTTCTCACCTTCCAGATCCATAACTTGCGATCCCTCAATATCCGTGACTCCATATTCTCCCTCTTTCCCCTCCCCCCTCTCCTCCTCTTCTCTTCCTTTGTCTTCTGCGGCGGCTATGGCTGCCGCCTCCGCCTTCTTCCTGGAAGCTTCCTCCTCCTCCTGTCTCTTTTTTTGGGCCAAAAAATCCTCCAATTCTTTTCCCTCCAAAAGAACTTTGGATTTTAACAATAGATGAACAGAAGGCGGAGTCGGTCGAGCCTTTAAGAAAAAAAAAAAAGACAGAGAGAGAGAGGGAGGGAGGGAGAGAGAGAGAGAGAGAGAGAGAGAGAGAGAGAGAGAGAGAAACGAAGAAAAGAGAAAAAGTGGAAAGTCAAATTCTGGAGCTTCAGATGAACAAGAGGAGTTGTGAGTTGAGCCTTAAATAAAAAGGTAAAAAAGAAAAGAGAGAGAGAAAACCAAAGAAAGAGGGAAATAGAGAAAAAGGAAAGGGGGAGAAAAAGTGGAGAAGGCAAGATGGAATTAGATAGTCGTAAATAGCAGGAAAAAGGAGGGGAAAAAAAGAGAGAAGTGAGAGAGAAAGAGAGAGAGAGAGAGAGAGAGAGAGAGGTAAAAGAAAAAACACCAAACATCAAAGAAAAAAAAATGTTTTTTACTTTCCTGTAAAGAGAGAGGGACGGAAAGGGAGGGACAGAGGGAAGGAGAGGGGGATGGGGAGGGAGGGGAGAGAGAGAAAAAGAGAGAGAGAGAGAGAGAGAGAGAGAGAGAGAGAGAGAGAGAAAAAAAGAAAAGAAAAGAAAAAAAACTGAGAGCCGAAAGAGAAAAAAAATAAAATCTCACTTACCTGTAAAGATCGAGCGAGAGATCCCGGCTGTCCTCCACTCGTAAAAAGAATTAAATTTCGGGGATCTTCGGCCCATTTTAAAAATAAAAGTCGGGAAAACCCAACTTCTAAAGAGGGAAAAGACGCCAAAACGACTGTTGGACCTTCTGGGAGAGCTTCTAACTCACTCATGCTGTGACAAAGTTTTACATATCTGTAGGAGGGAGGGAGGGAGGAGGAGGAGAGAGAGGAAGGGAGAGAGCAATGGAGGAGGAAGGAGGAGAGAGAGGGAAGGAGAGAGCGGGAGGGAGAGAGCGATGGAGGGAGAGGGAAAGGGAGGAGGGAGGAGGGAGGGAGGGGGAAAAGGGAGGGAGAAGGAGAGGAAAATATACAAAAGGACGAGAGAGATCATAAAGAAAAAGTGAAAAATAGGGGAAAACAAAAGAGGAAAACGACAAACAAAAAGGAAGATTTTAGTGAATACAAAGATTTGTACTAAGCACAGGGAATGTTCAACAGATTTTAAGAGAAAAAGACAGAAAAAAATAATAGGATAATAAAAAATGTGAAAAGGACAAAAACGATGAAAAAGGAAAAACAACGAACAAAATATAAAATTTTAGAAAATACAAGGGCGAACGGGAAACACAGAATTGACCAACAAAATGTACCAATTCGATCAATTAGTGTTTCATATCTCGGTTAACCTTATACCACAACTATAAAAAGAAATGGATCGTTACAGAAGAAAGATTTTGTGATCAAACCTTTTTATTTTGTTTGGTCAACCGTAATTATTAAAAGAGCAACTTGAAGCAACTTTCCTTCTCCCACTTACTTCAAGTTAAAGGAGTTTTCTCTCGTAGTTTCGAAGGCCCTGGCGATCCCATCACTCATCCACTCTAAATACGACTTCGCGTGCTCCATGGTGTGGTAGGCCATATAGGTTAAAATTGCTACCGGATAAGTGAGCTTATGTAAAGCCCAATACTATATTTTTTAGATGGATCCCAGTGGGTACAAATGGGAATACAACAAACAAAAAGAATACGAGAAGTAAGAGTCAAAGTCGCGAAGAAAAAGAGACTAAATTGGAGGAAAATGAGACGAAGAAGAAACTAAATTGAGACAAAAACGAGTTGAAAAAGAGACGAAAATGAAAGGAAGGTGATACTATAGGTTAGCTTATGAAAAGCCCGGTATTCTGTTTTTATTTATTTATTTTTATATGGGTTCAAATGGGAATTAAGAAACGAAAAGACACAAAAATGAGATACATATTAGAAAAGGACACAATGAAGATAAGAGAAAACTGAGACAATATGACGAAAGAAAAACGAAATATATATGAAAGGAAGAAGGGATAAAGATTGGAAGAAGATGGGATGACGATGAGAGGAAAATGAAACGAAAATAAGACAAAGTGAGACAAAGACAAAATAAAGTAAATGCAAAAGAAAACAAAGGTGAGTAAAAAAAACTTAATACTGCACAAAAGCCTTATAAAAAAAATCATAAGCACCTAAAAACTTATAGAAAACGGGTAAAAAACCAGATCGAATCGTTTGTAAATCCCTCTAAAGCTGTTAAAGAGCTTTGAAGAGCTTTGAAAATCTTGAAAACCGTCAAAACTTGAAAAGGAAAACACTTTTTACAAATTCTTAAGAACCTAAAAAACAAAAAACAGTAATTCACCTGTTCCAAGTACAACAAAAGTTCCAAAACTCGTCCTGCTGTGTCTACAGGCAGCAAAACATTTCCTTCTGAACGAAGCGTCCCCGTAATGAGTTCATAAAATTCTGCATCTCTCTTTTTTTTTTTCGGCTCCACCGTTAAAGCATTCGCAGAGTCCGTAATAAGTACGGTTGGACGAACAAAACTTTCTAAAACAGTTCCACTTAAATGCTTTTCGACTCTGGAAAAAAGAGAAAGAGACAAGTAAACGAGAAAGAAAAGGAAAGGGGGAAAAAAATTAAGGAAGCAAATAAAAACAATTAAACCTATCACCACATCCTTGTTTCAATTCTTTTCGATTTATGAAAGTAGTTCCGACGATCTTTTGCGATGATACGAAAGGACAGTAAAATACCATTGAAATTCGCCAGGATCAAGACTTATTCTGTTGTACTTATTTGCCAACCTCCGTGTCAAACACTATGGAAAATAATAAAATTAAAAATCATTTTATGATATACATACAACCCCCTCCGCCCCTCCATCTCTCTCTCTCTCCCGCTCCCCCCCCCTCTCTAGCTTTTCTAATACTCGTGTTATCTACATTACATGCCATCCACACGAAAACGTGTACCTTTGATGTATACTAATAACAAATAACATCATATGCATTTCATCCACACTAATAAATGAACATGATATCCACACAAAATGTAACCAAAATTCTCTCTCACCTGTGGTTATAATCGACAGCGTAAATAATATCTTCCGTGTCTTTTGTAATTTTCCAAATAGTTCCCCCCAATAAGTGGCCAGCCGCATAAGGAGTAATGATGATTCCCGCCCCTTTGTCCCCCAATGCCTGCGTTTTTCCCATACGAAATCCTCAAAAACAAACAAATCGCATTTTTCCACAGTAATACATGTGAGGTCCATTTGTGCCCTAAGCCTATATTCATGTAAAACCATAGTTCAAAAGAGCAAAAACGCTATGGGCAAATTATATGAACATTATACGCTTTTTAGCAATGTACAATATGAATTCTCCACGTTAGAAAGCTATTGACAAAGAATGAAAATTACTTCAACAAATGCGACAATAAGTATCGTTGACAAGTACGTGCAAAAAAAAAATGTACGTGAAAAAAAAAAAAATGTCCGACCGCCTCAACTAGACCTTAAATAGCTATTAGAGTTAACAGTACTAACTTGGTCCCGGATTTTTTTTTCTAAGAACAAAAAACACTTATGATCCGAATCGTTTCTTTCTTAACGCTAACTCTTTTGCAGTTCACAATTTTCCAAGTCATTCAAACCGGGAATAAAATGATTAGCACTAAAACAGTCCTCACATGAAATAGTAATTCACAGTGTAGTATTGAATCTTCTGTTCGATTTTTATTTTTAGGAAGAAGTAACGTCACATAAGCTGACGTCAGGATGACAGGCTGGACCTGATGAAGATTTAAGTTTTTTAAGGCTTCTTAGGGTTTTTTTAGGCCGCAAAACAGTATTAGAGTTAACAATTCTAATTCCAGTGCGTGCTTTTTTGACCGAAAAGCAAAAAAAAGTGTTAATAACACTTTTGAAGTGGCCCATGATGAGATATGTTACAAAACATAATTTAGAGTAGTCAATAGTAAATTCCCTTTAACAATAATAATTAACTCTAATTGTGGTGTAAATCATAAGGTGTACCATATGAAACAGGTACGCATTTAATATGATTTGGTATTTGTGCAATTTAACCCATGGAAAAAAAAAAACAAACCACTTTTGAAATAAGTCTAAAACTTTTCGAAAAACGACAAGTTGAGCATTTTTCCACACCAATAAGTATGAGAACCTTGCAAACAAAAAGATATTTATGGTGAAATAAAAAAATCTACATATCCCTTGTTATTGACATTTCAAAGTCAAACATGATTCAATCAAGTTTGATCTTCTTTATTTTGTTTTATATAAATGTTATGCCATCCTAAGGATTTAATATGAAAAAATGTAAATCTACGGTTTCCAAAGATGAAAAGTACCGTGCCGATACAAAACGTATTTACAACGTGTTTAAAATCAATTTAACGCTTTAAATTAACAACAACTAGAAACAATTGAGGTAATATAATCCATTGTAGGTAGAAAAACATAAGATGTAAGATAATCACAAAAGACATTATTCTCCGGCCGACGATTAAAAAAGAAAATTATGCATCCATTAATTCTTCTTTTACTAAAATATGCATCCAATTACTTTCAGATTTTGATTCTTTTGACAAGAAAAAAAATCAAATTATATTGTTAATGCTCCATAAAAAATGAACATTATTAGTGTAGATTGATATTATAATTTAAAACAAGAACAAAGGTTAATTGTATTGTAAGACATAAATTTTCTTCCAAACCACACAAAAATTCTTGAAAAGAAAAAATCATGTAAACACATTAATAAACTCATAAAACCCTTAGAAACCCTAGAACCCATAAAATTTGGTAAAAAAAAAAAAAAAAACAGGCAAACACTAAAACCCTTAAATAATCATATAGTAATACGCCAAGAAAAACATAAAAAAAAACCCTAGCATAGTCCAGAAAACCCCTTAAGAAAGATCCTTAAAACCCCCCTAAAACCGTAAAAGAGTTCCCCACCTGTGGTTGAGAATACTTCAAAAGGATTGAATTTTCAAACGCCGCGTCCACGTCATCAGGTGTGAAAATATCAAAATTATCCACACTATTTAGACTCTGATAAAGGTCATACATAACCATAGTTCCCAATTTATTTAACGGATGGGTACAATAAACGGGTCCAATTAGCCCTAATTTTCCATAAGCGTACGGTAGACCTCCCAAATGTTGAACATCCGGATGAGACAAAAGTACGGCGTCGATCGAGGGAGCGACGGCTCTGATTGGTTCTAAGAGAGAGGGATCACACGTGTCAGTCCATCCACAGTCCAATAGGAAACGAAAAGAGTCAACTTGGAGAAGGTAACAAAGGGGGTCTTCTGAATGAGCTCCACATAAAGGAGATAGTTTGACCGTGACACTCATTTTCCAAGGTTTTACAGATTTTCAGGTTTTAGGTTTCGGCTTTCAGGTTTAGGTTTTTAGGTTTAGGTTTTTAGGTTTAGGTTTTCGATTTAGGTCTATATTTAGGTTTAGTTTAGGTTTAGGGTTTCATGTATGGGTTGTTACGTTTCGGCTTTAAGATTTTTTGGTTTTTAAGGTTTATATTTGAGGTTTTTTTTAATGTTTTCTAGTTTTTATTTTAAAGTTTTTTTTATGTTTTTTAGAAGCCAGGATTTTGCGGATTGAAAATTTTGGAAGTTAAAACTAGAAAGGATTGCCATTGGGATTAAGGTTCAATTTCCTAAAAATAGATTTGGTTTAGAATTAGGGTGGAGTTAGGGTAGAGTAGAATGAGGGATAGGATAGAATTAGGATTAGGGTTATAGACCCGATTAGGGTTAAGGGATGAGGAAGTCAACGATCACCGGAAAAACGATAAATTAAGGAAATCATTTCCATCGTACGGTTATCATATTTTCCATAAAACACGGAGAATTAGGAAACACGAACATGCATGTACAAGCCGTACAGAAGGTACACGGAAGTACTGTAATGTAGTGCTGCAGTGTATCGCCATGTATCGATAATTCGCTAATAGCGCCAACTTTTTTCGCCCTTCAGACATATTTTCTCCGTGCACACTTGTCAGGTTATGAATGGCGGTTGCGGTGGAAAGGCAAGACTGCAAGCCCAATAGACGGTCTTCAATCGAACGACATACGATACGATGAGGGTATCAAAGGCTTTAGGTTGCCCTATTGGTGCTACTACTTTTATCAATCAGGTGGTTGGGGATGCGCTGAAGGACCTTTCTCATAGCGACGACCTCCCCAAGCTGTCGGACTCATAGGTGGCGTTTTCGATCTTGATCCGTTGTTTTGCTCAGCGTCCTCTCTATTTTGCACGTACTTTATCACCCACGATTTCTTTTTTATCTTCCCTTAAGGATTTAGACGACAATCTTTTGGGTGTGTTTCACCACCTCGTTGGTCATGGGATTTTTTATCGTCCGGAGGAGCCACTCGCTCGTCAACAAACCAACCTCCCTATTTTCAATGGCGGTTTAGGTTTGATTTCCATGGCCAAAGTTGCGCCAGCCGCGTATTTCGGTAGTTGAACTTTGGTGGTTCCTACCATCACTTCTCGTTTCGTTGTGGATGATGTCCACATTTTCGCGCAATTTGTCTGTAAGGTGGAAGACGAGCTATTTACATTTCACCAAGCTCTCCTTTCAACTCTTGCGCTACTACCCCCGGACGCTCGAAACCAAGTTCCACCTTTTCCTTCTCTCATGGCCGACACTAACTTCCAACTTCAACAACGCATATCTGAGCAAGTGGTTTTAGTTGATTTTGAAAACCTCTTGGAGGCGCTACCTTCTGCTAAAGCGCGTTCTCGTTTACATTCGTGTTCTAAGATTGGGGCTGAGTACGTGGCTACAAGCGACACCAAGTTTTTCAACACTCTGTCTATCGTCAAACCAATTTAGTATTGTTCTACGCCAGCGAATTGGTTTGCCTCACCCTCTGCTTTTAGGGGGCCCTCGGTGTGTTTACAACTAACCCATTGATGCTAAGGGAATCCATTTGCTTCGTTGCTCGCAGGTGGGGGAACGAATTGCCGCACATGACTTGGTGCAAGATGGTATTGGTGCCATTGGCGCCGAGGCAAGCCACACCGTCAAACGTGAGGTTTTCTAATATACTTCCACCTCGGCCCCAATCTAAGGGTTGTTGAAGCCCTCGAGTTGACTTCGTTTATCTTGATGGTGTTGGGAGGACGCTTGGCGATGTGGTCCTCAAGAATCCGACTAGAACACACATTTTATCTCGCGCGGTTTCGCATTCAACTGTGGCGGCTTGGGACGCAGCGGCTACAAAGGAAAAAGACTACGCTCACCAAGACCCGTCAGACCGATTTGTCCCATTTACAGTGGAGATTATTAGATCTTTGGACAAGTCCTCCTATGACTTCCTTCGCCAGTGTGCGCGATAAATGCTTGAATCCCAAGGACCAAGGAGTCCTCCCTCGAGTCTTTTGGTTGTGTTCTGCTGTCAATGTCTCAATTGCACTTCAACGGGCGCAAGCTGCGGATCTCCTTCGGCATAGCACACTACACCGCGCATCATTATTAGTGTCAACGACACTAATTTGGGTACGTAAATTTTTGATTTTTTTCCTCAAATAGGATACATGATTTTAATTTTTCCTTAACGTTAATTAAGGTACCGTACAAAATAGCGTAAAGGACGAATTACAATAATATCTAAATAGTGTGGTGTACGGTCGATGTCAGACCGTACATAAATGTACCTTTTCAAGTGAAAATTTTACAAAAAATGAGTTAAATCAGACGCGCATGCATAGGATCGTGCGCTAAAAAAACGGGATTGTTCTGACACGTAAATTAGTCTTACATGTACGGATATTTAAATTTCACGACGGCGTACGATTTTCGATATTTTGTACGGATACATATATTAATGTAAATAATTGTACAACGAATATTCCATTTTTGCTGTTCCCATATTAGCATAAACGCTGAAATTAGAATACACCTTTTTTTTTAAATCTTAATTAGCGTCAATGACGGTATATTTACTTCCACACTATTTAAACTTTGACACTAATAACGATGCGCGGTGTAGATAGGCGGGGTCTTTTTGACCTTCCACCAAGGGACCCAGTTCACATCCTGATCTCCGTGGTTGTGGACCTAAGCTTATTTATTGGTAGATTAGTTTATATTTTTTCATTTTGTTGGCGGTCTAACTGTGGTAGTGGTTTGTTGTAGTTCTTTGCTCTTTGTAGTAATGTTCTGTTTCGTTTTAGTTTTAGGCGTGGATTAGTTTCTTATGACTCTTGTAGTCTCCAAATGTTTTTTTTTCACTTTTACCCCTTTTGCACACAAATGGTTTTGCCATCGCAATTTTCGCAATAAAGACTTTTCCTTCCCTACACCGTCAATCGCTATTAGAGTAAAGGAATAAATAGCGTAAAAAAAAAATAGTGTTATTAACACTAATCGGGAATTATTTTTTTTTGAAAAAAAATATATACTTATTAATCCCTAACTGTAATTTGCGTTGTTCTGAATAATAAATGCCCGCCCTTTCGATGTCTACATTAATCTGTGTAGCCGTACAAAATCTGACAATTCGTACGCCGTCGCGCTGTTCACACGGTTGACGGACGAACATATGAGAACGTGATTTTTGTCGACGAGTTTGCGTCTCTTTCTTCCAGTGCACATTCACATGTGTGCGCAATAATGTTAAGTGTCTTTTTATGCTTTCCTAATCAAAAAGTACCATTTCGTACGAATATTCCCTGTCCGTACGCCACACTATTTCCATCGCAGTGTACTTTCCTTATTAACGCTAATTGAAAAAAAAACCTAATTATAATAATGGAAAAAATAAAATTATGGATTGTATTTCGGGTTTTTTTTTTTGAAAAAAAAGCACTGAATTGGCGTTATATACTCTAATAGCGATTGACGGTGTACTGTACCAAAATAGTCACTACACCGCGAATCGCAATTAGAGTAAAGAAAAAATTAGAGTAAAAAAATAGAAAAAAATAATTAGAGTTACGAACTCTAATTTGTGTGATATAACTTTTTAAAAAAGGAATTTACTCCAATTTATGTAAGTATTCTAATTTGACGCGCTAAATATCTCTACTGTAAATTATATATTAGTACAAAATCTGACAAAACGTAAAGTTTTTCGTCATTATGACGTTTGCACTACGCGGTTTGTTAAAACGCAGTTACACGATAACGGCCTGTATTAAATCATTATTTGTATTTTTTTACTAAATAAAGTACAATTTTGCACGGTCAGACACCGACCGTACGCCACACTATTTAAAACCACACTACATTAGAGTTATTAACGCTCATTCAGAAGTACCTTAAATAGTATAATGAAAAAATTAGAATCATTTACTCTATTAAACGTGATAGAGTCGAAATTTAGGGCGAAAGAATTAGCGTTATTTACTCTTATTACGATTCGCGGTGTACTGTACCAAAATAGTCACTACACCGCCAATCGCTATTAGCGTACATGTTTCTTTAGCATATAGGATTAATTACCGTTATTACGGTGATTAGGAATATGGAAATTTTCAAAGAAATCGTTTACTCTAATTAAGAATTAGGGTTTTTTTTAAATAGTATGGATAGTTTTATTTGAGAATTTGAGAAAAAAAAAGCGGGACCGAATTAGCGTTCAATACGCTAATAGCGATTGGCGGTGCACTGTACCAAAATCGCCATTGCGATGATCAATTCCCTATTTTTATGTGGACACATATGAGATGCGGAGGTCGCAAAAGTCAAAATTTTACAAAACTGAAACCGACCGTTTTTTTTTTCAAAATCTGAGTAACCGACGCCTGACCGGGTTATGTCACGCTCCAAAATTGTTAACTGTTAACCGACCGGTGTTTACGAAAATAAAAGTTAACCGAAACTCGATTTCTCGCGAGCGTGCCTGCCCGTAACCGAAAAAGTACAAAATTAACTAATGTACGACGTATGAATAAGCCAATAATTACGATTTGTCGCTTTCCTTTAGATTTGCGAAATGAATAGTGTTTACTAACGTGTCAGATTTGTGACGCTTTGTCGCGTTCCCAAAGATTTGCGAAATGAATAGTGTTACTACCGTGTCAGATTTGCCTCGCTTATCATGATATCACGTACTTGCACGATACCGAAGAGTACAAAGTACAATAATGTTGGATTGTATGGACAGTACATATATATATATATATATATATATATATATATATATATATATATATATATATATATATATATATATATATATATATATATATATATATATATATATATATATATATATATATATATATATATTTTTTTTTATATATATATATATATATATATATTTTTTTTTGGTTGACCGACCGTAACCGACCGTTTTCTTTTCTGGTGAATCAACCGACCGCAACCGCCCGGCCCTCAAAATTTGGCAATCGAATCCGTTCCGGATCCGGCGCGGGCGGTCGGTTAATTGTCGGTCACGGTTTCGGTTGACCGTTTGCGACCTCTGATGAGATTTGAGCTCGTTGTGTATCTTGTACGGAAAAAGCACGATCTGATTATAGAATATCGCCGATTCTTCACGATACACCACTTTCAGAAAATTTCCTCTCCAATTTCTCAGTGACTGCGACAAGTTTGAGAGTTGGAGAGAGAAGTTAGAGGTAGACTGCCTCGGCTTCTTTGTTTCTATTCAGACCTAGAAAATACTTAAAACCATTAATTTCTACAGCTTCATCCTCCGTCATCGTAGGTATTTGTACTTTACACTTCAAGAACCGTTGCGTAAACTCCAACACCGAGGTTCGCTGCCTCAATACTGCGATCTTATCTCCTGCTGCCTTAAACGTGTTGACGCGCTGCCAAGCGTCGCGGAGGAGTTGAACGAAGAGAGCCCAGACGGTCGGTATCTCATCCTCCTCCACCAATGTCCTCCACCATGCCCCTGATGCCCCTTTAAGAAGACCACCCGCGTAGTGAATCTTCTCACGATCCGATAGACTAGGAAAATTCTCGAGATAATTAACAACGGAGAATAGCCAGGTGTCAAGGTTCTTGTGTCTTGCTGGGTCAAACTTGTCGGGAAGTCGTAATTTCGGTCTCCCGAAGTCTCTCTCCATGCCTCCTTGAGGTCGCTCTCCAAGACGAGACTCCAAGGCTGCTACGGTGTTGCTCAGCTGCACGTTTTGTAATCTAACGCTTTCCAACTCTCTGAGAACTTGCGGTAACATTTCTGTAGTGGGTACGCCGTGTTCATCCATACTGTCGAGTCACAGGAGAGAGCTTTGATACCAATGTAAATGGGGCACCAGTACACCACAGCACGTCACAATGCACAGCGGAAAACACCACGGATCTTTCCGTAGCAACAGTAGGATTACACAGCACTGACAGACAAGATTGCACTTTATTAATTGGAAGAGATTACAAGGTTTGCGCTGGCTGCGAAGGGCTACAAAAGAGTGTCCATTCACTTGGTCTACTCGATTATTTAAACTAACTAAGAGCTAGTCAACCTAGTACTGTACAGCTGTACACGTGGACCTTCATGCTCAACCGAGATCTATCCAAAACTTCCTTCTAGAACTATATAGCTCAATCTACATTCTGCGGCGTTGCTATGCTGCTGCTACGTTGCTGCGCTACTTAGTTGCTATGCTGCTGTGCTGCGCTGGGCTGGAATCGCAGCTGCGCTGCTTTGGGACCGCAACTATAGCAGTTTAACCATAGCCACTAAGTGCCCAACTCTGTAACCCTGTTACATTTTTGAATGAGCATAAATAACTCTAATACAGTGCCATTTTAAATAGTGTAGCGTACGGTCGATGTTTGACCGTGCAAAACTGTACTTTATTAAGTAAAAAAAAAACAAATAATGATTTAGTACAGGCCGTTTTCATGTAAGTGCGTTTTAACAAACCGCGTAATGCAAACGTCATAATGACGTGAAACTGTACGTTTTGTCAGATTCTGTTGTTGTACTTAATATACAGTGGATATATTAAGCGCCCAAATTTACGCCCAATTTAGAGTTGTTGATTAATTTGGGTGGCGTTCCATCAGACGAAAAGTGAGGTCGTTTACAAAAATCCGAACCATCACAGAGAATCTTGCCAATATTCTTCAAAGGTCTGGGAGGTAACAATGACCGTTGGATGTTTTTTTGCGAAACATTCGCTTCGAAAGTTTTTGTAAATGGTTCGAGGTACATCACCATTTACAAAAAAATTTGAGCCGCGACACGTTGGATAATGAATGTACGTGTCAAGACGGCAACCAACGGAAATCAAAAAATTTCGCAAATGATATATGCATTCAAAAATTCAACGGAAATCACGAAAGTAATCTTGTAACGAGCTTTCGTCGCGCTATTTTTGTTATCGGCCATTCGTCACACTATTTGCGAAAGCACTCATTCGTCATGCGAAAAAGCAAAAACCCTAAAAAAATGAGCTGGCGTCTGACAAGCATTTGCAAAGAGTACAAAATTTGTGTTGGACGATGCCCTGGTCCGCACGTACATGGTATGCAAATGACGATTTCGAGTTGAAGTTGGTCCGTGTAAAGAATATTTGATGATTTTCAATATACGATCTTATCTTGCGTGGTACCACTCATTTCGGAGCACGTGGATTACAAATTCTGCGCGAGAGAACAACGTTGAGAGTGAAGCATTCTGTAATGTTGTTCGTAATGTTGTTTGTACGATTACAGAATATCTTGATGGAACGCCACCCTTAGAGTAAATTTCCTTTTTGAAAAAGTTATATCACACAAATTAGAGTTAATAACTCTAATTATGTTTTTTACTTCTTTTACTCTAATTATTTCTTTGCTACGATTCGCGGTGTACACAGCGAATCGTAATTAGAGTAATGAAAAAATTAGAGTACAAAAACTAAAAAAAAAAATTAGAGTAATGAACGCTAATTTGTGTGATAGAGTTGTTTCAACTATTAGGTTTACTCTAATTTATTTAAGTACTCTAATTTGGCACGCTAATATTCTCTACTGTAAATAAGGTAATCGTACAGAATCTGACAAAACGTTCAGTTTATAGTCACTATGACGCTTGCACTACGCGGTTTGTTAAAACGCAGTTACATGATAACGACCTGTATTAAATCATCATTTGTAATTTTTTACCTAATAAAGTACAATTTTGCACGGTCGGATGTCGTTCGTACTCCACACTATTTAAAATGACCCTAAATTAGAATTAAAAACGCTAATTAAATTTTACCTTAAATAGAATAATGAAAAAATTAGAATCATTTACTTTATTTCATGTGATAGAGATGAAATTTCGAGCGACCGAATTAGAGTAATTTACTCTAATTCGGTCGCTCGAAATTTCGACTCAATCACATCAAATATAGTAATCGATTCTAAATTTTTCATTATTCTAAGGCGAGTTTAATTAGCGTGCGTCTAATATAGGTTGTTTTAAATAGTGTGGATTGAATCGTCTCGTGCAAATTGCTATAAGTAAAGGTTCAAATAATTATTTAATTGAATCGCTCGCACGTGAAATCGCACTAAACAAAAATCAATCACATCGAAAAAAAGCCGTTCGCATAACTCTCGTCCGTCGGCAGCATCGTCGTCAGTGTGAACTTTACTGACATTCAGTGACAAATATTATTAGCGTCATAATGACGTCAATACTATACCGGACGACATTTTCTACGTCTTCGTAATTTAGTGTTCATAATTATCGCGCACATAATTATCGCCGACGCAACCAATGAATAATAAATAAATTGGTAACTTCATAGTTGAAAAGTTCTATCACATAAATGGCGTCAATTACTCTGATTGTTTTGGTTTTACTCTAATGATTCTCTAATTACGATTCGCGTGCTGTACCGCTAATCGTTATTATCGATATGAACTCTATATCGGCACCCCCAATTTTGACATTAAGCCTGGCTAAATTCGCTTTTGAGGTGGACATAATCTGCCGTCTCCTGTACTAAATTAGAATGAATGACGCTAATTCTTTTTTTCTCTAATATTTCTCAACGCTAATAACGATTCGTGTACTGTACAAAATCGTCACTGAAATGATCAATTCCTATTTTGTGTGGACAAATATAGATGTGAGCTCGTTGTGTATCTTGTACGGAAAAAGCACGATCTGATTATAGAATATCGCCGATTCTTCACGATACACCACTTTCAGAAAATTTCCATCCCCACTGCAATTGCAGAGGGAATAAGAGTTTCTGAGGGAAGAGGAGACATCGAAAATTTCCGTCTAAATAATAAAAAAATAAAAAACCAAAAATTTAAATATCAAATATGTACTATTAATGATTACATAAAAAATAAATATATCATATTCCGAAGCTAAACTCTGGTTAGGTGCTCTGTCAAACATACAAAATTAGGGTTTCAGTAATACCAAATTAGGGTTTTTGATTAACGCAATACTAGGCTTTTAAGCAGTGGACTTTAATTTAATAAAACCCTAATAATATTTCAGTTTAGAATAACTGTGAAAAGCATTCACATTATGAGACCTTGTCATCTTATTTATGGAAGGAAATTCGGTACTTCATTTTTTTTTCCAAATCCTAATTTTTTTTCAAACCCTAAATTATGTCATATGCAATCAAAAAATTTGAATTTGAGTTTTTGTCGTTTGCAAACTCCAATAATGACACGTTCTCTTAGGTTTTCAAGTGCCTCTTTGTCTCCAAATATTACAATTGATTATAAAAATACCAAAAAAAGTGTAATTCTTTTGAGTGGAGGAATTGAAAGTGCCACTTTGTTATACTTTTGGCAAAAATCTGAGCTACTTCCATTGTGAGATTTTTTTTCCTCTTTCTTTTTCTTAGGTTTGTGTGGTTTTCTTTTTCTTTTTATGTTTTCATTTTTATTTTTTAAGGAGAGGGAGGAGAGGAGAAGCAGTGATGCGGATCCGTTGGGCGGATCGTGAACGGGTGCGGCATCAGATTCGGATTTTATCCACTATGGGCAAAAAGGTGCTGCTCGTGAATTTGAAGCATGCGGAAATTTGTGCGCAAAATTCGAATTACCATTGGCAACTCTCGATATTTCTTCTGTACGTCTTTTTTTTTTTTACTTTTTTTTTCACGGATAATTTACAATTTAGGAACCTTTCTTTCTAATTATTGTTTATAATAATTATGGTTTTAACTCTATATTAGCTATTCACTCTGTATTAGCTTTTATGATCCGTTTTGTACTTTAGTTTTTATTGATGCTCTGATTATTTGACTCCATTGATGCGTTTTTTAACTCATTTACGAGCCTCCGTAAAAATCTAGTTTTCTCTGAATAAAAAAACATTTTTTTTTTCGCGCTCCCCCTCCCCTCGCCCTCCCCCTCGCCCTCCCCCTTCCCCTCTCCTTCCCCCTCCCTCTCCCTCTCCCTCTCCCTCTGTCTTTCTACCAGGTGGGAGAGATATTTCGTAAACTGCAACAACCCACCCGCCTTCACATTCCTCTCCCTCATCGAAATCTCGTCATATTATCTTTGGCAGCGAGCTATACTACTCAGGTGTTTTTTTTTGTTTTATTACTATTGTTATTCTTATTACTATTTTTCTTCGTATTACTATTATTCTCTTAACTTTTATTGATTTTTCTTTATTGAATGTTCTCGAATTGACTGCTTGACTTGACTTTCTTTTTCTTGACTTGTCTTGACTCGAATTTACTTAACTATAGTTCCTTCGAATCTCTCCCTTAAACTTTTTTTGAATGGATCTTTCATGTTGCTTGAGTTGACTTGACATGATTTGGCTCGAGTTGACTTTCTTGACTTGTTTTGACTTTGGCTTGCCTTGATTTGTTGACTTGACCCGACTCGTCTTGACTTGACTTCGCTTGATTTGACTTTGTTTGACTCGACTCGAATTCACTGAAAGAGAAGTCGTTTGACCATCGTTGACTTTTATGGAATCATGTAGTTTTTGTTAATGTCAATTGAGTTTTTATATATATATATATACTCGACTGGACTTGAAACAATTTTGCTCAATTTGAGTGGATTAAAGAAACTTTAATCAACTCAAATTGACTTTGTTGACCGAGCTTGACTTTCACTTGATATATATATATTTTTTGATTATATCGTGTTTTTTTTGACTTATTTTGACTTTGATTCTACTGCATTTCAGAAAACCTTACTGTATGTTATTTGTTAAAGAGCGATTTCGTGTTTATTAATGGTTGATATTTTGGGACCACAGTTTGCACTTCCATTATCAATTTTGAGATATGGGTAAAAAGGGGGGAAAACTGTCTATTCTCAAACCACTTTTTTTTTTTTTGATTCCGATATAGTTCAAAAACGTTGCAGAACACTTCTATCTTTCCCTTCTCATTTCTTGCTTTTTTTTCTATTTTTTTCTTCTTGTTTCAGATGAATGCCTCTCATTTAGCCATAGGATTAACTCGAGATGATCTTGGGTCGTACTCCAGGTGGAATTCTTAACCTACAAATTTTATTTTTTAGTATTATTTCATTTATTTATACATTTAGAAGTTTATGAATTTAGTTTTTTTTTTTTTTTCATCGTATTGTGTTTTAACTTGCTACTCGACGGCGAGAGGGAGAAGGGGAGAAGGAAGGAGAGAAAGAATGAGAGAAGGAGAGAAGAATGTGGGAAGAATGAGAGAGAGAAATAAGAAAATACGAGAGGAAGAAGGACAATATGGGAGGAGAAGAGGAAGAGGGAGATATAAATAAGTGAAGACGAGAGGAAGAGGGACAACATGGGAAGGAGAGAGGGAGAGAGGAATAAGTGAAGAGGTGAGGAAGAGCGTTAGAAACAGAGAGAAATAAGTGGAGGAGTGGATGTGGAAGAGAGAGAATATGGGACGAGAAGTGGTTGAGGGAGAGAGAGAAATATAAAGAGAGGAGAGGAGGTAGGAGAGAGAGAATAATGGGAAAGGAGAGGTAAGCGAGAGCTAGCTGTATTTCAAACTTTGTTGAGGTCTTTCATACAAATTTTAGTGGAATCTCAGCTTTTAAAAACTTAAAAAAGTTTTCATTTTTATTATTTAACGATTTTGACTCAGTTCATCGGAAAATTTCGTCGAAAGTTTCCGTTCCACGATTGCAAACCTTCAACCGCCTATTTCTTTGGAATTACCGTTCAGGTAAAAGTTGAAATTGGGGTCTAAATGAGATTTTAATAATATTATGTTTTTGAAATTTATGGAATTTATTTATTTATTAATTTTATTTAATTTTGTTTATTTATTTATTTGTTAGCGTTTTTAACTTGTCTAATAAAACTGGTATTATCGCGTATTTAAAAGTTCGAAAAAGTCAAGGAAAAAAGCAAAAAATACTGCTTCACTTTCTTAGTTTTTGTCTTTGCGTCATCCTTAATTTTACAACAAATTGTGAAAAAAAGAGAGAGTTGTTTGAGTATGTCGGTTTCGGTATTTTATTATTAAAAAGTGTGTATTTTATTTTGTCTTCCTCTTTTTTTTTTTTTTTTGGGTTATTGGGAATTGGAGGTCGAGAAAAAAACAGCCATTTGAGCAAAACGGAAGTGGTTCTATTAGGACAAAAAATGTTTGTCCCATTCCCTCTCTCCTACAGCTGTATGATTGGAAAAAATCGGCATTGCGGAAGTTGTCCACAGGTTTGTATTTATGCAATTTTTTTCAGTTTTTTTGTTTTTTTTTGTTTTGACTTCTATGTTATTTCTTTGCATTTTGGAGAGGAGCGAAAGAGACGAAGGGTAAGAGTAATACTTTCATTTTGAGGATTTTTTTTTTTCCTTTTTCTTTCTCCTGGTGTGTGTGTATTTGTTCCTTTGTTTTTTCTCGGCAGAAAACCCTTATGTAAACTCTAAGAAAATCTTTTAAGCACCCATTAGAGACTCCTGAAATCCTAACTAATGTATGATATGATTCAAACAAATAGTATATATGTGTATAATTTAGCTAAATAAGGGTAATTAATAGGACAAACTGAACAGTTTCTTTGATAATATGTTACAATGTAATACAGTATTACATTCATTTGGGTCTTGGGGTTTTTGGTAGTGTCGACAGAGGGAGGCCAAACTTATCAATTTCTGTTTATTGCATTAATTTATAGTATAATATTATATTTATCTCGATATATTGGGGTTTTATTGGGGTTTTGGGTAGTGTCGACAAAGAAAAGCGGCATTCAAAACGGCCGGAGTGGTAGAAGAAACAAATTTTTACGAAGTTTAAACACCAAAAAAACCCTATGATGTAAGAAATATCAAAAACCCTAGTAATCCCAAAAAACCCTTAACATCCCCAAAACCGGAAATCATCCTAAAATTCCTTAACATCCCCCAAAACCCTAAAACCCCTAAAAATCCTTAAGATCCTAAAAAGTCTATAAGTTGTTTAAAACCTGGAAAATCTTAAAAAGCTTGCAAGTTTTATCCTTTCAAGTCACAAAACTGTCCGTATCAGTGATCATACTTTGTTGTTGTTTGAGCCTTCGAATTTACAGCACAAAAAAATTGTGGCCTTCGACATGTGATTTTGTGAAATGTATGACAAATTTATGACAATTTGGGATTTTCAAGGATTTGTGAATTTTGCGGTGCGTGAATTTGAGGATTTTACAGCATAAAAAAATGAGAATTTGTTGAACCACGATAAAATGTACAATGTGAATTACAATTTAAAAAACAGTCATTTGCATTCTGTGAAAGCAAAACCCTGAAATCTACATAAAAATGGTTTGCAATTGCAATAACTGGTGTTAATCTTAAATCGCTTTCTGGTTTTTATGAAATGTGAGGGATTTCTTCGATAGAAAGGTTGAGGACATTGTCAATATTTTCAAATGATGATATGTAAATTTCTCCCTTAAGATTTATGTAAAGAACACCAGTCAAAATGCCCTATTTAGCTTTGCTACTTATTCAAAAAAAAAAAAAAAAAAAAACAAAGAAAACGTCAATTATGTCAATTACTTGTTTGCCAATGCAATTATAAAAACACTTATCTGTGTCTTTTTTCCTCACAATATGCGAATTTACAATTTTTTTTTTTTAGTGTTTACCAAAAATCATCAGAATATCTGTTGAAAAATGAAAAAAAACATTCCACTAGTTTTATGTGTATATTTCAAGTCTTATTTTTCCCTTTACAAAATTGTTTTTGGGTTTAATGTCTTTTGTTTCTGTGGCTAAATTTAATTGCGAGTAAAGGACCCTTTACTTTTCACTTAATGTATATTATAATGTATACAAATTTTATCCCCTATTTTCCTGTCAACGTTATCGTATCATGATTTTTTTTGTCAGTTTGAAACCAAACATTAAAAAGGAAACAAAAAAAAGTAAGTAAGAGCATTAAAATGTATAAAAGGAAATAGAATGACAACTAAACATTGCCGTTAAACCCTTTCAATCCTACTCTTAATTGACATCTATAATTCTTTTCTGTTGAACATTAAAAACTGTCAATATTGAGGCAAAATTTGCAAAAAGTAATACACAAAATAATATTGACATATGCGCCCATCTCTTTACCAACTCCGAGGCTAAAAATATTATTATGGTCACTCACCTCTGAAAATCTGGTGGTTTCCCCCGTTAATGACCCTTAACCAATTTAAGGAAGTTAACGCTGATCGGACGGTTAGATGTAATCCAAAATCCGTCCGAAACAAATCTGCGGCTTACGTGGATTTTACCACCGACAATGCTCTCTTCAATGACGGTGTTTCATCGTAGACGCTCGCGTTGACGGCCTCTTTCAGTTGTCACTTACCCTAGAAAAACTGGAATGAATACGACCTTCCCTCGCGCTGACAGTTTTCAGTTGTGACCTCCCCTAAATAATTCGAACGGAAACGATGTACCAATGACCTAAAGCCAACTCAGACAATTGTGATAAATATGTTGACAGCGACGCGGACCTTTTTCACCGGGCAGAATCTCATGTGTACGGCTGGCCAATAAAAAAAGCGACAGTTAAGTAGCAATTTTTTCCTGATAAAACGGCCTCGTCCTTTGTCGGCGTCCATAAATTTTGTCGGCACCTACAAGGTCGCGGACGAGGCAGAATCTGATGTTTGTTGGCCAATCAGCATTCGATTTGGGCTTATTGGCATCGACAAGGACAAATTTTGGCAGAATTGTGAAAGGCTCGGCGCGCTGTGCTCGCCGATAATTCTGAATAACAAAACCGAGATGTAATTGTGCATCATAAATCCTCAGCTTCTTCTCATTTTGACTGTGGCTTTATCTTTCTCAGCCAATATATTCAAAAAAAAAAGAAAGACATGTCAGTCTGGTTCATGATAAATGAATGTACCAACTCTAAACATTGTAAAATTTTTGCCCCAAAAACGATAGAATAAAAACAAACAAAGAAAGAATGAAAGTAAAAAAAAGCAACAAACAAAAAGACGAATTCTAAAATCTAAAATTCACAAACGAGTCGATCAAACATCTTCACCATGGGAACTGTCTTTGAAACTTCCATTTTTCTCCTCTCTCTCTTCGTCTTCCTGCTTAGTTGCCAACACTCCCTTTCTTTCAGTGAATACGGTGATAAATTTGAAAAACCTTTTACCTTCTCCCAATCCCTCTCCGTTTTTCTCATTCCTCCATTAACTGAAAACGGAGTGGCACATACCGAACTTCAATATAGAACCATTAGCTCGCTCCTCCGTTTAAATCCTCCTCCTCAAATATTCCTCCTGGGAAACCATTCATCTTTTTTCAGTCTTAAATCCCAATTTCCAGATAATGTTCATCAAGATTTTCAACTTGATTTTGTTTTTGAACCCGGATTTTCCGACAGCCGTGGATCTCCCCTCTTCCACTCTACCATCGCCCGAGCTCTTTCTGCCAAGACACTATTTTCCATGGTCATAAATGCTGACGTGGCAATCATAAACCAAACATCGCTCGAAGAACTTGTGGACGAAGCTTCCGAAAAGTTTTCAGAGAACGGATTTTTGCTGACATGGCCGCGGTACAATATTGACCATATGCCACCTGTCCTTTCCGAGCGTCCTTCATCTGAAAAAGATTTTATTATTTCAGATCGTGACTTCTGTCGCCACGTGTCAGTTTTTGGTCAGTTGGAGACAGCTGGCGGCGCCGGAGCTTGGCTTTGGGACAATCATAAATTTTTGTACTATGGGAAAATGCCGCCATTTCCGGCTGGAAGATCTCAGCTCGACACGTGGCTAGCTCATGCAGCCCTAATAACGACAAAAAGAGAGGTAATAGATGGAGGGAACACTGTCACTTGTGGGTCGACTCGACATTTGAAGTCGTGGAACGGAGGGGACGAAGAGGAGGGAGAGAGGTGGGTAAAAAACAAAAAGAAAAATTTTGCTTTAGTGAGAGCACATGTACAAAGGAGGGAGGAGAAGGAAATGTTTGAGGGCTTGGGAGAGGAAGAAATTTTGGAGGAAGTCGTTGAGAAAGGGTGTCCTGCAAGAAAGCCGTGGAGTTGGAAGCCTTATGAAAAAGGTGAGTTATTACTTATAATTTTCAAATATAAAAGGTAAAAAAAATGAAAATGGAAAAATGATTAAAGGAATGTCTAAAAAGACCAGTAGGTGTGAAGTATCTTCTCGTCGTTTAGTGATGCAATTATCTGGAATTTTTCTTGCTTACTTTTTCTTTTGTACGCTTTGGGTAGTAGCGAAAAACATTCACTTTTTCAGTATGCTTCTTTTTTTTGGCTGTGTCCTTTCCATTTTTGTTTTAGGCTTTGAAGATTATGCTTCTGTTGTACTCCAAATAAATGATAGAAATACTAACAAAAGAAAATAACAGTAAATCGAAAATAGAAATTATATCGACAATGTTTGACAATCTATTAATTGATTATAGTTTGTATCTTGTTTATGCAGATGATGGAGGGATATGTCTTACAGAAGTGAATTGTACATGTAACTCAAAACTTTCTTCCCTCGGATTTGAATCCTCGGTTTCTTACACTTCAAATACCCACAATGTTAAAGAACTAGAAAGACAAAAATGGCTTTGTAACGCTATTTCCCCAAAACCTTACCTCACAACAAAAGATTTGACCATGGCAGCTTCTCCTGTAGAAGGTTTGACTTTGGAGGAACTTCTTCCAATAATGGCTGATAGCCGAAAAATTGTGACGTTGGTTGCGGTTTCCGGTGGATATTCCGATATGTTAATGAATTTCGTTTGTACTCTTCGAAGATTAGGTTTAAGAGATCCTCTAATAGCTGCCCTCGATGAGGATTTATACCATTTTGCTTCTGTCCAAGGTTTACCGGTTTTTCTTGAACAGTTTGAGGTAGAGAAAAGAGAAAACAATGGTGAGGGTAAAAAAGGAGAACGAGAGGCAAAATGTTCATTTGGGTCGAATTGCTTTCGTTCTATTACAAAATTAAAATCTCGTACTGTTTTACGAATTTTAAAACTGGGATATCATGTTTTCTGGTCGGATGTCGATATTGCTTGGTTTCGAGATCCGATTACGGAAATTTACGACTTAGGACCAGGTACGTTTCCTGTTCAAAGTGATAAAATTGGTCAATCCACCCCGGTAAATAGAGGTAAGATAAATTCAGGTTTTTATCTCGCAAGATCTGAGCCATTGGTTATCCAAGCATTTGAAGCGATCATTAAACGAGCCATGGAACATGAGCACCAAAGTGAACAACCAAGTTTTTATTGGGTTTTATGTGGGGAAAAATCGGAATTTTTATCAGGAGATGACGAGTGCTTATGGAATGGTTTACGAGTAGTTTTTTTGAATCGAACTGTACACCCAAATGGAAAGTTTTTTAATTTTTGGCGTAAACCAATAGAAGTTTGTATTCAAATGGGATGTGCAACACTTCATAATAACTGGATACTTGGGAAGGAAAATAAAATAAATAGGTTTAAACAAAAGAATTTATGGTGGTGGGATGAGGAAACAAGACTTTGTCAATACGATTGGTAGGGCCATATGGTGGGAATCATTAAAGGAGAATAATAGGCCTTATATTTGTGAAGGTCCACGTAGGGATTTTCTTTTCAGTCAATACATTGTTTTTGTCGCTAAGAAGTCGGGTATTCCCCATGGAAATTGTTGAGGAGTTGATAATTAATACAATTTCTGTGTGTTGTAAGTGGCTTTCAGCGCGATGGATTTAAGGGTTACCATACAATTTGTACGTAAATGTGAATTTTGTGCAATGTGAATTTTGCTTGTGCATCGCTTATATGTAATAGAGATTCTGAAAGGGAGAGGGGAATTGTTAGATATGCATTGTGAAAGCGGTGAAGCGACGCTTTTGTGATTCGACAATTTATATCTAACAGTTAGTTTATTTATGATTATAAGATTAACTTACTTTTATTTACTCATTTGTTTTTTTCTTTTTTCCTCTGACAAAACATTGCTTGCATTTCACGAGTATGTACTGTAATTAGATGTAGATCTTTTAGAGGAGTGCTTTTCAATTATAGAATACAAAATTCCATCTACACAACTATTATAAAAATGGACACTCATCAGTTTGTGTAGCGGGTGTTCAAACCACGGTAGGTCGATACGCCGATACGAGAAACAAGCTTTTGACATTATTAGAAGGAACCTGTCGACAATTCTTTCGTCATTGGCACATGTACTTTTTTGACGTCGTCTAAGCACGCCTTACACCATCGGCCTCTCTTTGTGGGTCACCACCCAAATCTGTCCACACGCCTTGAGCAACGCACTCTCCTCTCGTCTCGCCTTGTACTTTGTCACCTCACCAGATGCCTCTGTCTTTGTCTGAAGCACCCACTTAGCATCAATTGCTTTTTTCTCCGTAGGTAATTTTTCGCCTGAATATCCACTTTGAGATTGTACTCTTTCTCTCCGCATGTTTCCACGTCAGTATCCCATTCGCCTAACTGTCTCACCTTGTCATAAGACAAAGGGTCACCTCTCGTATTCTCACAAATAGATTATTATAAGAGGAAGTCATTTAAATCAAATAATGGGACTTGTTAATATCACCACCTTTACACTTGTACAAAAGTCTATCAGGTTTCTATTGGGTTGTAAAGTGGAATCAAGGGCTTTATGATTCAACGCTTCATCGAACCCAAAGAAATGTGTTGGTTTGGTTGTGGAGTTCGTTGTTGCAGTTCGTGTGTACTATTTGTAGAGTACAGATAGTCATACTGTTTCTTAGATGCTTTTTTACTTTTGGTAGTTTTTTGATGGTATTTGACTAGCTAACTTTGTCAAAACCCTGTCAGGATGTAGAATTTTATCTTAGTGTTGGGGTTATATTAAGTGTGAGAAAAAAACCTCTTAGTGAAATATTATGGAGTTTTGCCGGATCTCTCCTCTCTCTCTCCCTTGCTCTTGTGCTGATTATCTTACTTGCTTTTGCTTGTTTGAGTGTTGTTGTTGTTGGTTTATGACGATTTTGGGAGACATCGAATATTGACGATTTTGACAACCAAAATTTTATCGTGGACTATTACGAATTATATGAGAAGCTTACCCTAAATTCCGAAGGTCTTGAATTCATCCTCATGCGAACGTATCAATGTTTAGATTGGCGCCACATTTTTTTGACAGGTGCTTATGTACATTAGTCAATGCAAGATGCTAGAATTTAAAAAGGTATAGTAAAAGATCATTCATATACCAATCTATTCACACATACAACAATTTTGGCAAGCAAGATAGACGCATCATAAAATGCAATTTGTTGCTTTATTAGGAAGTGTCCAAACAGTTGTGATTTTTTCAACGGACTAATACAAAAGCAACAGCTTATTCAAATCTGTTTTTGTCTCTCGTGTGATTGCTACATTTCTCTCCCTATCCTACAACTCTTATCTCTACACTCTGTCCACTTGTTCGTGGTTGTCTAGTAAAGAGATAGTGGAGAATGTCTTGATGGCCGATTGTACCATATGCGACTGGAAAGTTAGTTTGAGTGTGTTGGCTGTGCAAGAGAGTTTTGAGAGTGAGAGAGCATTTTCCCTCTCTCTCTCTCCCTCTCCCTCTCCCTCTCTCCCTCTCCCCCTATCCCCCTCTTTCCCACTCTCCCTCTCTCCCTCTCTCCCTAGCTTTTGTTGGTGCCGCTGCGCACTATAATTGTGTATTGACTACTATAAAGTTTGGTTTGCAAGTTGAAATAATGGGCGCTAAAAAAAAAATTGAAATTGAAATTGTTTTATTGTGTTAACGAAATGTGAGGGATTTTCTTATAAGAAAGGTCGTGGACGTTATCAATACTTTAAAATGATGATATAACCTTTTTCTCTTCAGTTTCTGTAAAGAACACCGGATAAAGTGCCTTCTTTAGCTTTGCTACCCATTTAAAGAAGAAAGATAATGAAAAAAAGGCAATGATGTCAATTATTTTTTGTCAAAGCAATTTGAAAAACACAAATTTATGTCTTTTTTCATCACAATATGCAACATTTGCAAATTTATTTGTTCGTGTTTCCTTTTGTTGTGGATAATATCCAAATGTCGGACAACATTGTGATGTTGCGGTTTTATAATTCCTTTTGTGATGTTAGAATTTCCTGAGGCAGCTTTTTCTACCATGTTCATATCGCGAAATTCACCAGATTACGACTGTTCCAAAATAAATGAACATTAGGCTTGTAATTTTTTGTACATTTCAAGTTAAAAAAAGGGTTGTATTATCCATT
Source organism: Zygnema cylindricum (assembly GCA_037447655.1). Taxonomy (NCBI): domain Eukaryota; kingdom Viridiplantae; phylum Streptophyta; class Zygnematophyceae; order Zygnematales; family Zygnemataceae; genus Zygnema; species Zygnema cylindricum. The sequence continues at coordinate 89,674 of JBBHKE010002184.1, read as the reverse complement.
TACAATTTTTTTATTGGGTTTGTATCTTTTGTACCTGTGGCTATATTCAACTGCGAGTAAAGGTATCCTTTACTTCTGAATTTAAATAAACAATACATCATATCTAATTTCGTGTCAGTGTTATTATATCATGATTTTTTTTGTCAGTTTGAAACGAAACAGGCTAGTGGGGAGTTAAGAAAATTACGAGCAATAAAATGTATAAAAAGGAATAGAATGACCATTTTTTTCTGAATGTTTGAACCCTTTCAATCCTAAGCTTAATGATTTTCCCCTATTGAACATCATACCGTCATAATTGAGGCAAAACTTGCAAAAGTGAAACAAAAAAAAACACTTACATACTTTTCCTACTCTCTATCAACGTTGGGGTCAAAAATATTAACTGTTGTCACTCAACCGAATTTTGGTACACCGTGTATCGCTATTAGTGTTAATGTTTTTTTCGCCACTTAAAACATTTTTTCTCATTACACACTTGTCGGATTTTGAATCTGACGGTTGCAATTGAAAGATAAGATTCTTGCTTCCAATTGGCGGTCTCAAATTTAAAATTGGACAAGTGTGTACGGAGAAAAGATGTTTTAAGTGGCGAAAAAATCATTAACACTAATAGCCATACACGGTGTAGTTTATCCCGTCCATGACCCCTAACCAATCTTAGTTGCAAATAGAAGAAATCAACGGTTATTGGGCGGCTAGGTTAAGTCCAAAAATAGTCCGAAACCAGTTCATTTCTCGGATTTGACCACCGACCTGTTTTCGTTAAACACGCTTCATCGTCGTCGCTCGCATTAACAAAGTTTTCAGTTATCCTAAAAAACCGGGATGAAAACGATGAACCAATGACCAAACGCCACATAGACCATTGTAAAAAAATTATGGGCAGAACCTCATGAAGACAGAGTCTGCCCGAAAAAAAGGCGCGGCCTTTGTCGGTATGTCGTTAAAATTTGTCGGCATGTCGTTAAAATTTGTCGGCGCTGACAAGGTAGCGGACCCGGCGGAATCGGATGTTTGTTTAAACCAATTAACATTCGTACCGACGAGGCCTAAAATCGTGGTCGTTTCGGCTCGCCGTGGTCGTTTCGGCGCGCTATGTTCGCCGGAAATTCTTAATTAATTTAAATTGAACCAAAACCTTAGTGTAGGTGTGCAATATGAACCTTAAAGCTTCTTTCGTTTTAGCTGTCGCTTTATTTTTATCAGCCAACATTTTCCAAAAAATATACAAAAGCCATCAGTCTTAGTTCATGATAAATGAATGTACTTACGCTAACCGTTTTTAAAATTTCGCACAAAAACGACGAAAAGAAAACAAAGAGAGAAAGAAAGGAAAGAAAAACAACAAGCAAAAGAACGAAGTCTAAAATAAAAAATTCACAAACGTGTTGATTAAACATCTTCGCCATGGGAACCGTCTCTGGAACTTCCATTTTTCTCCTCTCTTTCTTCGTCTTCCTGCTTAGTTCCCACCATTCCTTCTCTTTAAGTGAATACGGTGATAAGTTTAAAAATCCTTTTTCCTACGAAATCTTCTCCCAATCCCTCTCCGTTTTTCTCATTCCTCCGCTAACTGAGAACGAAGCGCCACATACAGAACTTCAATATAGAACCATTAGCTCGCTCCTCCGTTTAAATCCTCCTCCTCAAATATTCCTCCTGGGAAACCATTCATCTTTTTTCAGTCTTAAATCTCAATTTCCGGACAATGTTCATCAAGATTTTCAGCTTGATTTTGTTTTTGAACCCGGATTTTCCGACGGCCGTGGATCTCCTCTCTTCCACTCTACCATTGCCCGAGCTCTTTCTGCAAAGACACTATTTTCCATGGTCATAAATGCTGACGTGGCAATCATAAACAAACATCGCTCGAAGAACTTGTGGACGAAGCTTCCGAAAAGTTTTCAGAGAACGGATTTTTACTGACATGGCCACGATACAATATAGACCAAATGCCACCTGTCCTTTCCGAACGTCCTTCATCCGACAAGGATTTTATTATTTCAGATCGTGACTTAAGTCGCCACGTGTCAATGTTTGGTCGGTTGGAGACAGCTGGCGGCGCCGGAGCTTGGCTTTGGGACAATCGTAAAATTTTGTACGATGGAAAAATGCCGCCATTTCCGGCTGGAAGATCTGAGCTTGACACGTGGCTAGCTCATGCAACTCTATTAACGACAAAAAGAGAGGTAATAGATGGAGGGAACACTGTCACTTGTGGGTCGACTCGACATTTGAAGTTGTGGGATGGAGAGAAAGGAGTGGAAGGAGAGAGGTGGGTAAAAAACAAAAAGAAAATTTTTGCTTTGGTGAGAGCACACGGACAAAGGAGGGAGGCGAAGGAGACATTTGAGGGTTTGAGAGAGGGAGAAAATTTGGAGGAAGTCGTTGAGAAAGGGTGCCCTACAAGAAATCCGTGGATATCGAAGCCTTGTGAAAATGGTGAGGTTTTTGTTTATAATTTTCAAATATAAAAATACGAAAGATAAACAAAATGAGAATGGGATTTTTCTTTTAAAGAATGTCTGAAAAGATCAGTAGGTAAAGTCTCTTCTCGTTGTGACTCGCTTAGTGATGCAATTATGTGAAATATTTCTTGTTTTTCCTTTTTCCTTTTCTATTCTACACTTTGGGTAGTAATAAAAAACGTTCACTATTTCAATATTTTCCCCTTTTTCGGCTCTGCCATTTCCATTTTTGTTTTAGGCTTTGAAGATTATGCTTCTTCTGTACTCCAAAAACATGATAGAAATAACATAAACTTGAAAATACAATCTACAGCGACAATGTTTGACAATCTATTAACTAATTATAGTTTATTTCTTGTTTATGCAGATGGTGGAAGGATATGTCTTACACAAGTAAATTGTACATGTAACTCAAAAATTTCTTCCCTCGGATTTCAATCCTCATTTTCCTACACATCAAAAACCCACAATATTAAAGATCTAAAAAGACAAAAATGGCTTTGTAATGCTATTTCCCCAAAACCTTATCTCACAACACAAGGTTTGACTATGGCATCTTCTCCCCTAGAAGGTTTGACTTTAGAGGAACTTCTTCCAATAATGGCTGATAGCCGAAAAATTGTGACGTTGGTCGCGGTTTCCGGTGGATATTCCGATATGTTAATGAATTTCGTTTGTACTCTTCGAAGATTAGGTTTAAGAGATCCTCTAATAGCTGCCCTTGATGAGGATTTATACCATTTTGCTTCCGTTCAAGGTTTGCCAGTGTATCTTGAACATATGGAGGTAAAGAGGAGAGAAAACAATGAAGAAGAGGGCAAAAAAAGAGAACTAGAGGCAAAATGCTCATTTGGGTCTAGTTGTTTTCGTTCTGTTACGAAATTAAAATCCCGTATTGTCTTGCGTATTTTAAAATTGGGATATCATGTTTTCTGGTCGGATGTCGACATTGCTTGGTTTCGAGATCCGATTACGGAAATTTACAACATGGGAGCAGGTACATTTCCTGTTCAAAGTGATCAAGAAGATGAAATTACGCCGGCAAATAGAGGTAAGATAAATTCAGGTTTTTATCTCGCAAGATCTGAACCGTTGGTTATCCAAGCATTTGAAGCGATTGTTAAAAGAGCTATGGAACATGAGCACCAAACGGAACAGCCAAGTTTCTATTGGGTTTTATGTGGGGAAAAAATGGAATTTTTATCAGGAGATGACGAGTGTTTGTGGAATGGTTTACGAGTAATTTTCTTGAATCGAACTGTACACCCAAATGGAAATCTTTTTGGATTTTGGCGCAAACCAATAGAAGTTTGTATTCAAATGGGATGTGCAACACTCCATAATAACTGGATAGGAGGGAAAGACAAGAAAGTAAATAGGTTTAAACGACAAAATATTTGGTGGTGGGATGAGAAAACAAGACTTTGTCGATACGATTGGTATGCCGAGATGGTAGGAATCATCAAAGGAGAATACTAAGCCTTATTTCTTTTAAGTTCCATGTGGGGTTTTATATTTATAGACAAAATACTTCTTTTGTTAGATAACTCGTTTTTCCCCATGTACATTGTTTGATAGTTGACAGTTAATACCACGCTATATCATTGCTGTTAGCTATTAGCGCAAGGGATTGAAATCATGTGTATTCAACACGGGAAATGCACCCCATGTATTTGAGACCGTTCTAAAATTTCTAAAAATTGGATTGAGGGTTGACGGAGTGTGACCTCCGTAGCCACACTTTTGGAGAGAAATCAAGCAGCATAAGAGAGTTTCTAATAACAAATTACTGGGGGTTAGAATATTAATAATGGAATAGATTCATAGTAGGAATGATCAACACTAAAACACGTTGGCAAATGATTTTAGCTTTTGTAGTAAATGTGCAGTAAGAGGTTAGTGAGCAATCTGTTTTGAGCCCCAAAGGGAATTGTTTATAACTCCACAACTCTAATAATCAGTTGGTTGCCCATAAATTTGGTGAAAATGTCTTATTCATAGAAATTTCATTCATACTTTTTCTAACTTTTTTACGAAAATGCATTATTTTTCTAGTTTTTGAAATTTTCGTAAATTTTGTTTCTCTATTTTATTTATTAAGTCAAAGCCGGTCAACGCATGTTTTAAGCAGTGCATTTTTTCCATGCGCATTTTCATTGTTTTTTGGGGGTTTCATGCGGGCGTTGTAGGCCAATGCAACCTATATGGTCTTCTTGCTGAAATATGAGTTTGTGTGACCAATATCTCCCACCTACTCCTTGATTTTTTATATCCCCACACCCTATCCAACAGTGATTTCCTACATAGAGATGGCATTATTTCCTATTTAGCGAATTCATTCCAACTTCTTCATGCAACATGGATAATAGGCTAGCTCTGGATGATGTGATGTGTCGTCGATCTGCCAATTACCCAAACTACAGTTATGTGTCCCCCTACAATGTCTCGTGTAGCATATCTGATACTAAATCGGTACTCTGATTTTGGTAGCGCCTCAAGTTGCAAACTCGAACAATCCTTCTCTAATTCAGTGAAACTCCACTGTGATAATATAAGGTAACATTATCAATCTACCTGATCTAGAGTGGTGTGAATCCGAAGATATTTTTATTACATCATGTGTTTCCGCTTAATAGAGACCTTTTGGCTCAAATATTGTCGTTGCCTTTCAATTTTTTGGTAACATACCTCTTTTTTTTGTAGCATACCCCTTTTCAATTTTTAACGGAACCTTCCAATGCTGCACCGCTAATCGTTATTAGTGTTGAAGTTCTTTTCGCCACTTTAAACACCTTTTATCCGTGCACACTTGTCGGATTATCAATAGGAGACCATCAATGGGAAGGCGAGACTCTCGGCTTTTCAATAGCCACCAACCGATTGACAATCCGACAGGTCTGCCCGAAAACAAGTTGTTTTAAGCGGCCAAAATAACTTTTAACACTAATAACGATAAACGGTGTACTTCAATTGGCTCTGGTTGTGTGTGGTAGAGATTGCACTACTTAAGCAAGCGATTTCCGACGCCGACTTTCATGATATTTCACAAGAATCTTCTTGTTAAAATGTTACAATCTTACGACGAAAAGGACAACGTGACGAAGTCCTTTGGCGAGAGTGAAACGAAATTTCGCGTTCGAAATATATAATACAGTACAGTAGAGTACAACCGGTACCGCACTAAACTCGAGTAGGAGTGTTGAAAAATACGACTTCGTGCGCTACCAATTTCGCCCAGATGCTCGATTCGAGGCGATTTACGACGCCGGTACCATCAACGATATATTGGCGTCAGCGATACTTTCACTGACCCGATATTTAACCAAGACAGTATTGGAATTAGTATTGGAATCGGGATTACAGTACCAATCAGAGGTCGCAAACGGTCAACAGAAACTGTGACCGACCTTTAACCGACCGCCCGCGCCGGATCCGGAACGGATTCGGTTGCCAAATTTTGGGGGCCGGGCGGTTGATTCACCAGAAAAAAAAATGGTTGGTTAAGGTCGGGTAACAAAAAAACCAAAAAAAAAGAAATTTGTGTAGTCCATACAATCCAGCATTATTGTACTTTGTACTCTTTGGTATCGTGGAAGTACGTGACATCATGATTAGCATCGCAAATCTGACACGGTAGTAACACTATTCATTTCGCAAATCTTAGGGAACGCGACAAAGCATCGCAAATCTAACACAATATTGTAGTAACACTATTCATTTCGCAAATCTTAGGGAACGCGACAAAGCGTCGCAAATCTGACACGGTAGTAAACACTATTCATTTCGCAAATCTTAAGGAACGCGACAAATCGTTATTATTGGCTTATTCATACTTCGTACATTAATTAATTTTGTACTTTTTCGGTTACGAGCGTGCACAGTTAGTCGCGAAAAACCAAGTTTCAGTAAACTTTTATTTTCGTAAACGTCGGTCGGTTAACGGTTAACAATTATGGAGCGTGACATAACCCGGTCGGGTGTCAGTTACTCAAATTAAAAAAAAAACGGTCGATTTCGGTTATGTAAAATTTTGACTTTTGCGACCTTTGCCGCAAAGTCAGTGCACACTAGTGTTGGGTGTAGGGTAAATTCATATCGCAATAATTTCAATATTCGATATATCGAATATCAATCGAGCAGAATCCTCGATATATCGTACCGGGACCAACATAAATTATCGCGATATATAGTATTTTTTAAATATTATATTTTATAGTTTTATATAATATGTTATTTTAGCGAAAAAATACAAATTGTAGGATACGCCACATACGACGTGATTTTCGTTCCGTGACTTAGGGTGCATCTTTATGTACTTGAAACTTAGAGAATTTACTTTGTTTTGTAGCACAGATCCGGCGGACCCGGATTTCGGGTGTCCCTATGTGTACCAAACGAAGTTGTCACTTAAGGGCATGACAATTGTAGACGTCAACAATGCCCGTGACGGTTGTCGACAGTGTACAATCTGTGATGACAAATGCTATTTTTTGTAATTGCTTGTGACATCGCATGACTTTTCGTGACATTGTAGACGTACCGCCATCCAGCCTCTACCATTTCACGGTTGAAAAAGATGCAATTTGCCTTTGCGTCTCTTGTCCGCTCGACGTGAAATGGCATCGGATCTTGAGACCCCATGCGAAATAAAATACGTACCAAGTGCAAACGGACAAAACCAAACAAATTGTGTACTTTGCTTTATCGAACCTAAACGCAACCGGACAAAACATAGCGGATCGTGCACTTTCGTCGTCGCTTGAATTCTTTTGAAATTTCTTGAAAAAAATTTACACGTGCGACTACGTGCCTCTATTTGTTTTTTGTTTTTTTTTTGTTTTAAATCACATCTTCCTTGTGTTTTAAAGAAAAGTTTGAAGATGACGTTTTTTGGCGTGGCCGTGGGTCGAAGAACACAAAACGACAACATGCAGTACATATTAAATTCGACGATGACGCAAAATGTAATTTATATTTTCTCTATTTTTTTGTACGGTTGAAACTTACGCGGTACGACTCTAATTTTTACAGGAAAACGACATAAAAAAAACCCTTACTTAAGCACATGGAGACGCACCATTAAAGGTAGACGCCGCAAAATGTAACCGACAAAAAAGTATTAATTTTGTAATTCATATTATTACGTTATTTTTTGGAGCTGCTTGTGACGTCGTTTGTCTTACCGTGACATTGTAGACGTACCGCCTTCCAGCCTGTGTCGTTTCACGCTGGAAGACGAGGCGGTTTGCCTTTACGTATCCTATCCGGTCGACGTGAAATGGCATCGGGATTTGAATACCCTTGCAAAAAAGAAACCCGTATTGGACAAAAACGGACAAAACCAAACAAATTGTGTACTTTTCTTCGTCGTATTTGAACGCAAACGGACAAAACATAACGAATTTTGTACTTTTATTTGTCTTTGGAAATCGTATGAAAAATTTCAAAAATTAAGGCACGTGCGAATATATATTCCTATTTGTTTATCGAAAATACCTAGTTTTAAAACACATCGCGCATGTGTTTTAAACGTAAGGTTGAAGATGACATTTTTTGTCGTGAAAGTGGGTCAAAAAACACAATACCACAAATTTTCATACATCCTAAATTTGAGGATGACGCAAATTCTACTCTACAAATTTGCGATTCTTTCGTACGGTTGCAACTTAGGCAGTACGAAGCTAAGTTTTACAAGAAAACGACAGAATAAAACCCTTACTTATGCACATGGGGACATACCGTTATTTGGGGTATGGTTACATTAGGTCTCTGTAATAGTACAGACATCAAAATTTATGTATTACAGAGGCCTCGGTTACATTACGTATCGTTTGTAAACAAGTTTTTACATACGTGTTTTAATTTGAGTGGTTCCTTGTAAGTTGACGATCAAATCTCTAAAATCGTCAAATATTTGAAAACCGACCATTCTAATATAGAAACCCGTACTTGCGTATTGTGTACGTGTACTTCGCAAGTGTACCGCGTCAATGTACCTCAACGATCTATTTCACTCTGCTGACTTTCAAGAAAAAACCGTATTTATTTTCGGCAAAGATTTTACGGTCACCTTGTCCGAAGGCACGTGACTTTGGAGACCTGTGGATTTTATTTTTATTTTTTAAATGCCTCGATATATCGACGATGCGATATATTGGCGATATATTGGAGATGTTTTTATTTTTGATATATTGAAGCGATATATCGATTATCGAGTACCGAAAATTTGATATATATTGAATATATGAAAATGGTCCTCGATACCCAACACTAACGAAGGCCAGAGGTCGCAAACGGTCAACCAAAACCGTGACCGACCGTTAACAAACCGCCCGCGCCGGATCCGGAACGGATTCGGTTGCCAAATTTTGGGGGTCGGGCAGTTACAGGCGGTTGACTCACCAGGAAAAAAAAAACGGTCGGTTACGGTCGGTCTAACAAAAAACCAAAAAAAAAGAAAAATTTGTACTTTTTTTTTCCAACATTATTGTTTTTTGTACTTTTGGTATCGTGGAAGTACATGGCATCATAATTAGCGTCGCAAATCTGTCACGGTACTAACACTATTCATTTCGCGAATCTTACAAAAAGATAAGGGCCGCAAATCGTAATCTATTGTAAAGTGTTAATTATGCACTTTATGCGGTGTTTCCAAAAATATGTCAAATTATTATATCATTATTTGTACCTTTTTACTTAAAAAAGTACAATTTTGCACTGTCGAACGTCGTCCGTACTCCACACTATTTAAAACGAACCTATATTACAATTTTGTTACGCTAATTAAACTCACCTAAATTAGAATAATGAAAAAATTAGAATCATTTACTCTATTTGATGTAATAGAGTCGAAATTTCGAGCGACCGAATTAGAGTAATTTACTCTAATTACGATTCGCGGTGTAGCGATAACTCTATTTTGCGACTTTTGGTCAAAAAAAGTCGCGACCGAATTGGTGTTATTAACACTAATAACGATTAGCGGTGTACTTTTTTGTAGTAAAATTCAAAGCCGTAATAATCTTGGACGAATAACCGAACAGCGTTACGTTAAGTTATAGTGTACGATCGTACGGCTATCAAATTAAAAAGAAAAATACGTACTTCCTCAAAAGAAGGCACAACACTACGGCAGCAGCGTTCGTTATTCATAAAGTCGCTGATCTTTTCAGCCACGTGGCTGACGCTGATGTGACTATTGTACGGATTGTCATGCGAAATGCATGCAAATCTCCGTCAGGGTCACAGATTACTTCGCTGGACGTTTGGCTCCATTAGGACGATTTGCGTTGAGTACTTTTCTTTGCATGCAATCTATTGTAAATTTTGGCCAAGTAGCAGCGTAGCTACACCGCGAATCGTTATTAGTGTTAATAACTCTAATTTGGGTTCTTGAAATTTTGATTTTTTTTTTCAATTAGGATACATGATTTTAATTTTTCCTTGACGTTAATTAAGGTACCGTACAAAATAACGTAAATCCCGAAAGTACAATAAAATATAAATAGTGTGATGTACGGTCGATGTCAGACAGTACATAATGTACCTTTTCAAGTGAAAATTTATAAAAAATGAATTAAATTAGACGCGCACGCATAGGAACGTGCACTCAAAAAAACGGGATTAGTCTGACGGGTAAAGTAGTATGGCATGTACGGGTATTTTAAATTCGCGGTGGCGAACGATTTCTTATATTTTGTACGGATACACTATATTAATGTGAATAATCGTACGGCTAATATTCCATTTTTGCTGTTCCCAAATTAGCATTAACGCCGAAATTAGAATACACCTTTTTTTTGAAAAAAATCAAATTCTTAATTAGCATCAAGTACGGTAAATTTTCTTCAACACTATTTAAAATTTGACACTAATAACGATTCGCGGTGCAGTGCAAAAAATCATTGGCAATTCAGTGCATCCTATTTTTTTTTTTCTCTTTCCCTCAATAAAACATAGTTCAAAAGTAGGCGTTTTTTATGGTAGGCCTTTGGTAGGCGCACAAAACTTTGGCACAAAACTCGCGCAGAGTAGGCATACTGTATGTGTGTGCGTTGTGCACACTCTTGTACGAACGTACGAATCTGACGTATCATCATAGTACAGCGCACGCCACCGGACGTAATTTTTTAGCGAACTGAAGGATGACATTGTGCGGGAAAAAAAACCCGGAAAAAAAAAAACCCCGGACGTAAGTCCTATCGTAAGTTGTGTTATGGGCTTTTCATGTGATCTTCTTAGATCACTACTTTGATCGGCGGCCGTCCGATTGTACGAATCTGACGGTTTAAATAAAAAATACCTCAAAACTCACGGAAAAATAAAAATTTGTCCGAATGTTTTTCAAAATTTAGACATGACGTTTAATTCTCTATCGATCGATGTGCAACTCAACCCTGTTACTATTATTTTTCATTTTGCGACCAATACAATATGGGTCTTAAGGCCATATTGTATGTTTTGCGTACAATAGGCATATTGTATGGGCCTACTTTCACCTACTTTTGAACTATGCAATAAAACGTGTCGTGAACCAATAGGTCTCCGCTGCTATCCCCACCGTTGATCTTTTGCATCATCGCGATTTCCAAAAAAAAAGAGAATCGTGCGACGGAAATCATCCCAACCCTAGAATAATTTCTTGTAATGGACAGATTTAGATGGACGGTCCAGATGCGGCGTCACGTGATTTTCATGCAGACATTTTCAAAAGTCGTTTTTCACGATGACACGATTCTAGGCCCATTGGATGACACGCGTCACTACTTTCTGCATTTCACTATTCCAAAGAGTAACAGCGATAGGTATTGGACGAACAGAAATATTCGATTTTGTGTAAATATTGAAATATACAGACTGCTTGACGCGTCTCAAACTTTTTTCTGGATGCAAATCCCGAATTGGACCAATCATATTCCTTTCTTTGACATCTATAGAAATTTTTCACATTTTTAGGATGAGCGGCGCGCAAAATTTTTGTCGATCATTGCGATGATTGGTTGTTTTGCAAGATGACTTTTCCGGGTCTTTGGATCGCGCAAAACGACATTGGAGATGATGCTCTTTAACTTTCTCAAGAATTAGGACCAATCCGGCCTCGTCATTCACGTGTGAAGCTGACAGGTCAGGGTTTATTGTACGAAAAGTACAGTAGATTCATGAGAAGGTTCGATTGGATCATTTCCTCGCAGATTCTGTTGACCGAAAACTTTTTTGTCTTCTATATTTTTCTGGGAAAATGTACTGTCCTATAGCAGACTCAGTCTACTGTAACGTAACAAAGTCAAATATTATTGAGGATTACGGAATGAAAAGCATATGCTCTAAAAAATAAGAAAAAACAGATATGATAATGTCTTAATTCACATTATTTTGAAATTTTAGTTCACAAATCGCACGTGTAGTCCAGTACACCGCGAATCGTAATTAGAGTAAATTACTCTAATTCGGTCGCTCGAAATTTTGACTCTATCACATCAAATAGAGTAATCGATTCTAATTTTTTCATTATTCTAATTTAGGTAAGGTTTAATTAGCGTTTTTAATTCTAATATATGTTAGTTTTAAATAGCGTGGAGTACGGACGACGTCCGACCGTGCAAAATTGTACTTTTATAAGTAAAAAAGTACAAATAATGATTTAATACAGGCCATTATCATGTAACTGCGTTTTAACAAAACGCGTATTGCGAACGTCATAGTGACGATAAACTGTACGTTTTGTCAGATTCTGTACGAATACCTTATTTACAGTAGAGGATATTAACTTGCCAAATTAGAGTACACCGCATAAATTAGAGTAAATTCCTTTTTGAAACAGCTCTATCACATAAATTAGAGTAAATTACTCTAATTATTTTTTTCTCTTTTTTTACTCTAATTTTTTCATTACTCTAATTACGATGCGCGGTGTACTGTAGCAATTTTTAAATTCCACAAGCGAACAAGCGCTGTAGCTTATTTAAAAATTTGAGTTATGTAACAGACCACCTTCTGCTTTTTTTTTTCCCCCTTTTTTTTTTTTTTTTTTTTCAATTTTTATTTTTCTGCCCGAAAACATCACCTTGACGAAACTCAAATCATTTACCAACCTTTTGTAGCCTGCCCGACATCTCAGGGCAGCCAGCTAGACGACAACAGAACATGTGTACGGTATTGACGCCAAGCTGCATGCGATAACGTACGTCACTATGCGCGATACGCCGCGACCTACTTCAAAATCTGAAAATTTCAACTATGCTTCACCAAACATATAAAACTAAAAAAGCTTTTACTCTCCCATTCACTCTCCCTCCCTGTCTCTCTCCTCCCTTTTCTCACCTTGTCGCTGTTCAGCTCTTCCCCTTTCTCCCCCTTTTCCACCCCTTTAACACATTCTCTTTACCCTTTACCACTATCCCTCTCGCTCCCTTATCCTTTCTCTTTGAATTTTATTTTCGCACAATTTTTCCATATTCTCCGATTCTCTCTCCATTACTCCTCCACCAATTATTTCAATATTCCCACGGTTTTTTTACCTCTTCCTCTCTCTCTCTCTCCCTCCCTCTCTCTCCCTCTCTCCCTCCCTCTCTTTTCCTAGCATGGATACGCCAGTAGATATTTTTTCCTCTACTCTCGAACACTCGACCTTCTCGCTCTCATGGTTCCTCCTCCCTCTCCTCATCCTCTTTCTCTCTACTCCTCTCCTCCTCCAACTCCTTCCCTCTTTTCCCAAAAAGTTATCTCCCTCTCTCCCTCTCCCCCCTGGCCCCTTCCGATGGCCCATTGTGGGCAACATTCCCCAAATCGCGTCAGATTCTCTTCCGCATCTTGCGGTTGCCAGGCTGGCAGAGTTGTACGGACCGATCATGTCACTTAGAATCGGTACCTCGCCGATTATTGTGATATCGTCAGCCGAAGCTGCCCGAGAAGTGTTGAAAGAATTTGATTCGGCTTGTTGTGGAAGACCGTTACCAATGTCGGCAAAAATTATGACACATGGCGGTGGGTGTAAATGGGTTTAAATTTGATGGGTAAAATGCATAACATATGTATATGAGTGTGTGTGTGTGTGTGTGTGTGTGTGGGTGTGGGTGTTTATGTGAGTGTATATGTTTTGATGGGTGTTCACTAATTATTACATAGTGTTTGTTTGTTTGTTTGTTTCTTTTTGGTTTTTTAGAGTTAAGGATATATGATGTGGAGTTGTTTGGTTTTATTTTTAGAGGTGTTTTTCTGGTCTAATTTAGCACAGTGGTATCTGATTTTGGATAAGCAGTGTCTATATTTTGGTTGGTTCTGTAATTTCACTTTGATTTAAGTCGATCTCTATAAAAAATGAGAAATGGATGTAAATGGCGTCTTATTTTGGTGGATAGCTTGATTTTTTCAATATTCTGAGTTTCTTTTATTTTGCATAGTTGATATTTGATTTAGCCGGAATTGTTCGATTCTTGTTTTTGAATTATAAGGAGTTCTTGCATTTCTTTTATTTTTTGCCTGGATTCTAATCGTCCGTATAATCACTTCTGGTTTTCATGCTCTTCTATCCTCGCTCTCAAACAGTTAAAATGTATTCATCGTAAAAATATTGAAAATGGAATGTTAAAAAGAAAGTGTCGTTCTTTCGCTCCTTGGCTCTAACTCCCTGGGTCTATCTCCTTTTCCCTCCAGGCAAAGACATTGGATTCACTCCTCCTGATTCTCACCACAAACTTGTTCAAAAACTTTGCTGGAAACCTCATCCTCTTCCTCTCCCTCTCCCTCTCTCGCCCAATTCCAATGCCTAACTCTGCCACTCCCTCTCTTTCTCTCCCTCTCTTTCTCTCTCCAGGAAAAGACATTGGGTTTTGTCCTCCCGGTCCCCATCTCAAGCTTGTCCGAAAGCTCTGCGCGATGAATCTGTTTACCCGAAAACGGCTCGACTCATGGAAACGAGTTCGACTCGAGGAAATGGCCGGAATGTGTGACGCTGTCACACAAGAAGCCAAATTTCGTGACGGTCGTGTGACGCTCCGTCACCACCTAAATCGAGCTACACTCAACAACATTTTGAGAATGTCGGTTGGAAGGAGATTCAAATTTAGTGTTCCCGGTGGACTTAATTCAGAAGCCGATAAGTTTAATGCTGTTACAAATGAGCTTTTTGAGTTATTGGGAAGTTTTAATTGGGCGGATTACATTCCGGTTTTACGTCCATTTGATCCCGTGAAAGTTAAAACTCGGTGTGAAAGAGTGAAAGAATTTATAGTGAAGTGGCTCGGAGATGAGATCGAATCTCACCGAAGAAAATTGTCAGAAAAGGAAAATATTTCCGAGGGTAATAGGGAAGCTCCTCAGGATTTTTGTGATGCTCTTTTATTGGCGGAAAATGAAGAAAAATTGGGAGAAATTGAGATGATTGGGGTTCTACAGGATATGATTGTGGCTGGTACGGATACGAGTGCCGGAACAGTTGAATGGGCGATGATTGAACTTCTTTCGAATCCGGAAATTATGTCTAAATTGAGAGAGGAAGTGGGATCTGTCTTTGGTAAAGTTGGGGAAAAACAGGAAGAAAATGGTCTTGCTTCCGATGAGAAAATGGGGGATTTAGAGACTCGTCTTCTCGAGCTTCCCTATTTGAAAGCCGTCGTAAAAGAAACTCTTCGTCATCGAACGGTTGGTCCTATAGTTTTACCCCATTTAACCGTTGAAAATGTCGTTCTAGGGAACGGAAAATATCATGTGCCACGTGGCACAACGGTACTGATCCACCAGTGGGCAATACACCATGATCCTGCCACGTGGCAAGATCCTGGTATGTTTAAACCAGAGCGATTTCTTGAGAAAGATCTAGATATTCGTGGGACAGATTTCAGTTTTCTTCCTTTCAGTTCAGGAAGGAGAATGTGTCCCGGGTATAATTTGGGGTATTCAATGGTGACTTTGGAAATCGCCTTTTTGGTTCACAATTTTGAGTGGAGTTTGGAGGGAGGAAAGCTTCCTGACACGTCAGAAAAGTACGGACTCACTGTGCTGCCAGCCACACCATTGGAAGCCATAGCCAAACCTCAAACATAAAGCGGAGAAAGAGAGAGGGAGGGCGGTGAAGGGAAGGGAGGGGAAAGAGGAGGGAGAGACAGAAAAAATGCGGGAGGAGAGGGAAAAGAAGAAAGGGAAATGGATACAAGAACGAGAGAAAAGAGGAAGTAGAGAAGGGGAAGTAGACAGATATGAGAGGCGGAGGGAAAGAAAGAAAACAGCGAGGAGAGAGGAAGTGGAAGGTAGGTTAAGGGCTTGTAAACTTTGGTCGACCATCTGACCGATCGGAGGGATCCCCCGCAGCCACAGACAAATAGGACTTAGACAGATAGGACTTAGCGCAGGACTTAGCGCAGGTAATCACAAGGTAGGTAGACACTAAGATAGATCACAGAGGTAGGAAATAGAAATTGCGAGAGGAGTAGAGAGGGTAAATCACATCGACATTAGAATAGACAAGATAGTTGCAATTCAACTTTATAATAGAAAGGATAGTCAAGGGATCACTTAGCGAAAGCTAAGGTGAGCCCCTCAAAGAGATTATAATGAACTTTGGACACTTAGTAACCCCTAATCTCTGTTGGGATATTGTCGTTTTCGCGACATTTCGCGAAGCGTCATACCAGTACTTTTTTGTTGACGTGAAGTACCACGTCATCGTACGAAATGTACGATGACGTTTCGCGGTACTAATTTTGAGACGTCCGCGAACGAAACATACTATTTCGTTTCGCGTCACTTTATGTTTGCGCACGTTTCACGTCACTTTATGTTTTCGTGCGCAGGTATCAATTTTGTTTTACGTGCGAGTTATTTCTATGCAGGTGTTCATTTCGTGCGCACGCACGAAACTTCTCTTTTGGAGTTTCGCTTTCTAGAAGGAGAAGGCGTGTACGCCTTCCTTCGTGGAAACTTCTTCTTAGTGCTCTTTGCCAGGAAGGAGATGGAAGATTACCGCAATGCTAGCCAATAAATAAATGGCATGTGTCTTTGTGTTCCTTGTGAGTCCAGTAAGGACGCTCGGGTTTCGGCCCCCTGTTACAAGACTTCCTGTCGGAAATCGTTACTGTCACGGATTTGCAAAAGTCAAAATTTTACATAACCGAAACCGACCGTTTTTTTTTTTTCAAAATCTGAGTAACCGACGCCCGACCGGGTTATGTCACGCTCCAAAATTGTTAACGGTTAACCGACCGGCGTTTACGAAAATAAAATTTAACCGAAACTCGATTTCTCGCGACTAACCGTGCCCGCCCGTAACCGAAAAAGTACAAAATTAATTAATGTACAACGTATGAATAAAGCCAATAATTACTATTTGTCGCGTTCCCTAAGATTTGCGAAATGAATAGTGTTACTACCGTGTCAGATTTGCGATGCTAATCATGATGTCACGTACTTCCACGATACCAAAGAGTACAAAGTACAATAATGCTGGATTGTATGGACTACACAAATTTCTTTTTTTTTGGTTTTTTTGTTACCCGACCTTAACCAACCATTTTTTTTTCTGGTGAATCAACCGCCCGGCCCCCAAAATTTGGCAACCGAATCCGTTCCGGATCCGGCGCGGGCGGTCGGTTAAAGGTCGGTCACAGTTTCTGTTGACCGTTTGCGACCTCTGATTGGTACTGTAATCCCGATTCCAATACTAATTCCAATACTGTCTTGGTTAAATATCGGGTCAGTGAAAGTATCGCTGACGCCAATATATCGTTGATGGTACCGGCGTCGTAAATCGCCTCGAATCGAGCATCTGGGCGAAATTGGTAGCGCACGAAGTCGTATTTTTCAACACTCCTACTCGAGTTTAGTGCGGTACCGGTTGTACTCTACTGTACTGTATTATATATTTCGAACGCGAAATTTCGTTTCACTCTCGCCAAAGGACTTCGTCACGTTGTCCTTTTCGTCGTAAGATTGTAACATTTTAACAAGAAGATTCTTGTGAAATATCATGAAAGTCGGCGTCGGAAATCGCTTGCTTAAGTAGTGCAATCTCTACCACACACAACCAGAGCCAATTGAAGTACACCGTTTATCGTTATTAGTGTTAAAAGTTATTTTGGCCGCTTAAAACAACTTGTTTTCGGGCAGACCTGTCGGATTGTCAATCGGTTGGTGGCTATTGAAAAGCCGAGAGTCTCGCCTTCCCATTGATGGTCTCCTATTGATAATCCGACAAGTGTGCACGGATAAAAGGTGTTTAAAGTGGCGAAAAGAACTTCAACACTAATAACGATTAGCGGTGCAGCATTGGAAGGTTCCGTTAAAAATTGAAAAGGGGTATGCTACAAAAAAAAGAGGTATGTTACCAAAAAATTGAAAGGCAACGACAATATTTGAGCCAAAAGGTCTCTATTAAGCGGAAACACATGATGTAATAAAAATATCTTCGGATTCACACCACTCTAGATCAGGTAGATTGATAATGTTACCTTATATTATCACAGTGGAGTTTCACTGAATTAGAGAAGGATTGTTCGAGTTTGCAACTTGAGGCGCTACCAAAATCAGAGTACCGATTTAGTATCAGATATGCTACACGAGACATTGTAGCGGGACACATAACTGTAGTTTGGGTAATTGGCAGATCGACGACACATCACATCATCCAGAACTAGCCTATTATACATGTTGCCGGTGTGGGGATATAAAAAAGCAAGGAGTAGGTGGGAGACATTGGTCACACAAACTCATATTTCAGCAATAAGACCATATAGGTTGCATTCGCCTACAACGCCCGCATGAAACCCCCAAAAAACAATGAAAATGCGCATGGAAAAATGCACTGTTCATAACATGCGTTGACCGACTTTGACTTAATAAAAAAAATAGAGAAACAAAATTTACGAAAATTTCAAAAACTAGAAAAATTAAACGCATTTTCTTAAAAAAATCAGAAAAAGTATGAATGAAATTTCTATGAATAAGACATTTTCACCAAATTTATGGGCAACCAACTGATTATTAGAGTTGTGGAGTTATAAACATAGCTTTTTCTCCTGTGAATTCCCTTTGGGGCTCAAAACAGATTGCTCACTAGCCCCTATTGCACATTTACTACAAAAGCTAAAATCATTTGCCAACGTGTTTTAGTGTTGATCATTCCTACTATGAATCTATTCCATAATTAATATTCTAACCCCCAGTAATTTATTATTAGAAACTCTCTTATGCTGCTTGATTTCTCTCCAAATTGTGGCTACGGAGGTCACTCTCCGTCAACCCTCAATCCGATTTTCAGAAATTTTAGAACGGTCTCAAATACATGGGGTGCGTTTCCCGTGTTGAATACACATGATTTCAATCCCTTGCGCTAATAGCTACCAGCAATGATATAGCGTGGTATTAACTGTCAACTATCAAACAATGTACATGGGGAAAAACGAGTTATCTAACAAAAGAAGTATTTTGTCTATAAATGTAAAACCCCACATGGAACTTAAAAGAAACAAGGCTTAGTATTCTCCTTTGATGATCCCTACCATCTGGGCATACCAATCGTATCGACAAAGTCTTGTTTTCTCATCCCACCACCAAATATTTTGTCGTTTAAACCTATTTACTTTCTTGTCTTTCCCTCCTATCCAGTTATTATGGAGTGTTGCACATCCCATTTGAATACAAACTTCTATTGGCTTGCGCCAAAATCCAAAAAGATTTCCATTTGGGTGTACAGTTCGATTCAAGAAAATTACTCGTAAACCATTCCACAAACACTCGTCATCTCCTGATAAAAATTCCATTTTTTCCCCACATAAAACCCAATAGAAACTTGGCTGTTCCGTTTGGTGCTCATGTTCCATAGCTCTTTTAACAATCGCTTCAAATGCTTGGATAACCAACGGTTCAGATCTTACGAGATAAAAACCTGAATTTATCTTACCTCTATTTGCCGGCGTAATTTCATCTTCTTTATCACTTTGAACAGGAAATGTACCTGCTCCCATGTCGTAAATATCCGTAATTGGATCTCGAAACCAAGCAATGTCGACATCCGACCAGAAAACATGATATCCCAATTTTAAAATACGCAAGACAATACGGGATTTTAATTTCGTAACAGAACGAAAACAACTAGACCCAAATGAGCATTTTGCCTCTAGTTCTCTTTTTTTGCCCTCTTCTTCATTGTTTTCTCTCCTCCTTACCTCCATATGTTCAAGATAAACTGGCAAACCTTGAACGGAAGCGAAATGGTATAAATCCTCATCAAGGGCAGCTATTAGAGGATCTCTTAAACCTAATCTTCGAAGAGTACAAACGAAATTCATTAACATATCGGAATATCCACCGGAAACCGCGACCAACGTCACAATTTTTCGGCTATCAACCATTATTGGAAGAAGTTCCTCCAAAGTCAAACCTTCTAGGGGAGATGCTGCCTTAATCAAACTTTGTGTTGTGAGGTAAGGTTTTGGGGAAATAGCGTTACAAAGCCATCTTTGTCTTTCTAGATCCTTAACAGTCCGAGCTTTTGGGGAGGAGGAAACCGAGGAATCAAATTCGAGGGAAGAAAGTTTTAAGTTACATGTACAATTCAATTCTGTAAGACATATCCCTCCACCATCTGCATAGAAGAAACACACATTTAGTTAGCTAATAGATCGTCAAACATTTTCAAATATTGTTGTTGTACTCCATTTTATGATGTTAGTTTGTTTTCCTTTGTCGGTGTTTTCATCATTCTTTTGGAGTATAAAAAAAGCATAAGCTTCAACGCCTATAGAAAATAAAATGGACAAAGCCACAGAGGAAAATACGCGAAAAAGTGAATCTTTTTTTTCCTACTAACCAAAGCGTCCACAAAAAAAAAAACATAAAATTCGAAATATTTGCATCACTTAACGTGAAATGAATAAAATTACTGGTATTCTCAGACATTCCTTTAATTATTTTCTTTATGTTGACATTTAAAAACAAAAATCTCACCGTTTTGGCAAGGCTTTGAAATCCACGGCTTCCTTGTAGGGCACCCTTTCTCAACGACTTCCTCCAAATTTTCTACCTCTTCCAAACCCTCAAACGTCTCTTTCTCCTCCCTCCTTTGTACATGTGCTCTCACCAAAGCAAAATTTTTCTTTTTATTTATAACCCAACTCTCTTCTTCCTCTCCTTTCTCTCCGTCCCACGACTTCAAATGTCGAGTAGACGCACAAGTGACAGCTTTCCCACCATCAATTACCTCTCTTTTTGTCGTTATTAGGGTTGCATGAGCGAGCCACGTGTCAAGCTCAGATCTTCCAGGGGGAAATGGCGGCATTTTTCCATCGTACAAAATTTTACGATTGTCTCAAAGCCAAGCTCCGGCGCCACCAGCTGTCTCCTAGCAACCAAAAACTGACACATGGCGACTTAAATGGCGATCTGAGAAACGGAAATCGTCTCCTGATGAAGGACGTTCGGAAAGGACAGGTGGCATATGGTCAATACTATACCGTGGCCACGTCAGCAAAAATCCGTATCTGAAAACTTTTCGGAAGCTTCATCCACAAGTACTTTGAGCGATGTTTGGTTTATGATTGCCAAGTCAGCATTTATCACCATGGAAAATGCTGACGTGGCCGAGAGAGCTCGGGCGATGGTGGAGTGGAAGAGGGGAGATCCACGGCCGTTGAAAAATCCGGGTTCAAAAACAAAATCAAGCTGGAAATCTTGATGAACATTGTCCGGAAATTGAGATTTAAGACTGAAAAAAGATGAATGGTTTCCCAAGAGGAAAATTTGAGGAGGAGGATCGAAACGGAGGAGTGAGATAATTGTTCTATGTTGAAGTTCTGTATGTGGCGGTCCGTTTTCAGTAAACGGCGGAATGAGAAAAACGGAAAGAGAGTGAGAGAAGGTTTCGTAGGAAAAAGGTTTTTCAAACTTATCACCATTTTCAGTTAAACAAAAGGAATGCTGGGAATTAAGAAGGAAGATGAACAAAGGGAGGAGAAGAATCGAAGTTTTAGAGACAGCTGCCATGGTGAAGACGTTCGATCAATACGTTTGTGAAGTTTTTATTTCAAATTTCGTTTTTTAATTTGTTTTTTTTTTCCCTTCTTTCTTTCTTCCTTTGCTCTTGTTCAGTTTTTGGGAACAAAAAATCGAAAATATTTTGAGTTAGCACATTTAGTTAACGTGAACTAAAACTGACATGTTTTTTTTTTTTTTTGACGAATTAATTGGCTTAGAAAAACAAAATTTCAACCAAAACGCAATGGATTTGCAGGTGCACAAATACATCTCGGTTTAGGTTCAAGCTTTTGTGATTTGTGAATTTTCAGTGAGCACAGCGCGCCAAAATGATCAGAAATTGCCAGCAATATCTTCGTCGTTGTCGAAATACCAAAAAAATGTGCACAAATGGCATTTGCTGACTGGTTCGTAAACATGAGATTCTGCCCGGATAAAACGTCTGCAATCTTGTCGGTGCCGACATGTTTAACAACTTTCCGACAACGACAAGGTCGTCATCACCGACACAGTCATGGACGTATTATGCGCAGAATCTGAATTACACCAAATCCCGCTACTATTTTTGGTTAACTAAAGATTCTGTCCGGCAAAAAAGGTTAACATTCCTGTCCACAAATTTTGGTTACAATAATCTGATATGCGTGAAGTGCCATTAAATACATAACAAATTTTGCCCGAAAAAGTCTGCGAACTTGTCGCTGCCGACGCCTTTGTCGGTGCAGGTATGTCGCAAAATTTGTTCGCACAGAGAACGTTGATATCGCGTGATACGATTTTCCTAGTGTAAGTCAATGACAATGTCGATGTCGATGTAGTGACGCTGGGTTGTAGATTGTGTGGTTCAACTTGGTGACGCGTCACGACACGCTTTGTTTCGCCACGCTTCTATTTTGCAATAAGTGTACACGGTAGTTTTTAGTGTTAGTACGATATTGTTTTTGCATTTCTTCTGGTTATACTACGGTACACAATGAATCGCTTATAGTGTTAACAACACCATATCGGCGCCCCTATATTTTAACCCTTGACCTTTAAATAGAAACAATAATACTATTTTTTTCTCTAACTTAATGTAGGTATGGCTTAATTAACGTCATTGACTATAATTTGGCGGGTTTTTTAGTGTAGTGTACGAAATTACCAATCCGTACTAAGTTAATAAAATCTGGTGAAACTTATGGTTACACATTCTTGGTGTCTGCTTCAAACTGTTAGGATTAAGTACTGAGCACTCACTTAGCAACGAGGCATTCTCGTAGCTAAAGTAGCGACTACCAGCGACGAAGTAGTTTCGTCGCTAGATATTTGAAGTGACGTAGAAGTTGCTTGTTCGTTTCGCGTGAGTTCTAGCCGTACTATAGAAGTGACGTGGAAATTGTTTGGTCGCTTCGGTTCACTTAAGTTCTAGTCGTACCGTGTAGTCCAAGTCGTTTGGTAGTTGACTTTCATTGTTGGTCAACTAACTTAGGACGACTACTTTTTTGTCAGCCGTATACTTCGCCACGCGTTTTTAGTCGTGTGCATATATATTTGTTGAGACTTCGTGGTAGAGTTATCTTTTTGGAGGCGTAGATTATTATGGAGGCGTAGAAAGATCAACAGCTAAAGGAGATTTGTACTTTGGTTGTATTTAATACATTGAACTTAGGAGGAACACTTTCTTTGTTGTGTATACATTGTTTGATTTGCTATCTTTCAATAGGTATCAAAGCGGGTTATTGGCAACGCTTGCCGGTATGGCGGAGAAATGGAAATCCCCGGTGGAACTTAGTGGAGGAGCTAGTGTGGGAGTTAGTGGAGGTGGAATTACACGGACACAATATGACGAGTTTGACAAATGGGGGGAGAAAAATGTGAAGATGGGCGAGGGAATGTTTGAACACTTTCAGGAGTTTCTCAAAACACAAGGAGATGATGGAGATGGAAGTGTAAGTGGAGACTCACACAATTCAAAGAAAATAAAGAACAAAAAGGGGAAATCTAAACTTTATGAGGAAGAGGAGGAGAGCGACGATGATGATCTTAAAGTGTTTAATAAGACCATTGTCTTCACGGGTTCCAACTATGCAATTTGGAAGAGATACATTCGAGGAGCATTCACACCGAAAAAACTTTGGGACATCATTATCGGGGAAGAAACACGACCGGATCCTTCCGAGGATCCAGCCGGAGCAAAGAAGTGGGACAAGAAAGATATAGCGGCCTCCACCGCACTAATACAAAGTTGTGCTAGTTTTATACATGAACATCTTCTAACTGATGATAGGGCTTATGATTGTCGGACCGCTTTGCAAAATGCGTTTGAAAAAGGATTTGAGGCAAATGAAAATGATCTCTTTGAGGAGTATATTGGGTTTAGAATGAAGGAGAATGAGTCCATTGATGATGGAGTCAAAAGGTTCAATTTTATCATAGAACAACTTAACCCACTCAATAACTTCCCTACAGAAAAACAGAGGTTGTTTGTCTTCATGAGGAGTCTTCCTAGCAAGTTTGTGGTTGCAAAGGAGGTCATCAAGGGGCGAGAGAGACCGACAATGGCATACGCTATCAACCACTTGAAGATTACAGAGAAGGAGAAGGCAACATTGAAAGAAGAAAATAAAGGGTCATCTTATCCGAGTTATGAGGAGGAGGATGACAGAGGAGCGTACAACTTTAGGGGATCTAGGGGGAGAGCAGATGGACCTTGTGGACGAGGAGGCAGGTCACAAGGCCACGGTGAGGCTCATATCAACGTGATACCTCTCAGATGACAAGTTACAATTGTAACGAGACTGGGCATGGCTTATTTGAATGGCTTATTTGAATGCCCAGACAAGAGCAAACAGTAAAACATCTGTCAAAAATGGGGACACACTAGTCGCGGTTGTTGTCAAAATAAGGGAAACAATCGCGGAGGGGGACAATTTAGAGGTGGAGAAAGTGGAGGAAGTGGAGGAAGTGGAAGTAGCTCATCAAGTAAAGGGGACTTTGTTGGGGATGGGCCAATGGGACAGGATTAAGAAATTTTTGTTTCACTTATCGAGGAATCACAGGAAAAGGAGGATATCCTCTTTCACACACGAGTCAAAGAGAGTAAGGGAAAATATTATATTTTTTATTGTATATAGCTTGGCATGCCAGGTGTTCAATCTGTTTCGTATTTTGTGTAACGGAATAGCAGCGGTTCAATGCGATGGAATAAACAATACAACCGTACGGTTTGAACAGTACACTTACCGCCGATGGCTATAGGTACCGGTGATATTGCGATAGAAAACCGTTATAATCGTTTTTTTATCGGCGATAACACTAGTATCAATTTATTGTTACAATTTATCGATTATCGCAAGCCAAAAGAAGGTACATGTTGATTATCAACAAAACCTTGCCGATACACATCATTAGCTTACACATATTTGTGCGCTGGACAATACCAGACCATGGTATAACGCACTAAAAGATTATTTGACCTATGATTAAGGGACGTCGTCCATCAAGCATTTCTAGCAATTGTAAGACACATTTACTGGCAGTAATGTTTTATCACTTATCCATCAGGTCGTGCCAGCACAACACCTATCGCTTACATGCTTTATTGCTATTGGAACTACATAGGTTCTTGTTCACACAACCGTGAATATTAAAAGATTTGACAAAAAGGTACGTTTTCCATTAAACAACCTCACTTTTTGCCTGGAGTCCCACCATAAGCACCAAGTAATAAGCACCAAATAACAAATATCAAAACGCAACAACACCCAAACCATACGAAATGAAACAATAAATAAATGACGCACTAAACGAAAACAATGTTGGATGACGCATAAACAAAAGTATAATCAAAGTATAATTAAATAATCATTATATCATTCAAAGTGCATGACCTAATCGGCAACCCTAAAAGTCTACATCTTCGGTCCCCACTTTACTAACCAGCATTGATCAAAGTTCTAATGAAGCTCAAACCTATATATACACTTGTGAGCTGTTAACAAATCACTAAGTGTCAAAATAACCAACGTAAATTACATAACTGTCATTAAATAAAACTAATCGTAAGCGTACACCTGAAAGTCAAGCAATCGTAAGCGTACACTTGTCTGCAAATACGACACATAAATTAAAGTGTCGATATCCTCATTAATCACGTAAAATATAACTATTTTAATCAACACTAAATCATTAATTCAAATAAGACAAAACATTGATGCTTCAAATATTTACACCGACGCATCCAAAAATCCGCGTCATAAGTGACAACTTGCTTAGTCACTTGTCGATAAGTCCACGTAGTGAACCGACATCGCATATGTACGGTCCACTAGATAATGTGTCATAAAAACAATGTGGTCCCTTAAAAAATCGGCTGACGCCATCCGCCTTCCACGTGTACCACGAATCACTTGTCAAACAATCCGTACCATACAAATCTTGTCCGTACCGAAATCACGTACTTCGTCATAAATGTCGCGTGTCAAATACGACGCTCCGTACCGGCGGCGTCACATTTAATAAATGCGGTCTGTCGCATTATGTTTCATATGGCCGGCGTACTTTTCAAATTCTTCGAATATTTCAAATCGAATCGCGAAGCGATCCGCCGTCCATTTCCATTTCGTATTCCGTATTTTTCGTACGCTTCTTCGCGTCACTTAATTTGTACTTTTTCGTCACCTTAAATTCATATTTCATATCGGATCGCTTCGCGATCCGCCGTACATTTTCAAATGTTTGTTCGCGCCACTCACACGTAACTTTAATTTTGCTCGTACACTTACTCCCCCAATCCACAAATCCTTTCGAACCTCCTCAGTATATGCAACATCGAAAGAATAAATTAAAGGGCCATCTTATCCGAGTTATCCGGAGGAGGATGACGGAGGAGCTTACAAATTTAGGGGATCTAGGGGAAGAGGAGGTGGACCCCGTGGACGAGGAGGCAGGTCACACGGCCTAGGGAGAGGCTCATATCAGCGGGATACCTCTCAGATGACATGTTACAATTGTAACGAGGCTGGGCATGGCTCATTTGAATGCCCAGACAAGAACAAACAGCGTAACGTCTGTCATAAATGGGGACACACTAGTCGTGGTTGTTATCAAAACAAGGGAAACAGTCGCGGAAGGGGACAATTTAGAGGCATAGGAACTGGAGGAAGTGGAAGTAGCTCATCAGGTAGAGGGGACTTTGTTGGGGATGGGCCAATGGGACAGGATCAATAATTTTTCGTTTCACTTATCGAGGAATCGTTGTAAAAGAAGGAGGATATCCTATTTCACACACGAGGCAAGGAGAGTAAGGGAAAATTTAACAATTAGATCATAAATTTAGGTGCTACACATCACATGTGTTCAGATCCAAGACTTTTTAGTGACATTAGAAAACTCACTATACCAAAATCCATCATAGTGGCTAATGGTTCGATGATAGTCATCGATACAGTGGGAACAGTGCGGTTGGATCTACCGACACAAGATAGGGAAGGGAAAACTAGAGTCAATAGAGTACGCTTTAACAATGTGCTTTATAATCCGGAGGGGTGCATTAATCTCTTAAGTGTCCCACAACTTCAGAAGAAAGCCACATGCCTAGAAAGAGGTAGAATAATTTTGAGTAGTAAAACAGGGCCATTTAAAGAAGGCATTGTGACTGAAAATATGCAAAGTAGGTTGATTTGGAGAAAACCAGAAATAGGACGGCGGATGAAGAAGGTCGTCTCCATTTGGCAGAGGTCCACAAAGAGGACCTCACTTTGTGGCACCATCGTATGTGTCACACTTCAGAGATAAAATTAAGGAGATGATTTGTCATGGTGCGGTTTGAGGACTAGACGTGGCGACAGAGGAGAAGGTCATTTGATGTGTTGGATGCACAAAAGGGAAGCATAAAAGGAACCCTCATCCGATGAAAGATCTTCAATTCAAAGTGAATGCCCCTCTAGATCTAGTCCATGTAGATCTTTGTGGGGACACACATCTAGAAACCATTGGAAAAAATAAATACATCATGGTGATAGTTGATGATTTCAGCAGAAAGACATGGGTATATCTTTTAAAAGCTAAGTCAGACGCTCTAGAAACATTTTAAGACTTTGTGGTTATGGCTGAGAGGGAAAGTGGGAGGTAGGTGAAGACGGTACGCTCGGACCGTGGAGGTGAATTTCTTGCTTTCGTTGAATATTGTAAAGAGACGGGGATTAAGCAGCAGTTCACGGCTCCTTATTCCCCACAATCGAATGGAATAGCAGAGAGGAAGAACCGGACATCGCAAGAGATGGTGCGAGCCATGCTCCATACGACGAAACTAACACATCGTCTTTGGGGAGAAGCAATAAGGGCAGCTAACCATGTTACTAACAGGAGAATAAACTCCTCTTTGGGCAACAAAACACCGCAGGAACTTAGGAGTGGACAAATATCTACGGTAAAACACTTAAGGATTTGGGGATGTGAGGCTATGGGATACATAGAGGAAAGAAATCGGGAGGGAAAGTTTGCTGCACGACAGAGGTCGCAAACGGTCAACCAAAACCGTGACCAACCGTTAACCGACCGCCCGCGCCAGATCCGGAAGGGATTCGGTTGCCAAATTTTGGGGGTCGGGCGGTTACGGTCGGTTGATTCACTACGAAAAAAAAAAACGGTGGGTTACGGTCGGTCAACCAAAAAACTAAAAAAACAGAAAAATTTGTACTGTCCCTAAAATCCAACATTCATGTACTTTGTACTCTTTGGTATCGTGGAAGTACGTGACATCACGATTAGCGTAGCAAATCTGACATGGTACTGTAGTAACGTTATTCATTTCGCAAATCTTAGGGAACGCGACAAAGCGTCGTAAATCTGACACGGTAGTAACAATATTCATTTCACAAATCTTAGGGAACAAGACAAATCGTAATTATTGGCTTATTCATACGTCGTACATTGGTTAATTTTGTACTTTTTCGGTTACGGGCGGGCACGGTTAGTCGTGAGAAATCGAGATTCGGTTAATTTTTATTTTCGTAAACGTCGGTCGGATAACGGTTAACAGTTTTGGAGCATGACATAACCCGGTCGGGCGTCGGTTACTCAGATTTGAAAAAAAAAAACGGTCGGTTTCGGTTATGTAAAATTTTGACTTTTGCGACCTCTGCTGCACGGTCAGGGGAAGGATATTCTGTCGCATACAGTGAGAACTCAATGCATTATATGATTTATTACCCAGTAACTGGAAGGGTTAAAGAGTCTAGAAATGTGGATTTTAATGAGAACTTGGAATGGATGGTGAAAGGAGCTAATGAGTCCAAACGGGCTCAAGATTATGAGGAGGAGAGTCATTATGAGAAGTTTACTGGAGAGGAGGAGGAAGAGGAAGAAGTTTTGATAGAGGTGGGGACGAGGAAAAAGGTGCCATTTGTAGAGAAACCTTTAGAGAAAGTTTCGACTCTTAAGCTTTGCAGCACCAAATCACAAGGAGACAAGGTCATCAGAGAATCACCCACCCGCACTGACAACGTGACTTCAAAAGAGACACCCATAGAGAAGGAGGATGATGAAAAGATTGAGAACAGTGATTCGGATATGGAATTTGCAGAAGACGTACGGAGAAGTAAAAGATCAACTAAAGGGAAGGCACCGGAACAATTCTCACCTGGATAGTCATATAAAAAGCAAACTAGCTACCAAAGGGCAATTTCCGAAATTAGAGAAGGAAGGGCGTAATCTTTCCTCTTATGAAAGGCAATTACAGAAAATCGTTCGGCCGATCCTCAATCATATCAAGAGGCTCGAGACTCGGACGAATGGGAGGAGAAGTGGAAACCGACGTTTATCAAAGAATTTAATTCTGTAAAATCAAATGGGTGTTTTGAAGAAGTAGATTTTTCGGTTGGTAAGAAGGCGATAGACTCAAAGTGGGTTTTTAAGACAAAGACGGGAGCTTCGGAAGAAATTCTTAAGTATAAGTAACAGTTTATATGTAAGGGCTTTCAGCAGAAAGAAGGGATTGATTACTCAAAGACTTTTGCGCCTGTAGTTAAGTTCGATTCATTACGTGCAATTATTGCAATGGCGGCGGCGGAAAGAATGCACATCCAACAGATGTATGTAGAGACGGCCTTTTTAAATGGTGAATTAGATGAGGAGGTATATATGAAATTCCAGAAGGAGTTCTTGGAAAGAATGGTAAGGTATGGAGGTTGTGGAAGGCTTTGTATGGCTTAAAGTAGGCACCAAGAACTTGGAATCATAAGCTTCACACGGTTTTACTAATTTTGGGATTTAAAAGGCTTACTGCAGATTGTGGAGTATATATACGGGGAGAAGGTTGGAACATGATAATATTTAGTGTATAAGTAGATGACTTTATTTCCATTCCTCACAACTAGGAGTTACTTGAAATGTTTTCGAATTACAGACTTAGGGGATGCACAATACATTGTGGGAGTTCAGATTCAGAGGAGAGGGAACGGGGATATTATGTTAAGTCAAGAACAATATGCAAAAGAGTTGTTAGAAAGATTTGGGTTTTTAGATTGTAAGCCACTTCGAACTCCTCTTGATCCTCGTGACAAGCATTCTAACTTTGTTGAAAGTCGCGAGGTTGAAGCTCCGTATAGGGAGGTGGTCGGAAGCTTGATGTATTTGAGTGTCGGAACAAGACCTAACATTAGTGCCGCAGTGAGTGTGGTTAGTCGGTATTGTTGTAATCCAAAAAAGGTACATTAGGGGGCAGTGAGAAGAATCTTTAGATATTTGGTTGGAACCCTTAGTCTTGGAGTTGTTTATAGAAAAAATGAGAGTTTGAGCTGTTATGGCTATTGTGACGCCGATTATGGAGGGGACCATGATACAAGAAGGTCTACGTCACGATATGTGTTTCTACTTGCGGGATGAGCCATTTCGTGGAATTCCCGGTTGCAACCCACTGTGGCACTCTCATCTACGGAGGCGGAGTATATGGTCGCATGTCATGCTGCGAAGAATGTCGTGTGGATTAAGGAATTTCTATCGGAGGTTGGAGTGAAAAAGGGAATGCATGCAAATATTAAGCGATAACATGTCTTCCATTGCACTTAGTAAAAATCCTATTTTACATAAGCGCACAAAGCACATTAAAATTCAGTGGCATTTTGTTCGAGATTTAGTTTCGGAAAAAGAAGTTGAATTTGTGTTTGTACCTACAGAAGAGCAAGCTGTTGATATGTCAACCAAAGCAGCATTAAAGGAAGTATATGAAATGGGAAGAAGTTAGTGGGCATGGAGTAAGAGGGGGCTTTGAGTGTCTCTGTAAGAGGGGGAATGTTTGGATTAAGTACTGAGCACTCACTTAGCGACGAAACATTCTCGTAGCTTAAGTAGCGACGACCAGCGGCGAAGTAATTTCGTCGCTAGATATTTGAAGAGACGTAGAAGTTGCTTGTTCGTTTCATTTCGCGTGAGTTCTAGCCGTACTATAGAAGTGACGTGGAAATTGTTTGGTCGCTTCGGTTCACTCAAGTTCTAGTCGTACCGTGTGGTTCAAGTCGGTTGGTAGTTGACTTTCATTGTTGGTCAACTAACTTAGGACTATACTTCGCCACGCGTTTTTTAGTCGTGTACATAAATATTTGTTGAGATTCGTGGTAGAGTTATCTATTTGGAAGCGTAGATTATTATGGATGCGTAGAAAGATCAACAGCTAAAGGAGATTTGTACTTTGGTTGTTTTTAATATATTGAACTTTGGAGGAACACTTTCTTTGTTATGTATACATTGTTTGGTTTGCTATCTTTCAAAAATAACCACTGATCAATATAAGAGTCCAAGATGGACAACCCTCGAGGGCTTCGAAACATTAACAGGATGAGTTGATGATAGATGCAGTGCATTAAATTGAACTTGTCCACAATTTCAGAAGTCACTTTAAAGAATCCCGAAGTTAAATTTTTGGGAGAAATTTCGCATAAATGTTGATATACAATTCCTAGCGGTTTCCCGACCTAGAGACGAGGGAACCTGACGAAAGTTTCACAAAGGTCCCACGATACAGATGGAAGGGTTCAAGGGACCATTTATATGGCTCCTAAAGTAAAGCTTTGTCAAAAACTAGAAAGCAAAGAGACAGCTTCTCGTTACTAACGTAGGAACACAAATTTCGGTTACAGTTTTCTGTTACCTCCAAACATAAATAGCGCTATTGGTGCCATTTCTGCTTTTTCAACGCCTCTGTGATCAAATGTTGAAAATAAGTCACGCTGAAGATATACACAAGAGATACGATGTTATATGGTTTAAAGTGCTACGAGCGATTCACACTAGAACCACACAAGAAAGGCGCTACCTATCAGAAATGGAAATCTACATCCTTCTCTCTCTCTTGGGACCCACAAACGGTTCAAGATGGAAAAGTAATACAGTAGAGATCCAAGCGTTCTCAATTTTTAAATTTCAAAATGTCATTACTCCGTTGCAGTCCACATCCTATTGATGATAATTTATGATTTGTTCACTCTCTCAAGCTTCCTTAATATCCTATTTGTGCACATTAACTTGTCTTCTAACTGTCTTTGTTTAAAAAATACACAATTCATTATTATGATTTAATAGCCCGCATGAGAAAAAAAAAATCATGAATACTTCTGCTTTGGACACAAAAAAAGTTATTACAACAACGAATGTTTTTTCTTGACTTCAAATTCTACTTGAGATTCACAATCCTCATCGCCAAACAAAACCATACTGCAGTTTTTTTCCTCAATAGCTTGAAAACCAATACGTTAGACTAATACAGAGTACATTCTACAAGCACTGCCAATATCACAACAATCGACTACGTTGGTTGTCAGCCTGATACATCAATTAGTGTAACTTTCATTCACTCACCAGCAAATCCAGCTCAATTTAATAAATTAAGAAAAGAAAAGAAGAACGAACGAGGAAAACAGTATTAAAATATAACAAACTTTTTGACTCAAAACACCTCCCAATTTACAAATTTCTCATTTCTCTTAAAAATTGCAGATAGACTGCATGGGAAAAACCACAACACAATCTGAAAACCCTAAAGAACCTATAAAAAAACCATGTAAAGACCGTTAAAAAACCTTATAAAATACTGTTAAGAACTCTATAGAACAAAGGTAAACTAAACACACGGAAAAGGAAACAAAGTACATGGACAAGCACGAGTTGAACAAATAAAAGAACAGGTCCAAATAAATAAATAAAAATGAGTAAGAAAATTCCATCTTAAAACCTTTTTCAGTAAACTATCCTTCAAATTAATTCAGACCTTGGAAAATTTGACCCTAAACACAATTATTTTTACGGAAAACAGATATCTCCTTTACAATCTAAGGGACCAACCTAAAAAAGTAGAAACTAACAGAGGCAGTGAAAACAAACTCTCTAAAATAAACAATACTAGTACGGTATCGTCCATGTAATGTAGTATTGAAACATAATACCATATCCCCCAACTGTATGACCTCCCTCTTCTCCCCCTTCCTCCAACCCTCCCTCCCCTTTCTCCCTTTTCCCTTCTTCTTCCCTTCCAATTTCCCTCTTTCCCTCCGCTTTTTCTCCTCCCTCCCTTTAATTTTCTTGTTCCCTTTCACTTGCCCCCTTTCCCTCTGCTCACTCTCCTACCACCCCCCTTAACTCTCCCTCTCCCTCTCTCCCTTCTTCTCCTTCTCACCCTCTCTCCTCTCGTCTCCCTCTCCTCTCCTCTATCTCACACTCATTCTACACCACTTATTCTTCTTACCGACAAATTTAGAAAAACCCGCTACACATTTAATGGTCAGAGCCACAGAAAAAATTATGTACAAAATTTCCCATTTTCTTATGTTTATAAAAATGGGCTTTACCCCTTTTATTTCCCTGTTCCAACACACATATTCTACAATCATCTACGCTTTTGAAAAAAGGAAAAAAGGAAAAAGAAACGTTGAAAAAAAAAAAAACCGTTGTAGGTTTTGTTTTTCCATCTTTCCTTTTTTTTTTTCTTTCATCTCTCTCTCACTCCTCTTTTCGACTTTTCCCTTACCTTCCGCATTTCCCATTTCTCCAGTCACCAGTCTCATCCCTCCCTTCTTCCTTCTTCCTTCTCCTTCTCTTTCTCCTCCTTTCACCTTTACCCTTACTCCTGTCTTTTCGATCCACTTTCTCCTCCAACCTTCTTCTTCTTTCTGATATTCAACCAGCCTTCTTCATCTTTTCAATTCTCTTTCTTCATCTTCTTCCTTTCATTTATATTCACTAAAACCACTCAATCATTCTCTCTTCATCTCTTTCCCTTTTTCCCTTTCTCTTCTTTTTCCAAAACTCACTCCTGCTGTTGAACCTTCTTTAACTTTTTCCCTTCACCCTTCTCTACTTTTCCCCCAAAAATCACTCTGTTATTATTTCCTTATCTTTTCTTTTTTTCTTTTCTTGATCCTTTTTCCTTTCTTAATCATTTTCTCCACCCTTTCCTTTTTTCACCACAAAGATCAGTCCTTTATTTCCTTAAACACTGTCGGTCACATAAAGACTCGATCTTTTTCTTTTTCTCATGTTCCCAAAAAAATACATATTTCTCACAGTCTGTCGGTAACAAAAAGACTCAAATTCCTTCTTTTTCTCTTTTCCCCAGATATCACTACATCTTTCTTACAGAATGTCGGTTACAAAAAGACTTGATTCGATCCCAAGCTTCGTTAAGGGGCTCTCTCGGAAGGGCGAACATAAGACGAACAAATCCCGGAAACCGAAAAGCAGTACCTGTCTAGGAAAAAAAATGGGGGAAAACGTAAGAAAAAGGACGGGGAAACAATAAAAACAAACAGGGGAGGGAAGGATTAAGAGGTGGGGGAGGGAAAAGGATACGATGATGGGTGATGAAGAGGCGAAGGATGACATAACAGCAACAAGGAGGGAAAGGAGGAGGGGAAGAGAGGGAGAAACATGGGAGTGACACTGCCTAACAATAACTCTCCCTCCAATACAACAGAGCAACACCCCTCTCCCTCTCTCTCCCTCTCCCCCTCTCTCTCTCACCTGGCATCACCACCACTCCCTCCTCCACTCTCTCACTCTCTCCCTCTCCCCCTACCTCTCCCTCCTCCCCTCTCTCACTTGGAATCACCACCACTCCCTCCACTCTCTCCCTCTCTCCCTGTCTCTCTCACCTGGAATCACCACCACTCCCTCCACTCTCTCCCTCCCTCTCCCTTTTTCTCCCTGTTGCTCTCACCTGGAATCACCACCACTCTCTCCTCCACTCTCTCCCTCTCACTCCCTCTCCCCCTCTCTCTCTATAAAATTAGATGACATGGCAGCGGACAAAGTAGGAGAGAAGATAAATGCAGAAAAGGACAAAGGTAGAGAAAGACAATTGTATTTCTTAATTGGTAGTGAACAATACGGAGTTGTTGTTTAAGTAGACGAGAGAAAGTCAGTAGTATGACTTTTCAAGATCTCGGGAGCTTATGTAACTCTAAAGGGTCACTTGGCTCATTTGCCGAAAAGGCAGAGATTGGATCCTTAGGTGTCAGTGAGAGCTAAGGATCAGATCTACTGGCAGAAATTGTGAGAGAAACTACAGTGGCTGCAGTGTGCGCTTCTAAGAAGCTCCAGGAGTAGAAAACAGAAATAGATAACAAAAACATAAAACTGAAACTAAAACAGAAACTGAAAGAACAGAAAACTGAGCTAGGTGAAAAGCATAAGCTAGACTGCTCTAACTAGCTAGATAACGCAAACTGGAATACCGGTTTGCGTTATTAACAAAGGTATGGCTAGTTCGAAGATTCTAACAAAGGAATAATGTTAACACTCTCACTTAGAATCACCACCACTCCCTCCTCCACTCTCTCCCTCTCCCTCAGTCTCTCTCACCTGGAATCACTACCACTCCCTCCTCCTCCAACAGCTGGGAGCACCACGTCACGTCATCCATTATCTTCTCATCGTAGACACTCGCGTCAATTTGAAGCTGCTTCCCCCCACCCCCAAGAAAAGACAAAACAAATGAAAAACAAAGTTAAACTACAAACAAAAAAAAAAAAATACAAAAATCAGAAAATATAAACATGAAAAAGATGAGAGACTGAATGTCGATATGTTTCGTCCTTTGATGGTGTACTGGATTGCCCATAAGGACAAGGGAACCTTGGGAGTCGCTGAAGATGACAGTCGGGGAGGGTTGTGGAAATTGAAGATTGGAGAGGAGAAAGCGTAACCAGATCGCCTCCTTGGTGGCATGAGTGGCAGCCATATATTCGGATTCGGTGGAGGAAACAGCAACGGTTAGTTGCTTCTTGGAAGACCAAAAAAAGCCATGGCGCCGGTGGGGGGAGAGAGGGGAGACAGAGAGAGGTGGAGAGTGTTTTAGGAAACGAGAATATATATATGGACGTCCACGAACATGGGGTGACGTGACAGGAAGTAACGAACCAGAAAAGGTTTTCTTCGCCGTACGACAGCTATCGGTACACTAAAGTACAAGTTTTCATACTATGCAGATCCGTCACTTTATCGTTTCTGCTACGTGGCACGCATGCAACGACTCGATGTACTTATGACATTAACTACTGACATGTCTCCATGGGCTTTTAACTTATCGGGCTTACTTTGTATTTTAGTGTTAGCGAACTTAGTTTGTATTTTAGCGCCGATCCGCCCGAAACGGTTTTCAAGCGTCGCTGTGTAATGACGAAATAGGAACTTACGTTTGTGACTTTTAGTATGTCGACAATAACTGTGACGGTTGTGTCCCCGTGTACTTCAAAACTGACCTAACTTACTTTTGTATTTTACTGTTAGCGAACTTCGTCCGTATTTTGACGCGAATCTGCCGGACGCGGTTTTAAGTGTCTCTATGTGTAATAACGAAAGGGAATCGATCATCGCAGTGACTATTATGGTGGCGCGCAGTCACTTACGTCCATAGTTGTTTCCAATTCGTACGGATTTCAACTTTTTTCCGAAAACTACATGGTACTCGCTTGTTTCGTATATTTCGCAAATATTGTACTTTTTATTGTACGGGATGTACAAAAATGTACGAAAAATTGTGTGCTCTTTTTGAGGAGTGGAAACGCGAAATTGGAAAAGAAAGAGAAACTGGACGGAAGCGTGTGGTGCGGCGCATATAGTAAACTTCAATAAAAAGTCAATGTCTTTGAAAGTCGTTCGGCGAATCGATAGAAAGTGGAAACAAATGGAATAGGCGGGCCAACAATGTACGTGCTATTGGCAAAAGGAGGGAACAAACTACTTGTAAAGGTGGTCTTTAGAGCTTGTATCTTTAGAAACTCTTAGAGGGTCACCTTGGAGTTGGTTGCCAATCCCAAAGCCGGAACGTCACCCGCTCGTCCAACCATCAGAAAAAATAAGGGGTTGGGTCTAAAACTAAAAGACAAACAATAGGAAATATTTTGTCATCTAAAGGGACGCATGTTCGAGCTTGCAAAAAATGATTGTACGATGATTAGTAGCAATGTAGACTCGGGGAAGCGCCCAAACAGGGTGTCCTATAATGTAGACAACCACCACATAACCTTCACTAGTAGCACCGCCAAAATAACTAATGTTGTGAAAAGGTGATATTGAGAATTTCTATAATTTATTTGAAGTTGTAGACATGTTAATCTAACTACCCGGCAAGACAAAGACTTCCCCCACAATAACGGGTCGGACACTGCCGGAAGGCTTCTAAAAATCAACAAGCGGGGGCACGCCCTCCTTGTGTCGCGACCCCAAACCGACGTGGGGAAAGTGGTCATGAAAAGCCTCTTGAAGTACATTGTGTATCGCTATCACTGTTACGGTTGTTATGCAACTGAAAGCACATCTTCTCCGTGCATACTTATCGGATTGATTATCTGGCGGTTGCAATTGAACAGGAAGATTTTCCCCCTTCCGACTGGCGATCTCAAATCGAAAAGTAGACCTGTGTGCACGGGGAAAAAGTGGCAAAAAAATTATTAACACTAATAACAATACATTGTGTAGTAAACACATTGAAATTGTTAGGATTAAGTACTGAGCACTCACTTAGCGACGAAACATTCTCGTAGCTAAAGTAGCGACGACCAGCGACGAAGTAGTTTCGTCGCTAGATATTTGAAGTGACGTAGAAGTTGCTTGTTAGTTTTGTTTCGCGTGAGTTCTTGCCGTACTATAGAAGTGACGTGGAAATTGTTTGGTCGCTTCCGTTCACTTAAGTTCTAATCGTACCGTGTAGTTCAAGTCGGTTGGTAGTTGACTTTCATTGTTGATCAACTAACTTAGGACGACTACCTTTTGTCGGCCGTATACTTCGCCACGTGTTTTTTAGTCATGTAAATATATATTTGCTGAGATTTCGTAGTAGAGTTATCTTTTTGGAAGCGTAGATTATTATGGAGCGTAGAAATATCAACAGCTAAAGGAGATTTGTACTTTGGTTGTATTTAATATACTCAACTTTGGAGGAACACTTTCTTTGTTGTGTATACATTGTTTTGTTTGCTATTTTTCTATTGGTATCAGAGCGGGTTACCGACAACGCTTGCAGGTATGGCGGAGAAAGGGAAATCCGCGGTGGAACGTAGTGGAGGAGCTAGTGGGGGAGTTAGTGGAGGAGGAATTACAGGGACACAATATGACGAGTTTGACGAATGGGGGGAGAAAAATGTGAAGATGGACGAGGGAATGTTTGAACGCTTTCAAGAGTTTCTCAAAATACAAGGAGATGATGGAGATGGAGGTGTAAGTAGAGACTCACACAATTCAAAGAAATAAAAGAAAAAAAGGGGAAATCTAAACTTTATGAGGAAGAGCAGGAGAGCGTCGATGATGATCTTAAAGTGTTTAATAAAACCATTGTCTTCACGGGTTCCAACTATGCAATTCGGAAGAGATATATTCGAGGAGCAGCATTCACACCGAGAAAACTTTAGGACATCGTTATCGGGGAAGAAACACCACCGGACCCTTCCGAGGATCAAGCCGGAGCAAAGAAGTGGGACAAGAAAGATATGGCGTCCTCCACCGCACTAATACAAAGTTGTGCTAGTTCTATGCATGAACATCTTCTAACTCATGATAGGGTTTATGATTGTTGGACCGCTTTGCAAAATGCGTTTGAAAAAGGATTTGAGGCAAATGAAAATTATCTCTTTGAAGAGTATATTGGGTTTAGAATGAAGGAGAACAAGTGCATTGATGATGGAGTCAAAAGGTTTAATGTTATCATAGAACAACTTAACTCACTCAATAACTTCCCTACAGAAAAAGAGAGGTTGTTGGTCTTCATGAGGAGTCTTCCAAGCAAGTTTACGGTAGCAAAAGAGGTCATCAAGGGGCGAGAAAAACCGACAATGGCTTACGCTATTAACCACTTGAAGAGTACAGAGAAGGAGAAGGAAACATCAAAAGGAGAAAATAAAGGGTCATCTGATCCGAGTTATCAAAAGGAGGATGACGGAGGAGCTTACAACTTTAGGGGATCTAAGGGGAGAGGAGGTGGACCTCGTGGACGAGGAGGCAGGTCACAGGGCCCAGGGAGAGGCTCATATCTACGTGATACCTCTCAGATGACATGTTACAATTGTAATGAGACTGGGCATGGCTCATTTGAATGCCCAGACAAAAGCAAACAGTGTAACATCTGTCATAAATGGGGACACACTAGTCGCGGTTGTTATCAAAACAAGGGAAGCAGTCGCAGAGAGGGACAATTTAGCGGCGGAGGAAGTGGAGGAAGTGGAAGTAACTCATCAAGTAAGGGGACTTTGTTGGGGATGGGCCAATGGGAGAGGATCAAGAACTTTTCGTTTAATTTATTGAGGAATAACACGAAAAGAAGGAGGATATCCTATTTCACACACGAGGCAAGGAGAGTAAGGGAAAATTTAACAATTCGATCATAGACTCAGGTGCTACACATCACATGTGTTCAGATCCATGACTATTCGTGACATTAGAAAACTCACTATACCAAAATCCATCATAGTGGCTAATGGTTCGATGATGGTCATCGATACAGTGAGAACAGTACGGTTGGATCTACCGACACAAGATAGGGAAGGGAAAACCAGAGTCAATAGAGTATGCTTTAACAATGTGCTTTATAATCCGCGAGGGTGCATTAATATCTTAAGTGTCCCACAACTCTAGAAGAAAGGAGGAAGAGCCACATGCATAAAAGGAGGTAGAATCATTTTGAGTAGTAAAACGGGACCATTTGCAGAGGGCATTGTGACTCAAAATATGCAAAGTAGGTTGATTTGGAGAAAACCAGAAAATAGGACGGCGGATGAAGAAGGTCATCTCCATTTGGTAGAGGTCAACAAGGAGGACCTTACGTTGCGGCACCATCGTATGTGTCATACTTCAAAGAGTAACATTAAGGAGATGATTTGTCATGGTGCGGTTCGAGGACTAGACGTGGCGACAGGAGAGAAGGTCATTGGATGTGTAAGATGTACAAAAGCGAAGCATAAAAGGAAGCCTTCATCCGGTGAAAGATCTTTAATTCAAAGCGAATGCCCCTCTAGATCTAGTCCATGTAGATCTTTGTGGGGACACACATCTAGAAACCATTGGAAAATATAAATACATTATGGTGATAGTTGATGATTTCAGCCGGAAGACATGGGTGTATCTTTTAAAAGCTAAGTTAGACGCCCTAGAAACATTTAAAGACTTTGTGGTTATTGCTGAGAGGGAAAGTGGGAGGCAGGTAAAGGTGGTACGCTCGGACCGTGGAGGTGAATTTCTTGCTTTCGCTGAATATTGTAAAGAGACGGGGATTAAACAGTAGTTCACGGCTTCTTATCCCCCACAATCGAAAAGAATAGCAAAGAGGAAAAATCGGATATTGTAAAAGATGGTGCGAGCCATGCTCCATACAACAAAACTCACACATCGTCTTTAGGGAGAAGTAATCACGGCGGCTAACCAAGTTACAAACAAGAGAATAAACTCTGCTTTGGGCAACAAAACACCGAAAGAACTTTGGAGTGGACAAATAACTACGGTAAAACACCAAAGGATTTGGCGATGTGAGGCTATGAGATACATAGAGGAAAGAAATCGGGAGGGAAAATTTGTTACACGGTCATGAGAAAGATATTTTGTGGGATATACTGAGAACTTAATGCAGTATAGGATTTACAACCCAGTTACTACAAGGGTTAAAGAGTCCAAAAATGTGGAGTTTAATGAGAACTTGGAATGGATGGTGAAAGGAGCTAATGAGTCCTAACGGGCTAAAGATTATGAGGAGGACAATCATTAAGAGAATTTCACTAGAGAAGTGGAGGAAGAGGAAGAAGTTTTGATGGAGGGAGAGACGAAAAAAAATGTGCGATTTGTAGAGAAACCTTTAGAGAAAGTTTCGACACATAAGCTTAGCAACACCAAATCACTAGGAGACAAGGTCATCAGAGAATCACCCACTCGCACTACATCTGAAGAGAGAACGTGACATCAGAAGAGACACCCCTAGAGAAAAAGGATGATGACAAGATTGAGAACAGTGATTCGGATAAGGAATTTGCACAAGACGTACGGAGAAGTAAGAGATCAACTAAAAGGAAGGCACCGAGACGATTTTCACCTGGAGAGTCATATAAAAAGCAAACTAGCTACCAAAGGGCAATTTTTGAAATTAAAGAAGGAAGGGCGGAATCTTTCCTCTTATGAAAGGCATTTACAGAAAATCGGTCTACCGATCCTCAATCATATTAAGAGGCTCGAGACTCGGACGAATGGGAGGAGAAGTGGAAACCGACGTTTATCAAAGATTTTAATTCTGTAAAATCAAATGAGTGTTTTGAAATAGTAGATTTACTGGTTGGTAAAAAGGCGATAGACTAAAATTGGATATTTTTAAAACAAAGACATGAGCTTTAGGAGAAATTCTTAAGTATAAGGCACGATTACTATGTAATGGCTTTCAGCAAAAAGAATGGATTGATTACTCAGAGATTTTTGCTCATGTAGTTAAGTTCGATTCATTACGTGCAATTATTGCGATGGCGACGGCGAAAGGAATGCACATCCAACAGATGGATGTAAAGACGACCTTTTTAAAAGGTGAATTAGATGAGGAGGCATAGGAATGGAGGTTGTGGAAGGCCTGGTATGGTTTAAAGCAGACACCGAGAACATCGAACTATAAGCTTCACAAGGTTCTACTAATTTTGGGATTTAAAAGGCTTACTGTAGATTGTGGAGTGTATATTTCGGGAGAAGGTTGGAACATGATAATCTTTAGTGTATACGTAGATGACTTTATTTCCACCTCTCAGAACTTAGAGCTACTTGGAGAATTGAATATTGAATTTAAAAAATATTTTCGAATTACAGGTTAAGGGGATGCACAATACATTGTGGGAATTCAGATTCAAAAGAGGAGGAACGGGGATATTAAGTTAAGCCAAGAAAAATATGCAAAAGAGGTATTAGAAAGATTTGGGTTTTTAGATTGTAAGCCACTTTAAACTCCTTTTGATCCTCTTGACAAAAATTCTAACTTTGTTAAAAGTCTAGAGGTTAAAGCTCCGTATAGAGAGGCGGTTAGAAGCTTGATGTATTCGAGTGTCGGAACAAGGCAGACGTTAGTGTCGTAACGAGTGTGGTTAGTTGGTATTGTAGTAATCTGAAAATGGTACATTAGGAGGCAGTGAAAAGAATCTTTAAATTTTGTGCTGGAACCCTTAGTCTTCGAATTGTTTATAGAAAAAATGAGAGCTTAAGCTGTTATGGCTATTGTGATGCCGACTATGGAGGGGACCATGATACAGGAAGGTCTACGTCAAGATATGTGTTTTTACTTGCAGGAGGAGCCATCTTGTGGAATTCCCAGTTGCAACCTACTGTGGCACTCTCATCTACGGAGGCGGAGTATGTGGCCGCATGTCATGCTGCGAAGAATGCCGTGTTGATTAAGGAATTTCTATCAGAGGTTGGAGTGTAAAAAGAATGCATGCAAATATTAAGTGATAACATGTCTTCAATTGCACTTAGTAAAAATCCTATTTTACATAAGCCCACAAAACACATTAAAATTCAGTGGCATTTTGTTCGAGATTTAGTTTCGAAAAAAAGAATTTGAATTTGTGTTTGTACCTACAGAAGAGCAAGCTGGTGATATGTAAACCAAAGCAATATTGAAAGAAGTATATGAAATGGGAAAGAAGTTAGTGGGCATGGAGTAAGAGGGGGCTTTTAGTGTCTTAGTAAAATGGGGGAATGTAAGGATTAAGTAGTAAGAGAGGGAATGTAAGGATTAAGTACTGAGAACTCATTTATCAACGAGACATTCTCGTAGCTAAGTAGCGACGACCAGCGACGAAGTAGTTCCGTCGCTAGATACTGGAAGTGACGTAGAAATTGTATGTTTGTTTCATTTCGTTTAAATTCTAGTCGTACCGTACAAGTGACGTGGAAAGTATTTGGTCGTTTTGGTTCACGTAAAGTCTAGTCGTACCGTGTAGTTGAAGTCGATTCACGGTTGACTTTTCTAGTCATACCGTGTAGTTCAAGCCGGTTCGCAGTTGTTGGTCGTATATTTCGGCGCGTTTACTCTTACACGTTTTAGTTGTATACATATATATATATATATACTTGTTGGAACTTAGTGGTTTATCTATCTTTGTGGAGGTGTAGTTACTATGGAGGCGTAGAAAGATCAGCAGCTAAAGGAGATTTGTACTTTGGTTGTATTTAATATATTAAATTTTGGAGGAATACTTTCTTTGTTGTGTATTCATTGTTTGGTTTGTTATCTTTCAGTCATATTTCATTCACTTCTCCATCAGGTTGTGTCAACAAGGAATCTATTGCGTATGTGCTTTCATTCGATTGGATGCACGTAGGTTGGTGTTCTGACGGCAAGCGTCGTCAAAGATTCCAAAAGCAAATTGTCTAAACTATCCGTACAACCAACCGCAAAATAAAATGACGAGAATGTACAGTTTGTGTTGTTTTTAGAAAGCTTTAGTCCTCTCTATTTCTAGG
This sequence comes from Zygnema cylindricum, assembly GCA_037447655.1. Classification (NCBI taxonomy): domain Eukaryota; kingdom Viridiplantae; phylum Streptophyta; class Zygnematophyceae; order Zygnematales; family Zygnemataceae; genus Zygnema; species Zygnema cylindricum. The sequence goes on along the minus strand of JBBHKE010002184.1, from coordinate 46,292 downwards.
TCGTGAGAGAGAGAGAGTTGTTCAGGACTTAGTTTATTTTTGGGTAAGTCCGGTTCAGTGTTTGCTAGAATTAGTGTGACAGTGAAAGGCTGATCCGCGACCTGTGGTGTAACCGTTTGTTCCGCTTGAGCTACAACTTCTGGTGAAGCCTCCTGTGAAGTCACTAAAAGAACTGAAGGAAGAGTAGTCCCACTTAGCTGTGGAAAGTAAACTCGCTGCGTATGGTGAAAAATTACATATTCTTGTTTTTCCTTTGCCGATTTGTCTGGCACTTGAAAAGAGTCTACCGAATCCATCTCATCTTTAATCTGGATATTTCTAGAGATAACCACTTTGTGTTTCTCAGATACAAAAACTCTACAACCTTTAGCATTATCATCATACCCCATGAAAATTCCTGGTAAGCCCTTAGCATTCATTTTCCATCTATTGTGTGAAATATGTAGAATACAACACTTGCTGCCCAAGATCTTAAAGTGACTAATATCACGTTTCTCTCCTGTCCAAAGCTCAAAAAGTGTAGTGCTAATAGATCTAGAGCAATTCTATTCTTAATATAAACAGCGCAGTTAAGTGCTTTAGCCCAGAATTTCAAATCTAGCCCTTTATCTGCAAGCATAGACCGAGCACTTTCTGTCACTGTCGTATTTAATCTCTCAGAAACACCATTATATTCCGGTGTTTATGGAACTATAAGATTGTGACTGATACCTTCTTGAACGAGAAACTCTTTGAGTTCCTTTGATGTATATTCTCCCTCATTGTCTAATCTTAGCGCCAAGATTGGAACTCCATGAAGCATTTCCGCCCATGCTTTGTAGTGTTTGAAATGAGTAAACACTTCTTTTTTATGTTGCATGACGTAAATTTTGGTAAATCTCGAGTAGTCATCTGTAAATATAACCATATAGTGGACGCCTCCAACCGAAGCCACTTGTGAATGATCGAGAAAATCAGAATGTATTAGTTGCAGAACTTTCTCCGATCTGTGGTCTGTTTTCTGTGGAAATGGCAATTTGTGGATCTTACCAAGTAAACAACCATCACATGATTTTATAGGATGGGAACTGAGAGAAACTTTTTCAACTTTTCCCGAATTCACCATTTTCTTAAGGCTATCATAAGTCATAGGTCCTAATCTTTTATGCCACAACTCATTATCAGATTGGACATTGGAGTAGAGAACATCATTTTCTTTATATTTTGCCATGTCCAACCGATACATTTTGTTAGCATCTCTAGTTCTTGTAATTCATACTTTCCCTTTTTTGCTAACAACCTGTCTACCTCCTTTCAGAATGACTTCAAAGCCTTTGCTCTCCACTAATGATGTAGAAAAAAGATTTTTCTTAAAGTCTGGAACAAACAAAACATTGTGAAGGGTTCTTTCTACCGACTTTCCCCCCATATCTACCATCAAAGATACATCACCGTGAGCTGAGTTTTGAACACTCATGCCACAAGCATAATAAATACTTTTTGGAGATGTTTGCTGAAGATTACTCTCAAACAGATGGCGATTCCGGAACATGTGTGCAGATGCACCAGAGTCCATAATCCATTCGTCTTCCTCCACGCCTTCCGTTGCTTGTGCCATCGCAAAGTATTTCTTTTCGTTGTTGATAGGAAAGCTGCTCACGTCCTTATCCTTAAGTTCGTTGAAAAGAGCACTTGGTCGACCACCTGATTGAGAAGGAACCCGACTTTCGTCCCATTTAGAGCAAAAACTTCCAGTGGCTTTCGCTCTCTTGTATGCATTACACATTCTGAACTCATGCCTTTTTTCATCACAGTAATAGCATGTCAAGGGTGACCTTCTAGGACCACTACCTCTACCACTACCACAGCCTATCTTAGAATCCAAAAACTGGTTAGCTAGTGTCTGAACAGACTCACTATTACCTCTTTGTGACATCTGGTTAGCTTTTTCACTCAAAATAAGTTGAATTGCTAATGCTATGTTCCATTGGCGCTGTGGAATAGCTTTAAGCCTATCCAAGGCTCCCTTATATTTATCGGGCAAAGTTCTCATCAACAACATAGCTTGCTGAGGTGGTGAAAAGTCCCCACCTGCACTAGTACTCTGAAGGAACAACCTTTTTGTAGCATGGCAATGATTTGATATATTGCCTCCAAAATACTTAAATTCAAAAATCTGAGTGGCTATGTTAGTCTGGATAGTAACATCTAGTTGAACATACATAGCACGCACACTAAACCACATTTCAGAGGCTTTCTTCATCTCAAGATACGACATTACCAAGTCTTTTGTCATTGACTACTTCAAGACGTTAAGGCAGTGGAGATTCTTCTTTCTCCAAACAGGCGCAGTCACATCAACTGTTCCTTCCACAATGGGTGACGAGTCCCTCTCCTCGAAATATGAGCTCAACATATCTTCCCAGTATAAGAAATTAGTTCCGTCAAAAATAGGCAATTTTGGAGGTGGGCCCATAACCCGTTGAAGGTCATGGGCATTTAGACTCTGCTGTGATCCATTCCCACTAGGAGTCACACTTGCACCATTTGGGATATTCGTCCCTTGAGGAGCAGGTGGAACACTAGGGCGAATAGGAGCACTTGCAGCATGAGCTGAGCCATCAGTAGACATGACAGCAGAAGAAAACCCAAAGAGAAATGCCTAGTAGACTAGATTTGTAGTGTAAGATAGGTAACTCCCAATGAAAGAGGTCTTTCAACCAAACAAACATGTACTACAAGCAAACTAAAGACAATATAGCACAAAACACCTTAAACTGCACTCAGTGCTCTCATTTCCTTAACTCTTGTGTAGAATGCACATTCTGTATCAAACTGATCATTCCTAATTCAATTAAATACTCTAAAGTCCTCAAAATATTTAAAACGTATGTACAGGTTTCACCAAAGAGCCTACTCACAAAAATCTAAGTGTTTTGACCAGAATTGTCCACTAACATTATGTATACCCTAAAAATCCGGGTGATTCTTATCACATCCTCATTCATTGACGGCTCTACACACTAATTAACTTAAAGATAACTATTCGTGTAGATACTACAAAAAATCCACACTAAATTTGGTCAATATTGAACAGTTAGTATTCCAAAATTATTATAAGTCCTAGACTCAAATTTCTAAGACTTACTAAAGCTTACTTTTCAATAGTCCCTATGTATTAAAGTATCTACTTTTCTCTGTCTTTTTGCCCTAAATTTCAAGGAACTTTGACAAAAACTTTAGCCATACGAGAAAATCATTTTTACCAAAGTAAAGTGAACGCCAATTCATACTTTGGATGTACGTCATGTTTGTCGTCATATGAACGCATTTTGGCGTTTTCCTCTTTTCGACCCTCGGGCTAAAGAATCCAGCCCAAAAAAAAAATTCATCCAAAATCACTTCAAGGGGGTGATTTTGTTAAGATTATTGGGAGAATCGGCAGATCAACCAAAATCATGTTTTGTTCGATGTGGAGATTCGGTCGTCTGCGCATTTGTTGACGTTTTTGGTTTGCGTGGCGGGATTCGATTTTGAGTATGGTTTCTTGTTTTGCATCGGAGTACCTTCGGTTCATTCAATGGACGGCGGTTTGTGTAGTTCTGGGTACATAGAGTATTTACGTATGGTGATTCAGTTTGGGTTTTGTCTGTTTTGTATTGTCTTGTACGACATTTATGTTATTTAGTGCGTTGTCTGTATTATGTTCGTTTTAATGCGCGCCACTCTATTTCGGCGTTATAATGTTTTGTTAGGCGCACGTCCGCATGTGGACTACAGCACCCTTGTCTGTTTTCAGTTAGTGGAGTAAGTAAGTGGAGTAAGAAGTCGTGAGTTGTCAGTGTTAAGAAGGTATATTAGTGAGTGTTTTCCATCAGTTTATCATGCAGTCTGGGGAGATGCATCATGCAGTCTGGTGAGATGCATCATGTGTCTGAGAGAGATACATTAAAGTGTATAGAGTAAAGAACTAAGGAAGGAGGAAGAGTAAGACTTAAGATATATGTCAGAGGGAGCAAGGAGTAGAGATGGAGAGAGGTTGTATTGAAAAGCTCCAACTAAATATATTGATATTTGGCCAACAAGTTTTATTGTGAGCCGTGAGTGTTTTATGTGGAATATGTTTATTTAAGCTTCAGTACCAGCCTGTTCATTATGTCGTTTTACAACCACCATTGTAGGATGAGAACCAGCAGTAGTAGTGGAAGTAGACATGAAAAACAACAGACACTATCAAAGTACCTCCTCAACCGCCAACTTTGAACTGACACAAAATATGACTCCGAAAAGCCGATATGCCTCAAATTTGCCACATTGATACAAAATTCATTAAACCGACAATTTCCAAAATTGCAGCCCAAATGACCCAGTAAACCATAAGATATGACGTTTCGAAGTCTCCCAAAAAGTGCCTTTGGAAAATCATATTCCCAAAACAGGATGCTACAAAATTGGCTAAGTCCTCAGTTATATACTCACATTGTGTATCTACTTATCAACACTAATTTGCGTAACCATTACTACTGTTATTATCTTGACTAATGACAAAGCTTCCTACTTGTACGTCATTGTACCTCAAAACCCTAATTATTATTTTCTAAAAACCAGATTAATGTAACACTATTTTTTATTACACTAAACTACAAAACAATGTTATTCAGATATTGAACCGTACACAAAACGTCCCAACCGTACACAAAACGTTCCAAATGCTTAGTCAACAATAGTCGCTAAAGTCCAGCCGAATGTGGTCAGGTAGTACCAAGCACCTAAGTGCTTTGTCACTTGTGGTCCCACGCAAATCACGCTTGTGGTCCCTCGTGAATCACGCTTGTGGTCCCACGTGAATCGCGTCTGTTGGAACAAATTCAATCGAGGATGGTACGGTCAAACTGTACCATTTATTTCTAGAATACTCGGTTCTGATCCCATTCCTTAGATTTTGTGAATCAAATCCTCAACAGCGTGACGCGTGTGGCTGACTATCGACGCCACTCTGAAAAACATGCATACGTTCTTTTGCCGACACGTGTCTTTGTAAAAGTACAATACACTCTACTGTACTTTTTGCTACTGTAACGCTAATTAAGGTAAGTATTACAGTAGACTACTTAGAAAATATTCTAAGTTATTTTTACCCCTATTTACTGAAATAAAGATTTATAAATTACAACAAAAGGTTCTTGGAGTCTTCTGTCACCCGGTTGATTTTAATATATTTTGAAAAGAATTTGGATTTTTGCATAAAACATTTCTAAAAATCGGTTTACTTCACTCATTACTTGAAAATCATCAAGTGAGAATTATGTGTTTGTTTATTCAGCCCTATACAGCCATCCCTTTCTAAGAAAGGAGCCTAGATATCACTCTCCCATTCAATGCAAAAGTGCTATTTGTTTCAAGTCTTTATTTTCACATTCTCTATTTTACAAAAAATACAACCGTGAGACTTTCACACCTTAATACTCTTTCATATGTTATAATGGACAATACTAATGCAAGAAAGCACCGAATCACATCAGGCATTAGGCTCTAGAATGAAAACTTCTTTCACAAACCACTTACATTAAATAAAGTTGCGAAACTTGATTTCCAAAGAAAAGCCCATTTCTGTTTCACTCTTTTTTCTCAGATATCTTGGAAATGTACCTTTTTTCTAACAAAGACTTCTGGGGCATACAACTATCATCCTTTGCTAACACGTCAAAACATGGAATTTAATTTCTAGCTTGAAAAAAAATGAAAGAGTACCGACGAGGAACAACCAAAGTCTACCAACTTCTAAGAACTCGGGGACATGCATATCTCCAAAGGCTAAACACAAGAAGACAAATCCCATTTCCGCCTTTGAGACTACCACACCATGCATACCGTCACGTCACCCATTACACCAAGTGCTAAACAAGAAAGATCCCTTTCTCAAATGAGAGGCATTACCGTATTCCCTTCAAAAAATCCTAACAACTCTTTCTCAAGTATATTACACATATTGAGTAGTATCTTTCCTACACTATATACATGATACATTTTGCGTAGTATCTTCTTCACACTATGTACGACATCTCTTCCCATACCAGGTCCCCTCCCTCTAACCAAAAGTGGATGGACCTTAACCTCTCCATTCCACCTAGTAACAACGCATCACTCAGCCGACCCGCCACATCCCCCACCTCCACATCCACCTCCCCCACATCCACCGCCACCATCGTTGTCCAGAGCCTCTCCCAACGCCAACCCTCCAATTCCTCCCATTATAAAACCAGCGGCCATGGCCATGCCAGCATCTCCCATTCCTCCTCCTTCCATATCTCCACCTCCGGGCGCCCCACCACCATAGCCTCCACCATAACCACCACTGTACCCGCCTCCGTACCCGCCACCGTACGGTACGACATGTGGCGGCTGACCATATCCAGGTCGGTAATACTGTGGAGGTGGTGGTAGTGGTGGGGCACTTTGAGGATACCCATAAGCACAACCGTACGGCGGATATGGTGAAGGCGGATATGGTGGCGGTGGAGCTCCATAACCTGGCATCCCATAAGCTTGTGGCGGCGGCGGCTGCTGACGTGGCTTGTTCGCATTTTTTAACATTTCCGGCTGTTGAACTGATGGAACCTTTCCATGTGAAACCTTTACGGAATCTTTAACGTGACCCTGGACTCGGCCGCTGGGCCGATACACTCGGTGGTCGCCGATCTGAGGCTCTCAGGTTTGGGAGACAGCCGATACGAGAGGCACGCAGGCGGTTCCTAAGGGAGCTTCGTGGAAGTTGGAGGAACTGAATATTTAAATGGTGGCCGTGGGATTGCCGCCAAGGAGTACGCTATCGTCCACACTAAATCTGAACTCGTCGTTCCACACAGGGTCCGTGTGGCCGTCGATGGAGACGCGCGAGGACTGGCGCTGATTGGTGGCGGATATGCCGACGAGAGCCAGGGGAGACTGCCGCCCGAAAGGCTTCTCGCTCTCCAGGTCTTTCGCACAGTCTAGGTTTATTTCCACTTCTCTGGGAGGCATGTTTGTCGGGACGTGAGAGAGATAGGAATAGGGTAGACAGAGGAGAGGGAGAGAAGAGGGAGAGGGAGAGGGAGGGGGGGAGGGGGGGGGAGAGGGAGGGGGAGAGGGAGAGGGAGGGGGAGAGAAGAGGTAGGGAGAGAAGAGGGAGAGAGAGATTAGAGGGAGAGGGAGAGAAGAGGAAGAGGGAGAGAAGAGGGAGAGAGAGAGTAGAGGGAGAGGGAGAGGAGGGAGAGGGAGAGGAGGGAGAGGGAGAGAAGAGGGAGGGGGAGAGGTCTTCTTGAGAGAGAGGACGAGAAGGAGAACGGGGGGAGGTGGCGAGAGGATGTTTGCGATTTTTTTTTTCCCGTAAATTTGCAATAGTGAGATAGCGATTCTGCCGGGATTCAATTAATAAGCGCCAAAAAATGTTCTTCAAGAAAGGTCAGACGTGACAGTATGTCACATAAGTACTGTACGGTTAACGCGGTATCCAGTCACATTTCAGAATCGCGGCGAAAGTTTTTGACTGGCAAGAAAAGGATTTGGCTGTGACGTCATGGTTCATTGGGATCCGTACGTTTTTTTACCATTTTGTTGTGCTATTTTTTTGTTTTTTATAACATTTTAACTGAGAGATTTTCAAGATTATCCATAATGGTCCAAGAAAACGACCGTTGACCAAAGTCCTGGAGGGTACGGTATTGGGATTTAAGAGTGTGTGAATCAATGTCAATGTCAACGTCAATGTAACAATGTTAAATCGTTTTTAGTGTGACTGATAGCCTATTCCCACCGGAAAAAAAAAACACTTCCGCAACAGACGGACGTTCGAATAATGTACGGCTTTCCGAGCACCGACTTTGTAGATTTCGGAAGTTCTCGGAAAGCCGTACAAATGACCTTCCTCAAAATATTGCGCGATGTAGAGGTAGGGTAAAAGTATCGTATTTCTGTGAATCAGACCAACGGTAACCCGAAAAGCTGACTAAGCAAACACAGCATTCGAACGGCTATTTCGTTGTTCCCGCGCGAAAAAATAGTCCAAGCTAAACCCTAAAAGTTTGAAAATGTGCAGGTTTGTTTTCGCGCCTACGTTTTATGACGTCGAAGCGTGTGACGTGTCACGTGACACCTTCAATCGGAGTTACGTCCCAAAATTTTGGTGTGAACAAGACCCGTTTTCCGATGACTTTTCGGAAAATCATCGGAATGGGCAGAAAGTTACAAATGCTCCGGTGGGTATAGGCTATGAATTTGATCGCGCGCCACGTCGCGCATTCTGGTTCGTTTAGTTTCGTTTGTAAGTTTAGCGTGTAAGCTTTGTTTCTTGTACACTGTTTGTTTCGATTATTTCAGTGTGAGGTACGGTTTCCGTACAGGACTTTTCTTAGTTTCGTTTACGGTACACCGTGAATCGCTATTAGCGCTATGAAATAACTAGAGTTAAAAAACAATTAGCATTATCAACTCTAATTTAGGATTTTCACTGTAAGAATTATCGGCGCTTCAGATCTTTACACGTATAAAATGCTAGAAATCGTACGTCGTCGCGTGATTCTGACATCCGCAAGTGCCGGCAATTTTCACTAACGCTACACCTGGATCGTGTAACGTCATTGGAGTGCACATTCACATGCGCTCGCGACTGTATAAAACTTTTTTTTGTAGTTTTCTATTTATTAAAGTACAAAATGGTACGAAACTAAACTGTCCGTACTTCAGGGTCGCGTCCTTTTTTATCTGTTCATTGTCGAAATTCACTCATGTAAAAATTTGAATATCTGCAAATATATGATACATATATGCAAATGGATCTTCGTTCTCTATGGATGCTACTGTAGTTTTAATTTTTTTTAGGATTTCCACCTTTTCTGAACAGTTGACATATGTTCGGTTATGGTGTTATTATACTTACTATATTTGTCTGGAACCTGCCACAAAACTCCTGAAATTGGCAATAACCTCACAAGCTCAGAATTATTTGGACATCTGGAATTTCTTCAAGAATAAAAAATTTCTTAAACTCTTGCAAATTTAGGCAAAACGGACCAGTTATTGTGCTAATAGGGGAGAGGAGGGAGAGAGACACACAGAGAGAGATCAGTTCCGGTTTAATAACCCTAAATTGGGAGGGAACTCGATAGGTGTAGGTGTAGGTGTTTTGTGAACTGGAAATTTTGAAAAACAAACAATCTAAAGTTTGTCAACTTCCTTTCTCAAAGTGTGTAACAATTATTGAAAAAAATATGAAAAGGTTACATTTCAATAAAAAATCAAAAATCCAAAGGTTAAATTTCTTCACATTAATTTAGAAAAACATCAATTTTTGTAGGAGGAACTACTAAACTTTCTTTTAAACTCTCTTTTTAACTCTGACCATAGGTAATTTTGAAAATAAATCACATACTGCAGAAGGTAACACAATAGGCACAAACTGAATTGTTGTACAAAAACAGATTCAACACTACAAAAAGAATAGCAACCAAGCTAAAAAAGAGCAAGCAGCAAAGTTTTTCTTTTTTTTCTTTAAGGAAGAAAGAAGAAGATTGTTTTTGTTTTTCATTAAAAATATATAAACAATTTTAAGGCCATATTACAAGTCTCACAGGTAAACGTCAATTAGGGAAAGTGTTGTATCTTTGATTGTCCCGCGAAGACTAATTTTTAATTAAGAAAATGATTTTTTGATATTGTACTAATTTTCAGATGGCACGGAGTAGTGTTTTTATACCTTCCGCGGTGGTTAAGAAACGTCGCTCTGAATATGTTCTCCCGCTCCTTCCGCTGCCCTTAAAGCAACTTGTGGCAGAATGCGAAATGGTGTAATTTGAAGGGGTGGATGGGACAAAAGGTGACAGTGGCAATGAGGGCGAGCAACAAGGGCGCCTTGGCAAATTTTTCACCTTCTTGTCAAAGAGCACTGCAGCCTCGAGACCCCTGCCAAAAAAAAACCGTACATGTGCATGCGAACAAAAACGAACAGCCTTGTACTTTTTTCAGTCGTCAAAACCTCCAAAAACTTTTCACACGTGGGAATATGTTTTCCTATTTATGTAAACGGTTTTACTTTGTTCAAAACACATTGTCGATGTTGTTTATGATAAGTTTGAAGATGACGTGAGATTGGGTCGAAAAAACACAATACGACAAATTTTCGTACATCCTAGCTTCGAGAATGAGGCAAATTGTACACTACCAATTTGCGATTACTTCGTACGGTCACAACTTAGGCGGTACAGCGCTAAGTTTTAAAGGAAAATGACAAAAAAACCCTCGAACTTAGCCAAATGGGGCCGTACCCTAAGCGACATATGTTACTTTAATTTAGTTAATTTTGCATATATTTACGATGATTAAATTTCGTCAGTGATTCCCTCACGTATTAACCTATTTAATGGGGCAAAGACTAGGGCAATAAAAGGATATATAACTATTTAAAAATGGGTTACATCACCTTTTTCATTCACATAAAAACTATGGTAATTCAATATTTTTTTGACTGAAAGTTAGCATTTAACAAATTCATCTAAACTGGAGCAATTCGTACTTTTCAATGGAAATCTGTAACAGGATCTTCTACCACTCACAAAATCCCATTACTACCAACAATTCCAACCTTACATTCCACACATTGGAAAATACACATCCACATTTGACAACACTCACATAAGGATAAACTTTAAATTAGAAGAAGCTTATGTCCACATAACATTAGCTTGGTCTTTTGCCCTCGTGGCTCAACCCTTCTTATTAAAGTGTTTTCCACTACTCTCCACTCTTAATAATTCTATCTCTTAACTACTAAAACATTATTTAGTTAGTAAGAGATTTCACTGCAAAAATGCCTTTTCTCCAATTTGGTATTAATCGCTCAGGACCAAGATCAGCCGGAATTTCCACAAACTTTTCCCAAAGGAAAAGATGTCTACTCTCCTCTTACACTTCCCTATTTATTAGTGTTGTGTATCGGTAAGGATTTAACGATAACCGATATGGACCTTTTTTCGGGTTCCCCATAATCGATATATTGGTACGATATATCGACATCGGTCTTATCGCCGATAAGTAGCCGATAATATCGGGTACTTATCGGCGATAATGCCGATAACGATAAATATTGGCGATAACTGTACGGGCCGTACAGATAAATGTACGGTCTGTACACGCAACTGTACGTCGTATTCCCCGGACGCGCAGCGGACCCTTTACTCCCGATTCCGTTAAAAAATCGAGATTTTTCCATCATTATTCCTAATTTAAGGGGGTTTTCAAAATTCTTGCTGCTAGAATTTTCAAAATATGGCGTCTAGAAATGGCGGCAGTCTGACAGGTGTGTTCGTCTGCTTGTTTTAGTCTGTTCGTCTTTTTTTTAAAAAAGTTTGATTCACAAATTTTACTATGTATTTTATTTTTTTCGTTTCGATAGTATAGTTTTATAACAATAAAGTATTAACTTATAATGTCTACGTTTATGTGCAGCGCTGTCCGTAAAAATTTTCAGTTAAATAGATACGCGGAACAGATTCTTATACGTGGCATTCCACGCTATATAATGAAAATAATATAATACAGTATGTTATATAGTACTATTGTATGCATACTATATTTTTAAAAGTTATCGCCGATATGAAATTTGTTGGTCCCATAATTTATCGGGACCTCTGACCGTTCGATAACCGATAGCTATCGGTATCGCTGTTATCGTGATAAGTTTTTCACCGATACACAACACTACTATTTATCCATCATCGCCTTGGAATAGCCAGGCCAGAGTCAAATCTCCGTTTGAACAGGCTTTTACCTGGGCTAATCATTGATCAGCAAGGACTCGGACTGACCAATGCAAAAACGTGTGAAATCTCTTACTAACTACACCGTGAATAGTTATTAGCGTATATAAATTATTAGTGTACATAATGAATTAGTGTCATTTATGCTAATTTATGTATCAATGCCATTTTCAAAAAAATGTTTAATTGTAATTTCTCCATAACGCTGATTTGGGTATACAGGATCCGCCGTCTTAATAAATACGGTAAAATAGGTATAAGTATAAAATCTGACAATCCGTACCACGTCTCGTCCTTTTACTATAATTAATCCATAATTCTAATTTGGGTTTGCGGATAAGTAATCATTACGCCATTCATAATTATACACTAGAATAGGTACGTGAAAAAACCGTCGAAAGTACGGGTTTTGTCCTTTCACTCAAGTTTATTCATGACTCTAATAAGCGTTTTTTTCACGCGCGTTGAATATGATTACAGTAAAATAACTGCGAGGATAACATAGGACAAAAGGTACATTGTCGCGTCATACAGTCGATTCCATGCTTCGGATTGAAAAACACATTTACCTTCTAACGCTACGTAACCGTACAACTCTAATACGTTCATTGAGTTCAGTTTCATATTGTGTAATGAACGAAACTATAACGACGGGTTTTCTATGTTTACGTTTCGTTTCACATAACTTACATTGAACTCAGTGTTTCATTTTAATTTATTTGTCGTACGCGGGGAGAACGAGCGTTATATGACGTTAAATATGGACCCTTAACTTTAATAAGGTGCCCGGTGGGTTGTTTTATTAGAATTCATGCATTGTAAATTGGGACTTAATTCTAATAAGAATGTGTTAAGTTAGATCAAACGTCAAATAAACCTCTTATTAGTATCACTGTTAATTATAATTGAACGTAAAACAGAGAATAAACCACTTATTAAGATATATGTTAATTCTAATTGGCGGTAATACGCCGACGAAAGCTGATCCAACCGCCGTTGGAAGAGTATCATTGGCTGTTGCCGAAATCACATGGCATGTTTAATATCCACGTATTTCTAAAGCTGGTCTGGTTCCGTAGATGACGTTTGAAAAATTGTTCGTCAATGTTACGACGCTCGCATTTTTTCCCATCAACATTTTCTCGTCCTGCCTGTAAGCTGGAGGTGTTTCCATGGCGATTTGATATATCTTTTTATATGTAGTTCCACCTAATGACTTTCTGTAGTTTTTTTTTGCTCTTTTTTCAATTGTATCATTTATTTACTTTTGTTTTTCTAAGAACTAATTACTGTAGCTGATGATACTCTTCCCTCTCCAAAATTTCCAGCTGAAGTGAATGGATGTTTTTTTTTTTGCAGTCAAATTAGTCTACCTGCAAATCTTAGTTTTGGAAAAGGAAAATTATTCTCGTGGTACTTTTCGTCCGCAGTCTTGGAATTTATTTCTACTCTAATTTTTGGTCAGCCTAGTGCTTGGCTATTTTAAATATGACAAATAATTATTTACAAAATTCCAAAAGATTTGCAGTTTTTTGTTGGTATTTGCATGTTGTCTTCCATGACATTAAAACAAAGCTAACCATATAAAAATATGATATTAAAACAAAGCTAACCATATAAAAATGTTTTTTCACACAGTCTCACTTTGAATTTTAACTAACTAAAGTTGGTGATACCTTTACTTAATTCAGGTATCGTCCTATAACAGTTCCTCTCCGTGAAATCAGAAAGTACCAAAAATTGACTGAGCTTCTCATCCGCAAGTTGCCATTCCAACGCTTGGTTCATAAGATTGGACAGGATTTCAAGACGGATTTTCGATTCCAGAGCTCGGCTGTTCTAGAATTGCAGCTTCGCTTATTTGGTCGGTCTGTTTGAGGACACCAATCTTTGTGCCATTCACGCTGAGAGAGTCACCATTATGGCAAAGGATGTCCAGTAAGCCAGGCGTATCCAGACGTATCTAAGGAGAACGAGCCTAGAAAAGTTTCTGAAATATTATTAGAATAAGATGAAAACATTAAGATGAGAACATAGCAACGGCAGGAACAGAGGAGTGAAGCAGCTGTTGCTCGATAATGGACTTGTAAATATTGGTAGAAGTAAAGTTGAATTTTCCTACTGTTGTATGGAGCAAAATTTATAGTTGTTAGCCACAGTAGAGTTTCCATTTCAATTATGTGTTTGTTTTGTTTTGTCCCTCTTTTTTTTTCCTTTTTTTTATTGAAAATAAAGATATAAAAGATGGTACTCTTTTAAAGTACAACTTTATGTTGAGTATTTAAACACTATTTTGTGGCCTTTTGGTGTTTTTGTATCGACGACATTGAAAATTCGGGAAATTCCATCAAACCTTGTTTGGCTATGAATTATTTTGCTGTGGTTTTTTGCTATTTTTTTTGTTTTTTTTGTTATTATTTGGTTCTGGAGTTTTAAAATTTTTAAATTGGGGCAGGATGTTTGTCTACCTATCACGAAGGAGTTGCTGATAACTACACTTTATGTTTCACTGTGCTGTTCCAATACGCTCCATTTCGCATCTCTTGTATTAGCGAGGTTTGGATAAAGTAGTTCCACTGGAGGTAAGTTGGCTAAGTACTTGGGATATCTTTGAAGGCCTTGCTGAATTGCAAAATTGAGCTTATAATGACTTCTTTTACATTGAGAGTGTCAGCTAATTCTCATGAGAAAGTTGTTGCGGCTCTTAGACGTGAAGACCCTTCGTTGAAACAACAATTTTTCAATCTCGACTGTTCATGGTAGACTGCAAGCCAAGTTGCTTAAAGAACTTTTTTGCCCACTGCTTTATGAATGTGCATAAATTACTGTTAAAGGAAGTTTGGAAGCGCCTGCATGTATATGAAATCGGAGAATTGCAAAGATGTAAGAAAGGTTGAAGGTTAGTGCTTCTCGTGGGGCTTTCAAAGATATGTGACTGACGTGTGCGGCTTCAAAAGTTTACAAATGTATTAAAGAGTACAGAATTGAGCGATTCAGTCCCACCTCCTAGTGTACCAATATCGAACAACACAAAATAGGGCGCTAGGAATTTATGGACTTATTAGTAAAACGAAAATGTGGAGATGTTGCTCTTGACTTTTAGTTAAAACTTGGAAGGAATTGTAGCTTAAAACCAAATTTCAAATGTGCGATTATGTAATAAAGATTTTATATGTGTGTATGTTTTTTTATACAATATTACAATTTCGGGTTTTTACCAAGCTTACATGTTTTGTATAATGTGGAATTGGATGCATCTATAAATTCTCCTGTGTTTTTAGTCTAAGATGTTGTTAAGGTGGTATTCGGAAATGAAGTGTGCGTGTAGACTGGATTTATAGATTTTGCTGCCTTCTACATGATAAAATAACCAGCAACAAAAATCCTTTGTCGCTGGTTAGTCATCCATCGACGAATTTGATTCGTTCTTACTTTCCGAAACAACACTTCCATAATATTGCACGGTTGCCCTTTTAGCGGCGAGACGGTCTCGTCGCTGAATGGAAATCCAATGGCGAAACTTTTTCGTCGTCATCTCCGGAAAATCAGAGTCTACACTTGATTGATGTCATTGTAACGATGACTTTGTCTCATCGCATGGCCTTACAACGACGAGATTGGTTCGCCGCTGGTCTATGAAGAGTGAGTTTGCAAAATAGGTGGAAAAGATTATGGCTATCAACAAGGAAGTGGGTTTTTACTTTGCAACAAATTGGCATTTTGACTGAGCTGAACCAAAAAAACCGGAGTGCATAAGCCAGCAGATTCTTCCATGTAGGGAAAGAAAATTACGACTAAGTTACGCGGTGAGCAGTAGGATAAATGAAGTCATAATTTTAGCATTTCGAAATGATACACAAAAGAATACATGCGGATAACATTTAATACATTTCAAAACGAAAAAGTCATCGAAACAACATGAAAGCAAATGAAAAAAGACACAATGAATAAAAAATGGAGAATAAGTTGACACAAATAAAGTCATTCATTAACAACAATGGAAGAAAAGTTACAAAAATCGTATATTTCGTGGTGATATCTGTTGTTCTTTGGTCTAAAATAGACCGCAGAAGCGACCCAAACTATCATGCAAGAAGCTAAGCAAAAATAGGTCGATGAACAATCATTTGAAATGCATCCTCGATATGCGTACACAGACGCAACAAACAACATTTAGGGTTTCATAGAATAATCAACATAAATAAACCCTATGAGAACATCTAAGGTTTGATGGAATAATCGACATAAACAAACCCTAGGACAAATGCATAAACAATGCATATCAAACATGTATAAAATAACATAAATAAATAATAAAGACAAATGCATTTCACATAAACAAAAGTACAATCAAAGTATAATTAAATAATCATTATATCATTCAAAGTGCATGACCTAATCGACAACCCTAAAATACTACATCTTTGGTCCCCACTTTACTAACCAGCATTGATGATTAATTCCTAACAAAGCTCATTCCTATATATACACTTGTGAGCTGTCAAAGAATCACTAAGTGTCAAAATAACCAACGTAAATTACGCAACTGTCACTAAATCCTATTTATGCATAATAACCTGTTAGTAAGAGTAAACTAATCGTAAGCGTACACCTGAGAGTCAAGCAATCGTAAGCGTACACTTGTCTACAAGTACGACATCGTACACACACAAATTAAACTATCGAAACCCTAATTGATCACTTAAATATAAACATCATAATAAACTCTAATTTATTAATACACATACGACAAGAAAATGTTTCGTCAAATATTTACACCGACGCATCCACAAATCCGCGTCATAAGTGACAACTTGCTTAGTCACTTGTCGATAAGTCCACGTAGTGAACCGACATCGCATATGTACGGTCCACCTCATAATACGTCATTAAAGATAATGAGATCCCTTGAAAATATCGGCGGACGCCGTCCGCCCTCCACGTGTACCTCGAACTACTGCCGAAATTAATCCGTACCTTCTAAATCTTTTCCGTACTGAATATGCGTCGTTTGCAATAAATGCGCATGTCGCAAACTGTTTTGTACGTGGAACGTAATATTTTAACTTGTCGCATTCCATATTTTTCGTACGCTCCTTCGCGTCACTTCATTTGTACTTCGTACGTTTCAAACAATTCATATTTCATATCGGATCGCTTCGCGATCCGCCGTACATTTTCAAATGTTTGTTCGCGCCACTCACACGTCACTTTAATTTTCTCGTACACTAACTCCCCCGAATCGCAAATCTATTCAAAACTCCACAGTACATCATATAAAATATATACGCACGAAACGTCGCGTGCTCACCAAATTTCATGTACGCACGAAACTAAATCTTCAAAAACAACAATATCCTTTTAGAACGTTGTATTAAAACAAAAATGTAGTGAAGCCAATTAATCTACAATATGATGCAAAACTCTATGTACTTCAGTATACTTAACGTTTGTGTCTCTAGGACGAAAACCCCCAATAAAAAAAAAAAACCTTCGTAATACTACACGCACGAAACAATAGTAACGGTTCGACACGACGAAGATAGATCCCTGCAAAGTTCTTCACCGTTTTCCCCAAACGTTGTCATCCGCTCCAACACCTTGAAGATGATATTTTCTTCTTCCATACGATCATATGTTGGCGTAGATGTCCTTTAATACAATGACCGTCGGATAGAAGTCGGTGGTCGATTAAAGTCTCAAATACAAAAGAGAAAAAGAGAGAAAAGGAATAATGAGCAATAATGAGAGGGAAAAGAGTGTGAGAGGATTGACAAAGGAAAGTCGCAGAGAGGAAAGGAAGGGAGAACGCATATGAGGTTGGATTAGAGAGTGGGAGAGAGATAGGATGAGGAAAATCAACAGAGTGAGGAAGAGAAAGTGGGAGAGGATAAGGGAGGGAGAGGTAAAGGGCACATTTAAGTGAATCACATGGATGGAAAAGAAGAAAGGCAGATTTAAGGGAAAGAGGGGGGTTAAGGTTCTGGCAATTACTTAGGAGGGGAGTAGAGACAATTTATTGCAGAGGGATTGAGAGAGGGATTGAGAGATAGACAAAGAGGGACACAGAATGAGGGAGGGAGAGAGAGTGGGAAGAAGAGAGTTAGAGAGAAGAGTACGGAAAGGGTATGGGACAGAATGAGGGGGAGAGAGAGAGTGGTAAGAAGAGAATGAGAGAGAATACTAGAGAAAAGGTATGGGACAGAATGAGAGAGAGAGGGATAGAGGGAGAGAGAGGGATGAAAAACGGATAGAGTCGATCACTTACCCATGGTTTTCTTCGTAAACCCTAAAAGATGTACCGACGATAATGATGCGCGATTCCT
This sequence comes from Zygnema cylindricum, assembly GCA_037447655.1. NCBI lineage: Eukaryota > Viridiplantae > Streptophyta > Zygnematophyceae > Zygnematales > Zygnemataceae > Zygnema > Zygnema cylindricum. The sequence continues at coordinate 28,198 of JBBHKE010002184.1, read as the reverse complement.
TGTTATTTCGCCATGTTATTGTCAACCTTAATACTGCTGTAAACCTTAATAATAAGGTATGGCGTATTGAAGGTCGCAAGACTACGTGAGGCGGCGGGACAGCGATCCGCATCTTGCCCAAAAAATGGCGACGTTGTGTGAACATGGCTCCGCGAGAATCAAATGTCACCCACCAGGAGACGAGGATGTGGATGGGAATAGTCAGAACAAAAAATTTATTTTTTGTGTTCTGTCCGCATTTGCCGTTTGTTTGTAATCTTTTCAGGTTTTCAAGGCGCGGCGTTTTTTCAATCCTAAATTTTGTAACTTAACTGTAAAATTTACACATTATGACTCTAATTTGGTGACGTTTTGTGAAACATTACCCATTTTAGGGTCAAACTTAACTCTAATAAGAGTCTTTTTTGTTTATAGGTCTGGTATTACTGTTATGTTTCCGATTGACACTGTAATAGTGTAAATATATACTCTATTAATTTTGAAGGAACTCAAATAAAGTTAAAACCGCAACGTAATAGACTTAACTTTCCGCGACTGTATAACATGTGTAAGTTTGCGACAATACGCTTACACATACGCAGTTTTTTCGCATGCGCACATGTATTCTGTTCTCATTGTCACACACAAAAACGAACGTCGGAATGTATGTGAACGCCTGTTTTTACAAACCAACTCCACGTTTATCTAAGCGCAATTTTGTATGCAAGTTCACTACATTTTCCGTACGATTATCGGTAATGAAGTACAGTATTGTACGAACAACACATTCCGTACACCACACTATTCATGAAACAAGTACGGTAAAACCATTGACGCTAATTTACAAGAATTGTAATTAATGTCAAAGATAAATTAGATTCGTTCACTGTATTTCGGGTATCAATGTCAAAATTTTAGGGTGCCGATATAGAGTACATAAGGATAATAACGATTCACGGTGTACTTAGCATTTTATTAACCAATCAAACGCTACGTTTCACTACATAACATTTACGTGCAAAAGCGCGCGCCAAACGAAACTCGACTTCGCACGATCGTGCGTCACAAATTTCGCACGCGAAACTTCCTACGAAATTCCCTTAAGTGAAAGTGACGTTTCGTACTAAAAATTGTACGAAACGAAGTACCATGTATACTAAACGTTTCATTAGAATTTTATGAAAAGTTCACGCGAAATTTTGGTACCAATTTGACCCTTAACCCGTTTCAATGATACTCACCTGTTATTTAGACCTCGCACTGCCACCTAAGTACACCCATTAGCTATAACTTTTGAAATATAAATCCAAATCGCGTGATTCTTTCGCGAACGTCTACCAAATTTAGTAATCTATAATCATAACTCCTAAATACCCTTTTATAAACAAGTTCGATCCGCTATTATTGTTACAAAATCACTAACTAAATTTGAATTGGTGTCGACCATATGAGCAATTAGAGGGATCACCTACAACCACATACAGATGCGACATACAGATACGACTTCGCGCAGGTAATCACGTAATAGACACTACATAGATCACAAAAATAGATGTAATAGCTGAGAGAGATAAAGAGAGGGTAGAACACACATCGGCATTAGAATAGACAAGATAGTTGTTGCTCGGTTTTGTAGTTACTTTATATTCAAACGCCCCCAAGGAAATAACATGTGTAAACTTGATGACTGACCAATCTCTAATATAAGCAAAGTACAACGACTAATTTCACTATCTTTTTAGACTAATCTGAGTTTAGTCTAAAGGCAAATTTCACTATTTTCAAGACTAATATGAGCCGAGTCTAAAGACAAATTTAACATTCTTTCTAATAAAATTGTATAATTTTTGTCACGAGGTGATATCCTCAATAAAATCTACAATATTATTTCTCAGTCTGTTGAGTGCTTTAAATATAATGAAAGCTACTTTTGGGAACCTTGATAAAATGCTTGTTTTACATGCCCGTTTTATCCCAATTTGTATGTATTTGTGCTACAATGTTTGAAATACTTGGCTAAGTTTGGTTCAATAAGAAAATGACATGTGTGTGTGTGTGTGTGTGTATTTCGTTTTTTTCATCCGTCTAATTGGAATACTCGATCTCATTCCGTGTCCCAAGAAATCCCACCATAAATCGTCGATTGTCTCTAGTTGGTTCTGTACGGACGATATTAATATCGTCTTTAACAAATATTTTCCTATTCACGTTTATCAATCAAAAAAATGAATTTATTCCAATTGATCATGCATTGGTAAACTGCCATTGCCGTTGTTATCTCTAAAGTGAAAAAGTCACCTTTGCAAAGTAAAAAAGTTACTGAACATTGTGATAATAAGCTTAAAGCTTATGTGGTTCAAAGATCATGACTAGTGGACATGTGAGTCAGATGCAAAAACAATCATATTTCAGATTTACCGTGAAACATATTATAGAGAAAAATAATCTAGTGGTTGTTCCTTGATAGATCCTTTAAAGCAAATGTTTTGAAATAAGTGTAATGGTTGAGGATGAACTTGTTGATATTTGAGTATTTTCTAGGTCTGTATTAGGATAGAAGATGAGGAAGAGCAGAGGCAGGAGCTAGAGTCATGGCTGCCTCAACTCTCCAGAGAGAAAGGAGTAGATAATGATTGGTTTACCAAAAAGGAATTTGACGGACCCAGGATTTGATCCTGGCAACTACCTTCCGTCAAACCACCCGTAGTCGTTAGCTTTGTCCGTTAAGTCTAAGACCAATGCTACAATGTATAGGGTTTGATAAATATTTATATAGTTACTTCTAAGGTTTTCCATTTGACTGGATTACGGTTTATAGGGCATAGAAACAATTATACTTTATGTATCGGACGAAACAAATACAACGGACATTTGTTTCGCTTGTCTGTATTAAAAGTCGATTCAATCAGACTGTCGTGGTTAGCGCTGGCTTCGCGGAAAGGACAATTTGGCGGTTTGCGGACGCCATCACTACAAATGACACGTGGCAACATCATACGGGTTTACGAAATCTCTGGATCGGAGGACAACAAATCCGATTGTGATAAATGTCACATTATGGCGATGTGGTATATGGACCATACAGAAAGTACTCCGACACATATACTTTCCTGTACGGTATAGTCTTGTGATTTGTCCGTACCTTATGATTTTTCCGTACCTAGAGAGGGGTTTTAGGACTTATAATATTTTTGGTAGGTAGCCGTTTCTCCCATAGAGCATCTTGTATAAAAGGCAAACTTTGGCCAGCCATTACTATTAACTCAGGTGACCATTTTGAGTTACCATTTTGAGTTATTCCATTACTATTAACTCAGGTGACCATTTTGAGTTACCATTTTGAGTTATTCTTTTTGTTGCGGACTCAGGGGAGTCCAGGCTACACAAGGGTGTAGTCGGTCAAAGTTTTTGCTTGCCACGGTGGCTGCATTTCTAAAGGAAAGTCAAAGTGGATGAATGTGTCCAAAACTCATATTCTAACTTTGCATTCTCTGGTGGAACTGAGCACACAGAAAGTCTTATTTCACAGGGGTGAAGCTGTAATGGGGTTCTGATTTTCAAGGGGCCAATCATTTGGGTTCATATAAACTTGAAGTCGGCACTATCCACATTAGCTTATTTAGATCTGTAAATTCTGTGGGACAATGGAGCCCATAGTAATTCATATCTATTACTAAAAGTTGTCCACATAGCGTAATTTGCGAAAAAAAAAAATTGACGAATTAAATGAGAGGCAGGGTGAATACAACATAAATTGATAATTCTCTCAAAAAACAAAGGTAATACCTATGACATACGAATAATAAAAGAAACACAAATTGAGTTCTTACATTGTAAAAAACAACTTAAAAATAATATTGGTTACTCAAATTATAATCCCAAAAAAAAAAGGCAAAGCCTCACAGATGACTACAATATAACCCATTTAATAAGCAAGGCGACTTTGCGGATGTTGTTATAGGGTGTTCACTACCAAAGACCCATATGCAACTCAAATTTTTCTCAAAGTATGCAAAAAGTTGCCTAGTTTTCGTAATTAATAGGCATGTCGCCAAGATTTTGTTTTCCAAACAAAAATCTATGTCGTAACATTATGTTCAATGATTAAAAAAATTATCACTAAATTTCTTAGTTTAAATCGAGTCTTTTTGCCAATCGCGTCATCATTCAAAATCGTTATTTTAATAAAATTTGTGAAACTCTACGATAACTTTGGAGTAAAATAATAGTAGTTATGTTCAATCTATTAACTTTGTCACCATGCTTGACACAATGATCGTGTTTTTTACGTTTATAATAGTTTGCGGAATTTTCCCTTTTTATTAAAAAATGAAACTAAAAGTACAAGTGAAAAAACATACAATTGCAAATATCATAATATAATCCCTCAATTAATTGTTGCTTAAAACACGTCGTAGATGTGGTTTTCCAATGTAGGGGAACTCCACAAATAAGGTATAAATCTTTAAGAAAATATGATTGTCAACCTTTTAAGTGTGTGGGGTAAAAAAAAATGGACGCCTTTCGCAAAATTTAAATATTCTTCCAAAACTCTATGAATGAACCCTGATTTTTGTTTTAGTCTAATGTTTCTTAAATAAAGCATTCCATAAGCCATTTATTGAATTCAATATTATCTTTGCTGCAAACACTCAGTATTTTGTGAAACAACATATTTTGTCAAAACATAATAATCTTCAAAACTTGTTTGCACAGTGGTGTAAACCTAGGTTACAAGATCATTCCAAAAAGTTTGAAATGTTTCAAAGCATTAAAACCTAAGGTATTTGCTAGTGTGACTGTAAAACTACTAATAAACATTTATTTTTAAATCAAGATTCTACATACTCGATTATCAGATGTTCGAATGTATAAAAACTGCACCATAAACTCAGTAATAAACATTCGTTTTTCAGTCAATATTCTACATACTCGTTTATCTTGTACGAAAACAAAAGTGTCACTTGTAATCGTGATTTTGTCTATACTACTAAATTTGTTAGTATTTAATAACGTGTGCTTCATTTTATTTTTGCGATGTTATAAACATTTTGGTTCTTTGTGATATTGTAAAAGTTTGGTTTCAATCAAATTGCGATGTAATGCTCATTTGTTACAACACCGATGTTAACAATTTAGAAATTTTAAGCCATAGTTTCTCTAGTTTGTTCTTTCTCTTTTGACGATCTGCGTATCACCATGTTAATCGCAAAGATAACCAAAACAAAAAAAAATACAACTTATTCCTTATATACCAAAATTTGCATACTTTACGCAACTAATTAGAAGAGGAAACTGGTCATGGGAGAAATAAATGAGATGCGTCGATGTGGTAGACTTATGTAAAACACTATTAAATGTTAAGTTTTAAACCCTTCATATTATTTTTCCAAATATTCCCTTTACAAGCAGAAAAAAAAATAGTGTGTACTCTCTCCGACTAAAAATGCTTAAATTGTGTGACACTTATAAATACGTTATATTATTTGTTGGTGAAGTTTTACTTTGTTTAAAAAAAACTTTCAACTTTTATTCGGGGTTGAGTTTTAATGTGAGTTCGCATGACTTGATAGCGGGTCGAAAGTGGGAAGTCGCCAAACAAAAGTGCATACTGAAGAGGTGTGCCCATGTAACCTATACTTTGAAATTGAACTTTGTAATTTAGTGAACATTCTATGCTTTAATTTGTAGTGTGCTTTAATGTGTAAAATAAAAACTGTTACTTCGCAATATGATTGTTGTAAACGTGGGTGAAACTTGCGAGGGTATTAGACGACTGTAAAACGTATAGCAATCAGTGATGTATACTAAAATGGCAGTAGTTGTAAACGTTGTGTTTTTTCGACATTGTAGATGCATAGGGTTTTTCGATATTGTGACATCATTCTCACTTGACAATGTCACCGTCTCTAATTCAAAAAAAAAAATCGCCATAGCTTCTATATTTTGTCTTTTCTAATTAGACATGCTAGCCCGAAAGTTGTCATAATACTTTTTTTTAGAGCTTTTCCATTTCGTGCGTATTGTTGTATTTCGTTCTAGAAATTGTGAGATAGGAGTGATAGTGTGAGAGAGAAAGAGAGGTAACGGTGTCGTGGTCTTTGGCAAAAAACCCATGAATGAACGTGGAGGTCTGAGACCCCTACAATTTTTTTCCACTTATGTGCGTGATTGCTAGGGATAGAAATAACGAGTACCCTCCCTTGTGCAAAAAAAATAGTATTTGTGTGTCAAGTGCGTGAACGTTTTATTATTCGTTGTCTAAGTGGTGTTTTATATGAAGTCACCTTGCCAGGTGATTTTGGTTTAAGTTTCCAAATGAGTTGGAATCGCGAGCGCGTGGGTCGAAAAGAGATGTCAAACATGGTATAAAGGGCGCAACAGTTAGAGTAAAATCAAAGTATCAAGCTGATCGCCATTGTACTACGATTTTCACAAATGTTGTACGGTTGAAGATTTTTTTGTCACATCATTCAACTTTCGAGAAGAACGGTGTAGTGTAAAAAAACAATGTGTTATAATCTCTAATTTGGGTTTAAGGCCTTTCGCTAAAAAATAATTAAATATAATTTATGCATACATTTTTGCCATAGTGTACCCGTATAAAACACGATTTCCTACCTCTCAAAAAATCCCATTACTACATTCACTCTCAACCATACATGCCATCAATTGGGAAATATACATTCACATAGAAAGCACTCACATAAAATATCAACTTTTATTAAGAAGAAGTTTTTTGTTTGCGTAACATTTAGCTTGGTCTCTTGCCCTCTTAGCTCAACCTTTCTTTCAAAGTCTCTTTCCACTGCCCTCCACTCTTAGGTAATTCCCTCTCTTAATTACAAAACACTAAGTAGTTGGTTAGACTTCAATGCAAAAATGCCATTACTCTATTTTGGGATTATTTGCTAAAAATCAAGTTTAGTCACAAATTTCCACAAATTTTTCCAAAGGGAAAATATGATTCCTTTCTTTTCGACTTCCCTATTTATCTATCATTGCCTTTGGACCAGCCATGCCAAAGTCAACGCTCCGTTGAATAGGTTTTCACTTGGGCCAATCATTGATCAGCTACGATTCAGACTGACCAATGCAAAAGTATGCGAAATCTTTGACTAACTATGTAGCATTTTCCAATAAATAAAACGCTACTTTTCACTACGTAACGCGTATAATGACCAATGTAAAAGTATGGGAATTCTTTGATTAAGGGTGTGTCCCCATGTGTTCAAGTATTGATTTTTTTCCGTTATTTTCCCAGAAAATGGGATTTGCAACGAGAAAATATTACGCCGTACGAAAAATGGGCAATAACACAAGTATCAAGCTCGTGTGCGTTGCTGGCACACCCTTATATCACCAAGGACTTCAGAACCCTTTTGAACCGGTACGGTCCTCAAAGTACAAAGGAGTAAGGCACCCCGCTAGGCAAAAACCTTATATTTACCAAACTGAGCGAAACGCACTTTAGTTCGCGCCTAACGGAGGTCGGACGACGGAGTTATTTCGCTTCAAAGATTTCCATTCTGTTACATGCGACCAATTTCCACCTGTCCATGTGGGGAGTTCATTGTGGGACGCCACGTAACTTTTGGAATAGATCTGTAGATTTTGCTGTTAGTTGTCAGTGGGATATTAGTTCAGGTCCACCAGACTGGTAGAGCATTTTGAAACTCTGAGACCTCCATTGGCCCTCAGAGTATGCAGATCCAAAAGAAGCTAATCTAGATAGTGCGGACTCCAAGTTGATATAAACCCAAATGACTGACCCCTTGACAGTCAAAACCCCAATATAGATTCACCCCTGTGAAATAACACTTTCTGTGTGCTCAGTTCCACCACAGAATGCAAAGTTAGAATATGAGATTTGGACACATTCACCCACTTTGACTTTCCCTTAGAAATACAGCCACCCTGGCAGACAAAAACTCTGACCGACTACACTCATGGGTAGCCTAGACTCCCCTGAGTCCGCAGCAAAAAGAATCACTGAAAATGGTCAAGTAAATTGATAGTTATGGCTGGCCAAAGTTTGCCATTTATACAGGGTGCTCTTTGGGAGAGGCAGCTGCCTACCCAAAATTTTCTAAGTCCTAAACCCTCTCTAAAACTCTATCTACTGAAGTACGGCACCAATCAAATTACTGTGTCGTACAGAAAAGTACAGGTGCCAGTGTACTTTCTGTACGGACATTGTACGACATGGCCAAAATGTCGACACGTGTCAAATCAGGATTAGTTTCTGTAATCTCCGGAATTCCCGTAGTCCAATGTTATCACGCCACGTGTCACCTGACGTGACAAAGACCGTAAAACGCCAAAAGTACCTTTTCCGTGATCGCGGCGCTTATCGTAGCCGTCCGATCAAAACCGGCTATAATCCTAGCCGCTGAAATTCGACGTGCGGTATTTGTTTCGCTATCGAAACAAATGCGCGGTATTTGTTTCGCTGTCGAAACAAATGCGCGGTATTTGTTTCGCTATCGAAACAAATGCGCGGTATCCGTTCTGCCCCCCATTCCGTACTTCGTACTAAATTAAACTGTTTCTATGTACTAAGTATCTATTTAGCCGTTAAACGGATTAATCTACATTTAACGATTTATATATTTGTCAAACCCTATATATCGTAACATCTGTTCTAGACATAACGGCTAGAGCTAACGGCTAGTGTGGATTGACGGACGGTAGGTACCAGGATCAATTCCTGGGTCCGTCAACTAACTTTTGGTAAGTCTACCTAATTTACCCCTGTCTTCTCTAGAGAGCCTAGGCAGCCATGGCTCTAGCTCCCTATCCAGCCTTCAGTGACTACAACAAGTATGGGAGCTTGGAAAAGGGAGTTAGAGGCAGACCGCCTCAGTTCTTTTTCTATCCTAATACAAACCTATAAAATACTCAAATATCAACACATTTATAACTTTGGGTCAAAGTTAGACGTTTCACGTCAATTTAGGACTTAGTTGCTCAAAAGTGTATCATAGGAGGACATTTGGCTTCAAATCCAACCGGAGCTAGTCGCTTAACTTTTTGCCCTAAGTGTAGCACAACATGTTTTGTCTTATTTCCGTACGATAACAATTTTTGGCCGTTGATAGGCTTCTGGTATTGCTTTGACTTTGGCACTTGCGGTAGGACAAACTTTGCTGGTATAAGGCACTTGGGGTCGAGGAAGACAGGTTGCTGTTTCAGTACTGTCTCTAGAGAAAACCCCCAGAGAATACAATCAATCTTTCTGTTGGAGAACTGTTGCATTGTGTCGTGGACTCTATTGCAATCTTTGTTTTGGATTGACTTTTGTGGAAATCGTAGCTTGGGTGGGTGGTTGGCACTATCCTCTCTTTGGGCAGTTTGGACTTTCGTTATTTCAAACTTAGAAGAGGCTGGTCGGATCTGTACAGCGAAACCGAGGGTTGAGGGAGAATCATATCAGTCTTCGGGGCAATTTGGAGAGGTTTTTTCTTCTCAGTTTTGTCTTCGTTGCACTCCGGGGTATGTGCGCTTGCTTCACCATTTTCATTGATTTATATCTTTATTTCTATTTTCTGGGGCAAGGTGATATTGTTTAATCTGAAAGAGCCGATATTTATTGTTTCTGTATTTCTACGTGGGAGTTATTTGCGCCTTGCTGTGGTCGTCTTTGGTTTTTGTCCCGAGTTCTTGTGGGTGGGACTGGACGACCAGCATTCCCTTTCCATCCTTTGGATAGCATTTAGGGGTGTAGCATTTAGTGGGCTTCCGGCGGATCAACACAGTACTCAAAAAGCCATCTGTCTATTAAGGTTAAAGAGGATAGGTGCTTAAGGCGGAGTACTTCCATAAAGGGGTTTAGCTCATGTTTTCCGGTCAGCTATGGGAGGAGGAGAAGTTTAGGATAGGGATCTTTCGGGTGTCAGGCCGAGGAGGAGAAGTTTAGGATAGGGATCTTTCGGGTGTCAGGCCGGAAGAGCAAGAGAGGCAAGAAGCAATAGCACAGGAGGAAGAGTCCCAGGTGACAAGGCATCATTCTTTTTGCCTCAAATTTAAAAATAGAGCAGTATTTTCAGGGAATGATATTTGAGGCTGTTACATTTGAGACTCTTCCAAAACAGCCAGGGAGGCAACCCTCTCCCCCACCTCCACCTGTCTTTCCTACCAAGAATTTCCCAACTTTGTCCGAGGCTGCCAAATTTAGGGCCGCAGAGAAGGTGGAGAGAACGACATATTCCCCTAAATCACGTTGGAAGGGCTTAGCACATAAGGAAGGGATCCCCGGTCACCCTCTCGAAGTGGGACGCCATACGAGATTTAAGGCTCCAATAGCAAAGATGTACATGGATCCCAAAATTTTGGCAGATCCTAACCGACCAGGTCGCGAAGAAATCTTAGCCCTTCACAATCTTCATGAGTTTAAGGTTAAGAAAGAGTTGGTGCAGTGGGTAGCCAAGTCAGACCGAGCCAGGATTGTACGCTCAGTGGGAGAAGTAGTTGAAATATTGAACAGTTCATCAAAGAGTGGCTCCTCAACCTCTGTCCGGGAACAACAGGGAATACCATCAACTTCGCACTGCCATCCTACCAAATCTCTAGACACTGCAACAAGTGGACTATCTAAGGGGAGGTCAACCTCACGAGCCCGGAGTGGGGAAGGAACTAGTAAACGGGGGCTACCAGAACGGAAAAGAGTGCACCGGTTCGATCATCGAGACAAGAATGGTAGATTTGCTCCTCGACCTAAAGATGAGCAGTACTTCCCTTCCTCCTCACTCTCCCCTAGCTCCATGTATCCATCAGTGCCGATTGTTCGACCTTCCAAACGGTTATGGCGTTCGAGACCTACAGACCCCGAAGTACCAGGCTTAGAGATTGCCGATCTCTCGGGTGTGGTGACCAGCAAACAAAAGCTAGTGGATATCCTGCGGTCTCAAAAGAGTCTACGGCGAGGGCTGGACCTGTCACAGTAGATTGGGAGGCTCTTGAACAGGAACGGAAGAAGGCACAGGAATAGGAATTGCTCCTCATCCGGGAGGCTAGACAGAGAGCAGGAGGGATCCTTAGTGGACACGTCGATCCCCTTCATAAAACAAGATCCTCTCCGAGAGAGCAACCTCACAGTCAAGCAACTTCTTGTGCCACACAGGCCCAGAGGACTCACCCGGGACCTAGACGGGAATCTCCTCTTCAGCGGGAAGGGGGAGGGACAACAGGGCCTAACGAAAAAGGGGTTGGGTGCAAATTTACACGGTAACTTTGCAACTGTTGCCATTGAGCATCCTACCCTTGTCTCGGTTGCGAGAACTTCCATTGTGGAGGCCGCGGTGCAACTACAACCAGACGAAAAATCACACATTTCTCTCGGACTGTCCACTCCTCCTCTATCACCACCTCACGCCTCCTCTCTTTCGCCATCCTTTTCTCCAGCTGCAGCCATCCGTGGGTCCCCGCACCCGCCTGTTTTACCATACAAATACTACGTCCTCGCCTACTCACCTCCTCACAGACAATCCCCATCTTCCAGCTCCAGAGCTCCTTCTTCGGGACCTCCAGAAGGCTACCCAGGAGACAGACACCTTTTCTTCAAAAACCCTAGTCGTCTCCGTCTCTGCCACCCTCCATCCCACAAAGGCCTTTGAACAAGCCTCGCCTCCACATCCCATCGGTGGAGGAAGTTCTAAGAGAGGAACAATACTCTCCTAGATCTAGAGGAGATTCCACACCTCCTTTGACAGCAAGACCATCCTTGGTAGGGGGGGGGGGGTCCCAACTGTTACACCCGGAGGAGAAAGATGTTCAAATATAGAAGGGGCAGATCCCGAAGCCATTTCGTCAGTTCAGTTTGTTAGCCCCACCAGACCCGCCTCTCCACAGTTCACCCACCTTGCTTAGGAGGAAAAGGAAATGGGGGACATAAGGATCATTACGGGAGATAGCTTGGGGATCGCTTTTCTGATTTTGAATTGCTGTGGAAATCCTTCACGCAATCCAAAATTTGCAAATACAGGAGAGGGGCTATCCCAGGGGATTTTGAGACCACTCTTTTCCCTATGATGGTAAACTATCTAGCCGGAGAGGCATTGGCCGTCTATAAGGAGCGTCAACCCTCTCTAATGGCTCCTAACATCAAAATTTCAGATCCGGCTCTTGACGACGAGGTCCTTCAGGCCGCCGCCAACCTAGCTGCCGCCGCAGCAGCCCGTGTTTGTGCTACCTTCACTATGGACATGAAACTGCAGGCCCAAGGTAAAGCCTATGTTAATCATCTGCAGACCGTACAAGCTGTTGAGGCTCCCACCCGGATGGTGGCACCCCCAACTCCTTGCACCGCTCTACTGGACGCCTAGATGCTCCTTTACACAGAAAGGAATGAAACTGCCATCAAAGAATTCACTGAATTCCGATGTTTGAAGAATGAAACACCACAAACTCTATTCAATCGCCTCTCGAGTCTCTGTCAGAAAAACCAAGTTGTTTACCATTGACACACCAGCCATGGCCATGAAATATTATGTCGCTGTTCGGAATTCGTTTGGACCAACAGACAGGCAGCCCTCAACAATTGGAGTGCCAGTCAGGGAATCCACGACAAGAATCCCACGGCGCAGGAAATCTCATTGGTTGCGATGAAGCTCTATGATCATTTTGTAAACAATGAGGGCCAAAAAAAAGGTTGTTGCCGGCAAAGCGCGGGCCAACTTCGCAATTTTCACGGGGAAATCCTCTCTTAACGAAGAGGAACAAACAGAACTTCAAGCTTTGCGGAAGCTTAAGGGGAAACAGGAAGCCGAGACCAGATCCGAACCTGCAATAAGCGCGTATGAAAAAGTTTACCTATACAACTGCCTGAACTGCAACCAAACCGATCATGGGTGGAAACGATGCCCCAGTAAGCTCAGCCCGGAACTCGCTATCAAGCAAAATGAGTTTGAGAAAGAACGAGCAGAAAGAACCCAGAAGTAACAAGAACGCAAGCAGGGAGGAGGAGGAGGGGACCGCACGCCGGTACGCCGGTCACAAAGGAAACTTATAAACAGACTCCTCGCTCCGAAAACTCCAAAATGTCTCAATCCCAATTAAGACAAATCAGACTTCCTAAATTTGATGATGCACAAATCTCTAATAAGCTAAGAGGGAAGTACACTACTGAGGGGTCAAAATGTGAGGCTTGTGGGTTCATGGGCCATAGGGAGCGGCAATGTTTCCGGAAGAATGGTGTACCAAAAGAAATGATGCAATATGCTTTGTTCACAAGCAAGAGGGAAACAAAAGTTAATCCCCTATCATTGCATCTTTTGTATCCTTGGGGACGTCGATCTCCAGATGAACCAGGACAAAGTAACATGACGCCAGAACACATCATCCAATTGCAAAGCAATCAATTGTCCGCCATGGCAGGAGAATTGGCCGCTCTCCGCTTAGGATCAAGGGCCTGTACTCCTCCACCTCTAACGCACGCTCAGAAACTGCACAAACAGAAACAATAACTGCTACGAAACTGGCGGAGTTGGAACAACAGACCACGCTGGGGGGAGATGATGATGACCTCATGGGTTGGGATATGGAGCCTCCAAAGGCTCATCATGTAGAAACTAATGGTCTTTTAAAGTATTTTCTAGGTTTGAATAGAAATAAGAAAGAAGTCGAGGCAGTCTACCTCTTACTTCTCTCTCCAACTTCTCAAACTTGTCGGAGTCACTGAGAAATTGGAGAGGGAGCTAGATCCATGGCTACCTAGGCTATCCAAAGGTTTACGAGAAATATATTTTAGTTAGGGGTTTTATTTACTAAAGGATATATGCCGGCCACAGGATTTGATCCTGGTACCTACCGGTCGGCAGACTGCCGGTAGCCGTTAGCCTTAGCCGTTAAGTCTAGAAGTAGTATTACGTAATACAGGGTTTGTATAATTATTTAAACATTTAAACGTAGAATAGTTCATTTAATTTTAACTGATTACGGGAGACATATATCCTGTAAATCTAAAAGTACGGATTCCGGTACGGATGAGAAACCAATACCGCGCATTTGTTTCTTTAGTGAAACAAATACCGCGCATGTATTTATTACGGCTACGATTAAATGTGAATTTAATCGGACGGCCGGAATTAACGCCGAAATCGCGGAAGAGGATTTCGGCGGTTTGTGGTCATCGCCACATCGGATGACACGTGGCGGAATTACATTAGATCGCGGCATCTCCGAGGATTAAGGGAGCGAATCCGGACATACCACGTGTCGACATTTAGGCCATGTCGTACAATGGCCGTACATAAAGTACTCTGGCAGCTGTACTTTTGTGTACGAAACTGAAATCTGATTGGCTCCGTACATCAGTAGATAGAGTCTGTGAGAGAGATAGGACTTAGAAAAATTAGAAGATAGGACCCTCTCTCCCAGAGAGCTTCTGTACAAAAGGTCAACTTTGACCCTCCATAACTTACTGCTCAGGGGAGCAAATTCAGAGATTCTTTTTGCTATCGACTCAGGGGAGTCTTGTCTTCACAGGGGTGAAGTTGGTCAGAGTTTTTGTCTGCCAGGGTGGCAGTTATTTTTGCTGAAACACAAAGGGGTCAGGGTTATCCTAGAGGCTTCTTGGAAGCTGTCCACTCTGAGGACTTATGGAGGTCTCAGAGTTTCAGGTTATGGGCCCACCCTTTAGGGTACCAATCTTTAATGGAACTGGCTTCATATACTGGGAAAGTATGATGATAGGAGCTCTATGCGAAAAAAGGTTTTGGGGGATAGTGAGTGGACGGTTGGGGCGTCCATCAAGTCTTGGAATTAAAGGACCACAACCGCAAAGCCATTAGTCCTTTATCCTTCACACCGCGAGCTGTCCTGCTGAATAGTGACATTAGGTTGGGCCTAAAACCGACCCATCCGCCTCCTCCAGCTCAAAAGAAACTTCCTCCCAGGTTCGAGTGTTACAAGAAACAACAACAAAAAAAAAATGTTTTAGCAACGGAAACAGATCAGGAATGGTTCGACCGATACCTGGCTGAAAGACCAACATCCGATCCACCAATTACACCTCCAATAGGGAACACTTACGCAGAAGAGGAAGAAACAGGGAGGGGGGGGAAAGGAGAAATCAAAAGATGAGGACTCACCTATTTCATCGCCCAAAGCTCACCCTCTCCTTCCTCCAAACCGACAGTCATGGTGGTACGAGACCTGATGCTCTACGCCTTGACCCACGTCAAAACGCTAGCTTCCTCCCACAATTTACCCGAAGAAATCCTCATTCACGCACTAAGGGAAGAGATTCACACCAGGAGAGAAAGGGTCGCGTTGGTAGAACCACCCAAGACAGTCTTCATGTCGATAGAACCGGAAACTTCTATGGCGGATAGAGATTATAAGGCCTTGTCGGTGGCTCTTATTCTTAACAGGACAGGTAATTTTAAACTTAATGGATATGGCGGGTATCAAGATGCATTGGTGGATACCGGAGCACTCCCTAACCTCATAACCACCTCAGCATTACAGAAAATGCCCGAGGAAATCATGCCAAAAATCAGTCCCAGTGAAATATGCCTGAGTACGGTTGGCAGTGGGAGTCAACCAGTATATGGCATCAATAAAGTTGTGGAAATCAAATTTTCGGATGACGCATGCCAACACGTGCAAATTCAGCTCCCCTTCCTTGTGGTGGAAGGTAAGTAATTTGAAATTTTGTTGGGCATGGCCACGTGGACAAGGTTGAACATGGAGTTGAGCATATAGAAGGAACAAGTTACAATTTCAGACCAGTAAAATCGAGAGGGCACCAAGGTGGTGGTTTCATTAGCTTTATAGAACCGGGGGAAAACGACTGTTCATGTGGCTAGATGTTATCCGGTGTACTCTGCATCCACCCCTTTAGAGTTGTTCAAAGATTCCACCGATATCTCAAATTCCATAAAGCAATTCCCCATTTCCAAGAGGTGGGAAATGGAGTATCAAAACAGATTGATACAGATGGCCACACTTCGACGAGGAGTGGATAGGAGCTTTGCCGCCATATCATGCGGTACAGCAAGGTTCATCCGGCACCAACTCCTAATGGTTCCTAATCTAGGGAAGGACTTCAACAGACAAGTGGTGTCATTCGATATCCTGCCCTCAGGACTCCGAATTCTCTCGCTATTTTCCGGCATTAGTTCCTACCTAAAAGCCGTCCTGATAGCTGGATACCAAGTAAAAACATACTCGGCAGTCGAGATAGACCCGGACGCCCGTGCAATCAGTGAGTACCGACTTCAAGAGCTGCACCAACTTTACCCACAGCAACTCCCAGTGTCCGCCATGTCTAACTCTCACCCTACGCTTCCCCAGACTGTGGACAGCATCACGGATTCAAATTTGGAGAAGCTTGGAAGGGTAGACCTGGTGATCGCTGGATGGCCATGTCAGGGGTATTCGTTAGCGAGACAGGGCAGGGGACACCAGGATGTCCGAAGCATAACATTTTTTCAAATGACTCGACTGATAACAAGGTTACAGGAACGCCAGGACACACCAGTCGGGTACGTCTTGGAAAATGTCGACCCCACCGATGATAAAAGGAAACAGGTAGTCAATAGCTAGAACCAAGTGACCAAGGTTCTGGGGACTCCCATAGTGTTTGATGCAGCTCAGGTCCGATCAAGAGCTCACCGAGTGCGGGCTTATTGGACCAACTTGGCTCCCTTTCCCGTCCTCAAATTGTTGACATTCGATACAATTTTGTTGACGTATTAAAATTTAGTTCAACTCCAAATTAACTCCAAATTATTGAACAATAGGATGTCTCATCGTTATTTAAACAAGAACAATCAATCTTACATTTCTTCCTTGTTTTATAAACATTGCGACAGAGATATCACATCCGTTGCACAGCTTTAAATAATGTGACAACACATAATTTGTGATAAGTGTCGTTAACAACACCAATTTAAACAGCGTAAAACTAATATTCAATAGATATTAAAAAGCATGGAATAGTATTCAAACCAATTTGAAAATGAATACTTCAATGACTTCATTTCTTTTCAATCTGTGCAGTCTAGGTTTAAGAATCCAATTAACTCTCTTACATATTTGAAAAAAAATGGAAAAATTACACATTTTAGGATTGACAATTGTCAACCAATAAATTTTATTGATTTTTGGCTTAAGCCATTCTCTAAGGTTTTCACTTTGACGCCCATGCGATACGTAGAATATGGCCAATCCTCAACAAACACATGTTCCATTTTAGCAAGGGCTCCCTCTTCCTCAATCCTGCATATCGTTGTTGATAGGATCTTACAAAAAAATGCAGAGTGCAAGATTACAACGGAAGCATAAAAAAAGAGATTTAGACAAGAGAGAACTGTCCACGAAAGCCAATATATTTCACGGACATTTTCTCCCAATTAAAGATTAAGTTTCCCTCCCACTAAGTTGCAGTAACTAGTACTGCAAGTGAAGCGTCACACTATCAAACTATAAAAACCAAACAAAACATAAAGTGCGCACGAAACGCCTACCAATAAAAACATGTCATCACGCGAAACAACATAAAACTAAAGTACAACGCAAATATATACCTAAACGTACAACCCAAACAAACCCGTACAAACTAAACGACAATTGAACCTGGTCATCGCAAAACTGAATCTACGGGAGACCAAAAATCTACGAAAGGATCTAAAAGACATAATGACGCCAAACCAACAAAACCACCCACTAAAACAAAACAACAAATTATCTAGCCGCGCGACAGATCGCGATAGCCGATTTCAATATTAAATCTAATAGTCGTTTCGCCGACATGTTGTCATGGTTGCGAAGCCAAAATAATCGCACCAGCAGGAGCCGCTACGATTACCCAACGTCCTCTCCCTCTCTCCCTCTCTCCCACTCCATCTCTTAAGCATCTCCGTACTAATTACAGTGATTCCCGCTGTTGATGGTTATCTCCCCCCTCCACATGAATTATGTTCCTTCTCAGCCACAGGTTTCTCCCTCCACACTATTTTTTGTGATGTCTACCCACATTGGTTTTGATGCCTGTCCTGTTCTTCAAACTGTGGCATGCGTCACAACGAGAACCCACAACCTTGCTTAGTGCCCTAATTTATGCACAAAAAGTAAAAATCCCTAAAAAAAATCATTTTTTGTGAATATCAAAATCGCCATAATAGGAAAACCTTAGCTAGCTTAAATTCGGAGAAACTAGAACGTTCCAATTGCCCGAATTTGCAAATATCTTATTTCAAATTCCGAATTTCCCCGAATTTACTTTCCGAAAATGCTAAAATCAAGAAATCGACAGCGATCTTACTTTTGCAAAAAAACAAACATAAATAACATTCCGAAATCTAATCATCTTCAGTAAATCAAGTTTGGCAAAAGCTTACCTAGTCGGGTTGTAAATCGGACGGTTGCGATTGAAAGGCAAGATCATCACCTTTTTATTGCCGGTCTCCATTCAAAATCCGGACAAGTGTGCACAGAGAAATAGGGTAAGCGGCAGAAAAAGCTTCAATACTAAATAGAGATACGCGGTGTAGAACATTACACCGTCAATCGCTATAAGAGTAAAGGAATAAATAGCGTTAAAAAAAAATTAGTGTTATTAACACTAATTTGGATTTTCTTTTTTTTGAAAAAAATATATATACTAATTAATCCCTAATTGTAATTTGGCTTGTCCTGAATAATAAATACCCGCCCTTTCGATGTCTACAGTAATATGTGTACCGGTACAAAATCTGACAATTCGTACGCCTTCGTGCTGTTCACACGGTCGATGGACGAACATATGAGAACGCGATTTTTGTCGATGAGTTTGTGTCTCTTTCTTCCAGTGCACATTCACATGTGTGCGCAATAATGTTAAGTGTCTTTTTATGCCTTTGTAATTCAAAAAGTACCATTTCGTACGGAGATGTCGCGTCCGTACGCCACACTATTTCCATCGCAGTGTACACCGCGAATCGTTATTAGCGTTGAGAAATTATTAGTGTAAAGAAAAAAATAGCGTCATTTATTCTAATTTAGTACCGGGAGACGTGGCAGGTTATGGTCCACGTCCTTAAATAGTGTAGTTTATTCTATTTAAGGTATTAATGTCAAAATTTTGGGGCGCCGATATAGAGTTCATAACGCTAATAACGATTCGCGGTGTACTTCCATTATTAACGCTAATTGAAAAGAAACCCTAATTAGAATAATGGAAAAAATAGAATTATGGATTGTATTTCAGATTTTTTTTTTTGAAAAAAGGGCACCGAATTAGCGTTATTACTCTAATAGCGATTGGCGGTGTAGAGGAGGGAAGTCGAAAAAAAATAAAAAAATTACTTGGCGTCCTTTGAAACAGTCGTGTAGCAATAGAGGAGGATAGAAATAAACTCTTAAAATCGACGTTAGAAGAATTTGAAGATTTAAAGGCGATAAAACGTGTCAAAGGTGTTGATGAAACGTTTTTCACATGTTTTTGGACATTTTCCAAACGGACTCGCTACGTATGAGAAAGAAAATTCGCCGCATTGATCTTTCAGGTATATTATTTCGATGGACATAGGACCGTCACGTCACAGTCATGACGGCATCAACAGACACCTTGACCCTGAGGTATGACGATACCTGTTCTGTACAGTACTGTACAGTACCTAGCCTGTACTGGCCAACTGAATCTCAACCGCTTTATAAAACCTGAAACGTGGCAGTTAAGTTCGCTGGCTTATTGTACTTTTCCGTGAGCCGTTACCCAGTCATTTGTAGCATATTTCCTGGACTCCTGTACGGATAACAAAGTTTCACCTGACTACTGTACGTACTAAATGTTAGGATCAATTACAACACTAAATTCGGTATTTGGCCACCGACTTCTTCTCCTTCTTCAGCAGGGAAGAGCGTGAGAGGTTGACACGTGGAATCTATGGCGAAAAGAATATGGTTTTTGGCATTAGTCGCCTTGTTGCACGTGTCAACTGCATTTTCCGAATTGTACGGTCATCAAGAATCTCCTCTTACTGGATTACACTTTTCAGAGGTCAGTGAACAAAAATCGAACTGGTTGTCTTTCCTTTTTCTTTTCTCATGGAAATTTCTTGAATATTAAAAATTACAATGGATAAATAATATAATTTTTTTCTTGGTAATGACATGACGTCCCTTTTCTGCCACGTGTCAGGCGGCTGGTGAGGATGACATGGCGGAAGATGACGAGAGAGAACGTCTCGTGGAAGAGGTGAGATAGCCATAAGAAACTTCCCTTTTAGCCTATAATAATCTGGAATTTTTTATCATTCTGAAAAATATAAGTGTTTGGATTTCTTTTTTCAGTTTTCATGAAACAAATGAAACACATGGAAAGCTGAGTTCCAAAAGCATCCTTTATTTTGCCGTTCTTTCTTAAAAAAAAGCATTTTCAGTAACCCTAAATTCGTTCCTACAGTACACTGCCAACGGCTGTTAGAGTTATTCACTACGAGTTCAAAGTCATAAATTAGTGTTGATAAAACTATTTAATTAGTTGGCCCATGATGAACCGCGTGACAAATAGTGTAGTGTAGTTATTTCTAGTAAAGTGTTAACTCTAATGATAAACAAACTCTAATAACGATGAGCGGTGTAGTTATTCACACCAGTTTGATTGTACGTGAAACCGCTTATACAACAATTTTTTTGGAACATTTTTCAAAATGCACCATAATTAGTGGTGGCTTCGCGAATATAAAAAAAGGAAAGGAAAAGAGAGCAATTAGAACAAAAACATTCACTGGATATAAAGCCAGTCTTCTCCAGAGGGGGAGCCATGTCCTCGTGGAACAGGAGCTGCCAGCTGTACATATAAACAAACGTATATACAAAAAATCTTTCTCTCCATCTCCCTCTCCCTCTCCAAATCCCTCTCTCCCTCTCCCTCTCCCTCTTCCTATCCCTCTCCCCCTCCCCCTCCCCTTCCCTCTTCTTCTCCCTCTTTCTCTCCCTCTCCTGCGCTCCCTCTCCCGCTCCCTCTCCCTCTCCCTCTCCCTCTCCCTCTCCCTCTCCCTCTCCCTTTCATCCTCTCCCTCCCTCTCCCTCTTCCTCTCCCGTTCCCTCTCCCTCCCTCTGCCTCTCCCTCTTCCGCTTCCTCTCCCGCTCCCTCTTCCGCTCCGTCTACCGCTCCCTCTCTCTCCCCCTCTCTCTTCCGCTCCAGCTCCCTCTTCCGCTCTGTCTACCGCTCTCTCTCTCTCCCCCCTCCCTTTTCCGCTTTGTCTCTCTCTTCTGCTCCCTCTCCCTCTCCCTCTTCCCCTCCTTTTCCTCCTCTCCCTCCCCCTCCCCCTCCCCCTCCCCAGACAAAACTGACAGGTGCCCTCTGTTTCAGAGCATTGCGGAATTCTATCGGTGGAAAAATCGTACCGCTGCACAAGAAGACAAAACTGTGTCTACGCGACGATCTCTCCGTGCTGGAGGACGGTGGACAGGAAGTGTGGCCAAACTTTATGGAACAGAGAAGGGAGAGGAGGAGGAGGAGGATCCTTTGGAGTTTTCTTCGATTTCACCATCCTCCCTGAAGGAGGCAATTCGTCTCAACTCATTCGACCAGGTGAGGATTTTAGGTTTATTGCTTAAGTGCTTGAGAAAAAATGACTTCCGGATAATCTTGGGAAATAGTGTTACCTTTGAAAAACTTCATTTTTTTGGGTTAAAACTTGAAAGGATGTCAGTTATAACAGTGATTGAAGTACTTGGTTTGGGGTTTTGGACATGATTGGGGTTCCTGATAGAGATGATTGATTGATAAAGGACAATTGTTTTGCATAATTACACTATTTTAAGTCTGCACTTTGTCTTTAGATCGTTTGTGGACACTTTAACTTCCTTTTTTGGACTTGGCATTTTTTTGGTTTCATCTATAAGGTAGACTGAGTTTGTCACTTATTTTATTTCACATATAAAGGTCTCCTTAGTTTTATGATAGTGTGATGGGGACTAATTAAAATGCAATGGTTCACTCGGGTGTAAATTAGTGTGGACTGCACGTTTAGGAATTTGGTTTCCAGCATGAAATTTAATTCCGGTAGTGTTGTTAATTGAACTGGTTTTCAGTCGATTTTGCGCTTACAATACTCAGATCGGTAGGTACTGATTTTAATGCGTTTTTGTGTTGCTATATTGTCAATTTTCGCTTTCGATATTTGAAACATTTTGAACGCTTAGAAAATGCAAAAATAGTGGTTTTTTCCTTTTTTTACGTGCGTCCTGCATGTTCTCGTACTTCTAATCACTTAGTTTGGCGTTTTTTTTTTTGGTATTTTAGGATTTTTGGGCAAATTTATATAGTATTATTGTGTTTCAGGGTTAATTAGGGTTTTTTTGTGCCCCCAGCTTCACGGCTCATTTTTTTTGCGCTTCTATTATTTATTTTTTTGTGGAAATGGCTTTATGGGGTACCAACAATTAAATTCATATGCAATTTCATGCGGTAACCTTTACGGAAATCGGTCTACTAACGAAATTGAACTGCCATATCGACGAAATCGAGATTCTTCTCGATATTGAAGATTGAATATCGTCCATTCCAGTTTGATACGCAACACTAAATTTTGGAAAGGGAGGGGGAGAGGGAGAATGTGCATACTATCGGTTTAGCTTAACTGATTTTGGGCAAGTAGTTTTTGTCCATACTTCTACATAGGAAGGATCGTCCAGAAATAGTATGCCAAATTGATGCAATTTATAAGAGTGAATCACGCTAATTCGAGTGAGTTTGTTTTTTTTACTAGAAATCATAAAACAGTGTTAGTAATTACTTAGTAATTTAGTAACTATGTAGTTAGGTGGCCCACAATAAGATACGTTGCTAAAACTAATTTAATGTAGTTCATTCCAATATAGTGTTAACAGTATAATTTACTAGCTCCTTATAGCGATCGGCGGTGTAGTTGTGGTGACCGTCCAATCTTGGTGAAATTTGCGGAATATTGACGAACTTCGTGATTATTTTTTACATTATTATTTTTATTTTCAAACTTTTATTAAGCTTTTGTTAAGGCTCTGTGAAAAACTGTTCAGTTTGGATGAACTGTGCTGAACTTTCATCTCACCATGTTCAACTCTGTTGCTTTCTTTGTTTAATATGTGTTGCTTTGTTTGTTATTATATGTTACTTGGCTGAAATTTGTTCAATATATGTTGTTTTGTTTAATTTTGTTTAACATTTTTTTTAATATATACTATGTTGTTTTGGGTATATGCGTCAAACTTTGTTGTATTTTGCAGAAGGAGAAGACGAACTTAGAAGATGAGTTGGGAGACATAACTGGTTTTCGACTTCAATTGCTTTCTGAGTTAGCGGCTCTGCAGGAACTGAGAGGGTCACTGGAGGAATTGTTGAAACAGAGGATGAAGGAAAAGGAGGTGAGTGTGGGGAATGTGACGTGAGGGAGTGAGAAAAGAGAGGAGGAGAGAGTGGTTTGGCTTGCTGTCTGTTTTGCTGTCCTTTTCGCTGTCCTTTTTATTTTCGTTTTGTTTTGGTCCGTGGTTTTTTTTGTCCTTACTTTAGAGGTAGATTTTTGTAGTTTTTGTACTCCTGAACGTTTTTGTTTAGGGAGAGGAGAAGAGAAAGGAGGAGAAAGTAGCCTGGAATTGCTCTCGTCCGTTTGTCTGGGTTCTTGTCCTTCTGTCCTTTTGTGTGTATTTTTGTTATGTTTCTGCGATAGTTTGCTCTAACTTGCTGTACTTTATTCTTTTTCTGTACTCTTGTTGTGTGTTTTTGTTTATAGAAACTTTGTTTTGTGACAGTTTGTAAGAAAGAGAGTTCACGACCGTGTGGTACATTTTCCATCGTTATTAGTGTTAAGGATTTTTTTCGTTATTGTAATTGAGTGCAAGGAGATGTGGCAAATTATAGTCCGTTCCCTTGAATGGTGTTGGTTACACCCTTTCATGATTTTCGGCCAGAAAAAGTCGCGACCGGATCAGTTTTATTAACTCTAATAACGATGAGCAGTGTAGTACACCGCTAATCGTTATTAGTGTTAAAGTTTTTTCGCCACTTAAAACATCTTTTCTCCGTCAAACTTGTCGGATTGTCAACCTGATGGTTGCTGTTGGAAGCCAAGATTCCCACCTTCCTATTGGCGGTCTCCGATTGACAATCCGACAAGTGTGCACGGAGGAAAGATGTTTTAAGTGACAAAACAACTTCAACACTAATAACGATTAGCGGTGTAGTTATCGCCGTCGTGGTTCTAAAATGCGGAAACTGAGGACATATCATACGATATAAGCTGGATTTGAGCACTAAAAAATTCATCTTACATAACAAATTCCCATTGAAGACGTATGATATGTCATCATTGTCTACACTTTAAAGCTACATTTGTTTTCTTCCTCGTTTGTATTTTGTTTTCTCATTAGCTGTTTTTTTTTGCCGGAAACGGATTGTGGGATTTCATGACATTAGCATATCCTCCCACCCTTTTGTTCCTTAGTTGACTAGTCTCAATTTTGTTCACCTTTTTCTGTAAACCTCTCTATTGTTTGTTTTGTTATTATTATTTTTAGGGTGGAGATTCGCAAGAGGACAAAAACGCGGTCTTGGAGAGGTGGTGGGTGGAGAGGCTTCTGGACCATTCCCAGTGGACGAAGCAGGAGAACTATGAGGTGGGAGGGGGGGAAGGGAGGGAGAGAGGAGGGAGGGGGGAGGATGTTTGTTCTGTTTTTATGTTTGTTGCTGTTTTCATCTCTTGCTCCCTCTCCCGTCTATAACTGAGGCAAGTGATTTTCCCTCCCTCCCTCCCTACCCCCTCCCTCTTCCCTCCTCCGATTGGCAATCTGTCTCTTCAGGGTGTGTCAGGTGTCCACATTCTATCGGATGCCTCCAGCTATGCTTGTCTTTTAGTGGTCCAAAATGTCTGCAACTTCCGAGAACCTTCTGGGTCTAGTTTTTGGTATTCCAGCACAGGAGAAAATCTCACCAGGTACAAAAAAAAACAAAGAAAACAATAAGCATAAGGAATACTGTCGTACCCATAACAATAAACCTCGATTCATGGTTCAACATGATTTTCTTTTGCTCCCGAGTTTGAAAAATCATCGATGGATTTTCGTAGGAAGAAAACAATTTAACGATGAATTGAACAGTATATGCGTTTTAACATTAACACTAATAGCGATACACCGGTGTATATTACTTGCGGCATATATAAATTTGGTTACAAAAGTTACTGAGTATTACACTAACAATTTAGGTGCGTTTCATCGCCACGTAGTCGTGCAAGACAATAGACGATTTTGACCTAATCTAAAGGAAGTATATAAGTGCGGACACTTCCAAAAATAATGGAGGATCTAGAAGCACTCATTTTGATTAGGTCACGAAATGTAATGGAACTTAACAGAGATCCCCAGGGTTGTCTTTTTTCTTGAGAAAAAAATCAAATTTAGTGTGACAGTGTTTTGCCGCCTAGTAACTGCTCTACAAAGTGAGCTCTCTTCACACTTGACCGCACTTGTCAAATCTACCGTAAAACACAGTTATTGAACGGTTCAACGCAGTTCAACAATTTTTCCGTTTGCCCGTTCATTTGAATTCACAGGCAATCATTTTTTTACGAAATGAACAAATTAGAAAGTCGTTTACCGTGCGTTGAACTTTATTTACACAAATTATTATGAAGGAGACAAAAATACATTCAAAAGCATGCATAAATATACAATAGCATACATAAAGTGTGCGCATAGTACTTAAAGTACAGTACTTTAATGTACATTTATGTGCCATAGACAAACATCGAAATTGTAGTAAAGGCAGTTGGCATAGTCAAATTTTCTTTCATTTGAGCAATTTGTTTTTTCTTTTTTTATACTTTGTACTTTTCAGAAAATAATAACTCAAAAGTTCAAATACCTTTTTGTAATGTTAATGTCTCTTTGGCAAGAAAAACTTTCCCGGCTTGTTCTAGTTTCTAGCAAGCTGTACGTCTCATGATTTTCGGTAATTTGAAATTTACCCGTGATGTTTTTTGAACAATCCACTAATTTGATGTTAATTATTATGGATATCACATTAAGGGAAAGGAAAATTAAAAGGAATCACTGCCCTGTTATTCCTGAATTGAATTGGAGTAATGCTTCAAGTCAAATGAAACAGGCAGTATTTAGCTGACAGCTGTCATTTTTTGGCAGGATTGTAAATGACAATGATGTATGTAATCAGTTCCAGCAACTGCAAACCGACAATTTGGGGATAGATATTCCAAAGCATTTAAGGTCAGTTAATTTTCTTTCTTGTACGATTCTTTTATTATTATGCTTTGCAGTCATTGTTGGCTTAATTTTGTATTTTTCCATGTTAATACTTGTGACCTAAACTGTTTATTGAAATCGCCAGTTGTTTTATCCAGAAGATTTTTTATCTTCTTTTATCTTTTTTAGTGTTTTCACACGGGGTTCTATGCGACAATACAGTATCCCATTTGTTTAAAATGTTATTTCGTTCTCCATGCTGTTTTTTGTTAAGTTTTGAATTTTTTAATTGCTTTTGCTAACCTAAAGAATTTTTTTTGGTCAATTTTTTTTTGCCAGCTTTCCCTCATTCCTTCAATTCTTCTGGTAAAATCCACATTAATGATGGTTGACACTAGAAATGAACCATGTCGCAAATTTACATTCACAAAGGAACTTGAAAAAACTTATAGTCGAATGTTTTCCTATTATCATTTTGATCTTCTTGTTTTTTGCCTTTTTTTCTTATTTTTTTTTTAATTCAGGATACAGGAACAGGAGGGAACCACCTTTAAAGTCACAGAAAGAAATGGGGCTTTTCTTTCGGATGAAGACAAAGAATTTTTTTTGAAATCGAATAAATTGAAACTTCGGAAACAGGTGAGACAGGAACTACGCTTGACTCCACTTCTTCCCTTTTCCTCTCATTTTTTTTAAAAGCTTTTTTTTTTTTTCCGAAAGAAGTCTGTTGTGAATTTATTTCTTCTCTATTCTCTATTTTCTATTTTGTGATGAAATTATTTTTCTGAAAGGATATAACTTTTTCAGAAGAAACAAACAAGTTTACTTCTCTTTTCTCTATTTTATTTATTTATTGTTTCCTTAATTTTTAAAACGAAAGTATTTTTTTGTGGCGCAGAAGAAATACACGAAGATACTTCTTTATTCTCTATTTTAATTTATTTATTCAGTTACTTTCTTGAAAGGACGTACTTTTTTGTGACGCAGAAAAAACAAATATCTCGAGCCATTTCCGTGAGTGACGTTGGAGACGAAATTGACGTTTTGCGAGAAATTGGGGCTCTGGCAGGTAAAAAAAAAAAACCCAAAAATAAAGTTTTGAAAGGATTGGACACAAAAGTGAGGGAGAGGCAGCGAACAAGAGGGAGAGGGAAAGAGGAGGAGAGGGAGAGAGGGAGAGGGAGTGAGAGAGAGGAAGAGGAAGTGAACGTGAGGGAGAGGGAGCGAAAGAGAGGGAGAGGGAGCGAAAACGAGGAAGAGGGAGCGAAAACGAGGAAGAAGATACGGGAGTTAGGGAGCGAAAGAGAGGGAGAGGATGTAAAAGAGAGGGAGAGGATGTAAAAGAGAGGGAGAGGATGTAAAAGAGAGAGAGAGGAAGCGAACTGGAGGGAGGGAAGGAGGAAATGCTAAAATTAAGGCAGAACTTCTGACAAGAATAATGTGATTTCTATCCAATAGATTCTTTAGAAGAGAGAAAGTGGAAGTAGAGCGGAGTGCGGGAGAGAGAGAGGGAAGGGAAGAAGAAGTGATGAAACGACACACACACATGATGTAGTGTGGATGTTATTGTTTTTGTGAATTATTTTTCAGAGGTTTCGAACTCTTTGGCTCAGGGGTTGAATCTGTCTTTTGGAGATCCTCTTATTCCGGAACTTCTCATCCACTTCAGTTCAGGGAGGAAGAGGAAGAGTGAGATTTTACCAGTCATTTTTCCCCTCCGGGCTTTCTTTTGGGTTTTGTTTTGTTTTTTTTTTCTTTTGTTTTTTTTTGTTCTGTTTTATGAACTTTTGTCAGGATTTTTGGAGAAGTTTGTGAATTTTGGTTATGATAGTCGTGCAGAGGGAGAGGGAGAGGGATAGGCAAAGGGAGAGGAAAGGAAGGTGGGAGGGATTCTTCTTTAAGTGCGTCTGTGATCCAACGTAGACTGTGTGACGGCGGTGACGCATTCGGGGGAGAGAGAAGAAGAGAAACAAAGAGATGGAGAAGAAACAAGGGTGGAGGATTAAGAAAGAGACATTGAACTCAGAGGATAAGATCTTTTTGCACGACT
>JBBHKE010002183.1:0-13790 GCA_037447655.1 Zygnema cylindricum | reverse complement strand
GCTGTAAGATATGTAACTACAAATGAAAGAGGTCTTTCAATGAAACAAATATGTACTACAAGCAAATCAAAGACAATAGAGCACAAAACACCTTAAACTGCACTTAGTGCTCTCATTTCCTTAAACTTTGTGTAGAATGTACATTCTGTATCGAATTGATCAATCCTAATAAAACTAAATACTCAAAAGTTCTAGAAATCATCTAAAACGTATGTACATGGTTCACCAGACAACCTACTAACAAAAATCTAAGTGTTTGGACTAGAATTGTCCACTAACAATATCTATACCCTAAAAATCCGGTTGATTCTTATCAGGTCCACGTTCTTTTTGCAACAATTTGCTTAAAGATGGCTTCATGTAGATATACCAATTTCACACTAAATTAGGTCAATATTGAATAGTTGGTATTCCAAAAATATTCCAAGTCATAGACTCAAATTTCTAAGACTTACTAAAGCTTACTTTTCAATACTCCCCTTAAGCTTTAGAAGGCTTACTCACTTAGACCACATGCTTTTTTGTAGTACTCCAACTTAGGAGCAAGAAGGGCTTTTGTCAACATGTCCGCAACCATTTTCTTATCAGGCAAATAACAAAGTTTGACCACTTTTACAAATACTTTCTCTCGTACCAAATGTAGCCGAATGTCCATATGTTTACTCTTAAAATTGTGACTTGGGTTTGTAGCCACAGAAATGGCTGTTTGATTGTCGCACCATATTATTTGTGTCTCGTGTTGTGTAAAACCCAATTCTTAAAGAAATGTCTTAATCCATAACAGCTCTTTTAAGGCTGCACTCGCAGCCTTGTATTCGGCTTCCATAGTCGATTGTGCCGTGACCTTTTGAAGTTGACTACTCCAACTACAAGTTCCACTTCCAATCTGAATGAAATACCCAGTTGTAGACTTCCTACTAGGCACATCACCATAGCTAACATCACTCCAAGTATTAATGCTAACCTTGTCCCCTCCCAAAGTAAGCCAAAGCTTTCTAGTCCCAACAAGATATCTTAAGACCCTTTTTGCTGCTTTCCCAGTTTCTGTTTCGTGGATTTTGCAGACTTCTGCTCTACACACCAACAGGTACAGCTATATCGAGCCTAGTACAATTCATGAAGTAAATCGGATTTCCTACTACTTGTGTGTAGGGTACTTGGGACATAAATTTTTGCTCTTCTACACTGAGTTCCTCATCTATTATAACTCCAAACTCATGCTCCATTCTTTCAAGTTTTGCTTATACTCTATAGGAGTTGCACAACCTTTGGCATCAGCCAAACCAAATTTTTCCAACATGTTTCCTATCGCTTTTTTTGAGTTAGCCTAATGATTTTCTTTTCTCTATCTCTTTCAACCTGTATGCCAAGAATGTATTTAGCGTCACCCAAATCCTTTGTAATTCTGTGTCCTCCATTGGACCACAGAATACAGGAAACCTGTAGATAGTATTTAACTAACCCACTTCAAGCCACAACCACTGCTGTTGAGGAAGGCAAAATGATAGTTTGAGTGTACCCCTATAGAGCCTCAACTCCCTTGAGTTCGTAGCAAAAAAAATCACTGAAAACGGCCAACAAGACGATAAGTTATGAGGCAGTAAAAATGCCAATTTGTACAAACTCTCAAAGGGAGAGGTGACTACCTACCAAAATTTTATAAATCGTAATTCCCTCTAATAACTTCTATCTACTGAAGTACGGACCAATCAGATTACTGTACCGTACCAAAAAGTACTACTGCCGGTGTACCTTTTGTACGGCCTATGTACGACAAAGCTATTAAGCGGAAGCGTGTTTGCATTTCACTCGTCCGTACATTCCTCGGAATTCCCATGACCGAATGTCATCTCTTCACGTGGCTCCTGGTCATGCCACGTCACAAAACGCCAAAGTGACGATTCCAGGATTTCCGCGATGATGTGCGCCGTTGGATTTTCAGCGAGACGCAATCTTAGCTGTTATAAATACTTGCGCGATATTTTTTTCACTATCGAAACAAAATGCGTGATATCCGTTTTGAAATAGAATCGTACTTCGTACTTTCATAAAACTGTATCTATGCATGCCGTATACAATTTTAGTTAAATGGATTTGTTCCTCCCTAAATATATATATATATCTATCACATACAATAGCATTTAGCATTGGTCCTAGTCTAATAGGATAAAGTTGACCGCTGTCGGCCAACTTGACGAACCGCAGGTACCGGGATCAAATCCCGGGTCCGTCAGGTATATTTTTAGTAACCTAACAAAAATAACTTCCTGTTGAACTAAGGCAGTCATGGATCAACCATCCTCTTTATCCTTCAGTGACTACAATAAATATGGGGGCTAGAGAGAGGAGGTGGAGGCAGGCTACCCGTCCTTTTCTTTTTTTTTATCCTAACAAATTTAAACCTAGAAAATACTCTAGAAATCTATTATTTTCAACACTCCCGTTATTTTCTAGTCTAATTTTAATTTTTCTTTCAAACCACACTTTTCTCGACAATATTTTAATTTAGGAGAGGGCACAAGTTTGGTCATCATGTCAGCCACCATTTCTTCATCAGGTCTATACACAAAACATTTTCCCTTACGAAGCTTAATCTTATGTCCATATGTTTTGCTTTGAAATGGTGTTATGGATTGGCTGCAATTGCGATTGTAGCATAATTATGGCAAAATATTTCAGACACTCCCTCCTTCATATATCCCAGTTCTTGCAATAATGACTTCACCCACATTAGTTCTTTTACAACAGAACAAGACGCCATATACTCAGCCTCCATAGTAGACTAAGCAACCACCTTTTGTTGCTAATTGCTCCAACAGCAAGCACCTTCCCCCACATACAAAACATATCCAAAAGTGCATCTTCTCATAGCTGCATCCCCATAACTGGCATCACTCCAAGTGGTGATATCAGTGTGCTCCCCTCCCAAATGCAACCATTATTATCTGGTTTCAACCAGATATCTCATGACTCTCTTGGCTGCCTCCTAGTCCCTCTTTCTAGGATCATTAAGACTCCTACTGAGAACTCCAACTGGTGCCGCTATGTCCGGCGTGGTACAATTCATAAAATAGATCAAACTTCCTACGACCTGTCTATAAGGGATAGATTCATAAACTCTCTCCTCTGGACTCATCTGATCATCTAAGATCATCACTCCTCATTCTACACTCCCATCACTTACTTTTTTCAAGTCCATGGGAGTGGTACAACTGTTAGCATTTTCCATCTGGAATTTCTCAAGCATATTTCCTATTGCTTCTTTCTGAATAAGTCTAATAATCTTCTTCCCTCTATCTCTCTCCATTTATAACCCCAAAATATATTTTGCATCCCCTAAATCCTTCATATCAAATATGCCCCTAAGATGGTTAGAAACTCATCTAGTTTCTTATTCCACTATCGGGGAGCCTGCATCAGTCCATATAAGGATTTTATGAGCCTGCAGACTTTGCTCTCTTCTCCTTCTTCCACGAACCCCTCGGGTTGCCTAATGAAAATTTCTTCCTCTAACTCACCATTAAGAAAAGCTGTCTTAATGTCCATCTGGTGGATTTCCATGTCTTCCGCTGATGCCAGACTGAGGAGAATCCTTACTGAGGGGAACCGAACAACTGGAGCAAAGGTCTCCTCATAGTCAATCCCCTCCTTTTGAGTTAACCCCTTTGCTACCAATCGAGCCTTATATCTCTCAATGGTATTATCTGGGTTCAGTTTTAGTTTAAATACCCATTTACACCCAATAGGTTTTCTCTCTGGAGGACAATCTGCTAATTCCCAAGTATTTGCTTCTATGATAAAAGCCATTTCATCATTTATGGCTCTAATCCATCTTTCTTTCTTTGGACTATTCACTGCCTCCGAGTAAGACTGAGGCTTATCTGGATGAGATAGCTTAGTTACCTTATGAGCGACATGTTTTTCTTGTATCCTTTTGGTGCTCCTCCTTCCTCCCTAAAACTTCAAAGCTGGAATGGATGGAAGTCATGGGTTTCTTCTCACTGTCTCATCAGCTCCTTTGTCCATGGAAGCCGGTTCTGGTCCCACTTCTTCTATGTCCTCAAAATCCATAGGGGTATATGAGGTTTCCGGTGAGTCTTCTGTATCTCGGATCTCCCCTGAATCTGCAATCACGGTTTCACTCATGTCCCTTTCGAAATGACCGAGTTCTCCTCACTCTCAGACTCAAATCTGATTCTTATCTTCTTTTTATATTTGAAGGGGTCAAATGACTTCCCTTCATCCATGACAACCAATTATTTGACCCGAATTATATCTTTCTTTGCTAAGTCATAGACTCTATATCCCTTAACATCCTCATCATATCCCACAAAGTATCCAGGTTTTCCCTTAGCCTCTAGTTTCCAGTTCTTCCTATCTATGTCTAGACTCTAAACTTGGCTACGAAATACTTTAAGGTATGAGATATCTGGTTTCCTTCCAACCCATCTCTCATAAGGTGTCACTCCTTTTACAGCTGAGGTAAGGACTCTATTCTTAATGTAGTTGGCACAATTCATTTGTTCTGCCCAAAATCTCTTTCCTATTTTCTTGTTTGCCAACATACTGCATGCACTATCTCCTAGGGTTCGATTCAACCTCTCAGCTACCCCATTTTTTTCCTGGTTATATGGTACAGTTTCTGGTGCTGCACTCCCTCATCTCTTAGATAATCCTTAAACTAGTTAGAGGTATATTCCCCCCTATTATCACTCTTTATCCTCTTAATGGGGGTTTCATCCAACTTCTCACTCGAAGCTTTATATTCTTTGAAGTAAGTTGATGCTTCAGACTTTGTTTACAGAAAGTAGACTCTAGAGTACTTAGACCAGTCATCGGTTATTGTCATCATAAATCTCTTTCCTCCAACCGAAGGTACTTTTGCAGGTCCCCAAATATCTGTGTAAACAAAATCTAACACTTTCCCACCTCTATATGTGGCGGCTTTGGGAAAGGGAAATATGTGAGCCTTATCTTGTGCACAACCACTACAATCATCCATCATTTCATTATCCCCAAACTGAATGCCTTCTACTACCCCAAGTTTTTTCATTTCCCTCAACCTATCAAAATACACATGCCCCAACCGCTTATGCCAAATCATCACCTTAGGAACACCAACATAATAAGCATTCTTCTTTTCATTACTCAGGTTAAGCCTAAACATTCCTTGGCTACCCTTATCTGCTGTGAAGTAAACTTCATTCCCATACTTAGCTGTAAAGACTCCCTTTCTGGTGAAAGTATCAAACTCTTTGTCATCTAACACAGACGTATAGACAAGATTTTTACTCAGCTGAGGAATGTAAAGTACATCTGAGAATGTAAGTATAGAAGTCTTACCCTCCACTAAGACTTTCAGATCTACTGATCCCACTAGATCTGTAGTAACCACTCTCCCATCCCCATACTCTATCTCTACAGTAGGAATCTTTCTTAGCTTAGTGAAGAGTTCTTTATCACGACACATATGCATGGATGCACCTGAGTCGATGATCCATCCTTCCTGTGGAGCTTCCCGAATTGCTCCAAGGGCACACTTTTATCTCCGAGGGATCTCCTTTCTCCTCCTGACTCTCATCAAGAAGAAGCTCCCCATCCTCCTCAGAGGACTCATCCTCCGTTTCTCTTGTCACTTTTGTAACCACAAGTGCCTTTTTCTTCCCTCCGGAAGAACCCTCTCCACGGTCCTTTTGAAGCCTCAGCTCAGACAACTTGACACAATCTGCGATGAAGTGTCCCGGCTTTTTGCAAAAATTACAAAGACCCTTTGGGGGCCTCGGTCCTCCAGGATGATCTCTTTCCCCTTTGTACGGTTTCTTCGGATCCTTCTTCCATCGGTCCCTTCCTGCTGCTAGAGCTTGAATGCTCTTTCCTTCTCTCCTAATCTCTATTCTGTTTTCCTGCATAAGTATCATCCTGACCACTGTGTTCCATTTCCATGAACTATCAGGCATTTCGTGTACTCGGTACACTATGTTCTCAAACTCATCTAGTAACTTCATGACAAGAGTGTTAACTTTCATTTTCATTGTACCTGCCCACCCGACACTTTCCATCTCCATATATAAACAAGAAAGATCATTACAGTAATCTAACATCTTTCCTCTTTTGTATGTGTAACTCACTAGCTTTTGCTCAGCCAACTAGAGCTCTTGAATAGTTCCAACTCTATAAATCTCCACCAAACTCACCCACAACTCCTCGGCCTTGTAAATGTGAAGATGAGGAGTGGCCAAAGCTTGAGTGAGGTGCCTGAGAATGAAGTTCTTGGCAGCCATGTTGACATCCTCCCACATTTGAGTATCGTTCTGCGTGGTCTTCACGGTCGCCGCTCCCTGTACTGTGGCAATAGGAGTAAGGGGTGTCTCCTTCCCTTTTCCCTTTTCGGACACATTGTTGTCCCCATCATCTTCCTCCTCCGCTGAGGCAGTCGTTGCTGCAGGAAACCTTAATCCTCCAAATCCTGGTGGAGTTCTCGAACGTGGATGTTTCGCTTGTCCACTGACGATACCCCTGTATCGTTTTTCGCACAAAGCTCCTATCATCATGGCTTCCCAATAGATGAACCCAGATCCATTGAAGGTGGGCACCCTAGAGGGTGGGCCAATAACCTGCAATTCTGTGTCCTCCATTGGACCACAGAATACAGGAAGCCTGTAGATAGTATTTAACTAACCCACTTCAAGCCACAACCACTCATGTCCAAGAAGGCAAAATGACAGTTTGACTGCATTCCTATGCAGCTTGGACTCCCCTGAGTCCGTAGCAAAATGAATCACTGAAAACGGCCAACTAGCAGATAAGTTATGAGGCAGTAAAAATGCCAATTTGTATAAACTCTCAAAGGAGAGGTGACTACCTACCAAAATTTTCTAAGTCCAGATTCCCTCTAATAACTTCTATCTAATGAAGTACGGACCAATCAGATTACTGTACCGTACAAAAAGTACCACTACAGGTGTACCTTTTGTACGGCCTATGTACGACAAAGCTATTAAGCGGAAGCGTGTTTGCATTTCACTCGTCCGTACATTCCTCGGAATTCCCATGACCGAATGTCATCTCTTCACGTGGCTCCAGGTCATGCCACGTCACAAAACTCCAAAGTGACGATTCTGGGATTTTGGCGATGATGTGCGCCGTTGGATTTTCAGCGAGACGCAATCTTAGGTGTTATAAATAATTGCGCGATATTTTCTCACTATCGAAACAAAATGCGTGATATCCGTTTTGAAATAGAATCGTACTTCGTACTTTCATAAAACTGTGTCTATGCATGCAGTATACAGTTTAGTTAAATGGATTTGTTCCTCCCTATATATATATATATATATCTATCACATACTATAGCATTTAGCATTGGTCCTAGTCTAATAGGATATAGTTGACCGTTGTCGACCAACTTGACGAACCGCAGGTACCGGGATCAAATCCCGGGTCCGTCAGGTATATTTTTAGTAACCTAACAAAAATAACTGCTTGTTGAACTAAGGCAGCCATGGATCTACCATCCTCTCTATCCTTCAGTGACTACAACAAGTATGGGGGCTAGAGAGAGGAGGTAGAGGCAGGCTACTCGTCGTTTTTTTTTCTTTTATCCTAACAAATTTAAACCTAGAAAATACTCTAGAAATCTATTAATTTCAATATCCTTCATTTCAAATTTTGAATTAAGAGCTTGTTTTACTCTAGCTATTCCTTCTTTGTTCCTACTAATTAGCAGCAAATCATCAACATACACAGCAGTGAATAGCACCTCATCAGGATTATCACCACACATCACATATATTGAATGATCTGAACTTAACCTAGTAAATCCTAATCCTGTTAAGAACTCATCTAACTTTCGGTTCCATTGCCAAGGGGCCTGTTTTAGGCCATTCAAAGATTTTAAAAGTCTGCACACAAGATTTTCTTTTCCTGCTTCCTCATAACCCTCTGGTTGCTTCATATAAATGACCTCATCTAAATCACCATGCAAAAATGTAGTTTTCACATCCATTTGGTGGATGTCAAAATCCTCTATGGTAGCTAATGTAAGTAAGATGCGGACAGATGGAAACCTTACAACCGGTGAAAATGTTTCTTCATAATTTATCCCCTCTTTTTGATTATATCCCTTGGCAACCAAGCGAGCCTTATACCTGTCTATGGTATTATCTGGGTTTAATTTTAATTTAAACACCCATGTACTTCCAATTGCCTTTCTTCCAGGAGGAAGTTCCACCAGATCCCATGTTTAGGCCTCCATGATGGACTTCATTTCTTCATTGACTGCTTCCACCCAGTGTTCCCTTTCATTACTCGAAAAAGCTTACGTTAACGTTAGAGGCTCTTTTGTGTGTGCTGAGTGAGCAAAGGTTGCACTTTCTTCCCTGAGTTGCGCACTTCGCCTAACTCCACCTGGAAATTTTGTCGCTCGTATAGATGGTTGGGTCCTCCTCCTTAATACATGTGATCCTTCTTGTGATTCAGTTTCGGCTTGAGGTAGAGGAGAGTCTGCAACTCTTTCGGGCATAACACTTCCTGTTTCTGGTGGAGAAGATGATTGCAAGTCACTTTGAGCTAATATAGACGCATTTTCTATATTTTTCTTGAAAAACATGGGATTTTCCTCTAAAAAAATATAATCAACACTTCGACTTTTCTTTTCATCGCTACGCTGACTAAATTCATCTACTCCTTTTCCCTCATCCTTCAATATGATGTTTCTGGCTACCACAACTTTATTTCTCTTAATGTCATATACTTTATAACCCTTGGCATGCTCATCATACCCTAAAAATATCCCTAGTATGCCTTTTGGCTCTAATTTCCATTTTTGTGGATCATTATCTAGCAAGAATATCTTACTTCCAAAAACTTTGAAGTGACTTACATCTGGTTTGTGTCCTATCCACATTTCGTAAGGAGTTTTATCTTTTACAGCCCTTGTTTCTAGCCTGTTTCTCACATAAGCTGCACAATACATAGCCTCTGCCCAAAATTTGAAATCTATGTCCATATCAACCATCATTGTCCTAGTGTGATCTATGTCCATATCAACCATCATTGTCCTAGCACACTCTGATATGGTCCTATTCATCCTTTCTGAAACATCGTTTTGTTTCGGAGAATAAGGAACGGTTAGTTGACGTGAGATTCTATGCAATTTTAGAAATTCTGCAAACTCATTAGAAATGTACTCCCCTCTATTATCAGATCTGAATCCTGCTATCTTTCTCTTATGTAGATTCTTAACCCAAGCCTTATACTCCTTAAATTTTGAAAAGACTTCATCCTTACTTTTCAAAAAATAAACAGTAGTAAATCTACTATAGTCATCAGTAAATGTAAGCATAAACTTAACACCTCCCACAGATGGATACCTAGATGGCCCCCATACATCTGAATAAATTAGTTCTAGCACCCTGCTACTTCTATGATCAGTTAGCGAAGGGAAATGCAACTGATGAATTTTTCTCATTGCACAACCATCACATACATTTGATGTTGGTTTTTGACTAATTTTTACACCTTCCACCATTTTTTGATTTACCATCTTTTCTAATCTATCATAATTCACATGTCCTAAACGTTTATGCCATAAATCACAATCACTGATTACACTTGAGTACATAACATCATTGTCATTATCATTTGCAAGACTCAATAGATGCTAATTGTTTCCTCCAGCAAATCCCTCTACAGCTATTTTCCCATTCTTACTGATTGTTTTCTTTCCATTCTCATATATAGTTTTAAAACCTTTCTTTTCTACCACTAACGTAGAGAAAAAGTTTCTTTTAAAAGTTGAGACATGCAAAACATCTTCCAAGACCCTTTTCACAGGTTTTCCCTCTACGTTCAACATAAGTGACACCCTCCCCTTTGCTTTCGACTCAACAAAGGTATCATCACTAAAATATATTTTGATGGGTGAAATAGATTGAATACTCTTAAACAGATGGCAATTGCGGCACATGTGTGCAGATGCACCGGAGTCCATTATCCATTCGTCTTCCTCCACGCCTTCCGTTGCTTGTGCCATCGAAAAGTATTACTTTTCGTTGTTGGTGGGAAAGTTGCTCACGTCCTCCTCCTTAAGTTCGTTGAAGAGAGCAGTTGGTCGACCACCTGATTGAGAAGGAACGGGACTTTCGTCCCATCCACAGTGAAAATTTCTTGTGGCTTTCGCTCTGTTATATGCATTACTTATTCTGAACACATGCCATTTTTCATCACAGTAATAGCAAGTTAAAGGTGACCTTCTAGGACCACTACCTCTACTACTGCCACTACCAATCTTAGAATCTGAAAATTAGTTAGATAGTGCCTGAACAGACTTACTACTACGTCTTTGTGAAATCTGGTTAGCTTCTTCACTCAAAATAAGTTGAATTGCTAATGCTATGTTCCATTGACGCTGTGGAAGAGCCTTAAGCCTATCTATGGCTCCCTTATACTCATTGGGTAAAGTTCTCATCAATAACATAGCCTGCTGAGGTGGTGAAAAGTCACCACCTGCACTTGTACTCTGAACGAACAACCTTTTTATAGCATGGCAATGATGTGACATACTACCTCCAGAATATCTAAATTCAAAGATTTTTGTTGCTATATTAGTTTGAACAGTAACATCAAGCTGAACATACATAGTATGTACACTAAACCAGATTTGAGAAGCCTTTTTCATATCAAGGTCAAACATTACCAACTCCTTTGTCATAGACTGCTTCAAGACATTGAGGCAATGGAGGTTCTTCTTTCTCCAATCCGGTGCAGTCTCATCACCAGTCCCATCCACAATGGATGACAAGTCCCTCTCTTCAAAATGGAAGCTCAGCATATCTTCCCAGTACAAGTAGTCTGATCCATCAAAGATAGGCAATTTGGGCGGTGGGCCCATAACCTATTGAAGGTCATCGCCATTTAGACTCGGCTGTGATCTACTCCCACTAGGAGTCACACTTGCACCAGCTGGGATTGGAGGAGCAGGTGGAGCACTAAGGCTAATAGGAGAACTTCTTCCAGAAGCTGAGCCATTATCGTAGCCATTAGCTCTAACTAATCTGTCGTAGAAGTCCGTTAAGAGATATAGGGTTCGATATGTATTTAAACTTTTGTATGGTACTGAAATCAATTAACTGGAATTTGAACGAAGGAACATAAAACTTGTTAAAATCTAGTGCGGACGACATTTCGCACGAAACAAATGAATCAGACATTTGTTTCGACGGTCGACATTTAATGTCGGATTTAATTCGACGGCACATATTATCGCCGAGTTCGCGGAATGGTCACTTTGGCTTTTATGGACGTGGCAGGACTTGGCGCCACATGGAAGGATGACATTCGGTCGCAAGAATTCCAAAGAATGTACGGACGAGTTGAAAAGTGACACGCGTCCACTCAGTGGCCTTGTCGTACACAAGCCGTACAAGAAAGACATCGGCCATAGTACCTTTCTGTACTTTACAATCATATGATTGGTTCCTACTTCAGTAGATACGGGTTGTAAGAGGGGTTTATGACTTAGGAAATTTGGTAGGCAGTCACCTCTCTTTAAGATAGCTTTGTATAAAATTGACATTTTTGCCGGCTCATAACTTATCACCTGGTTGGGCGTTTTCAAAGATTCTTTTTCCTATGGACTCAGGGGAGTCCAAGCTGCACAGGAGTGCAGTCAAATTGTTTTCTTGTGTGCTTGGGTAGCACTGGTTGCCATTGGAAGTGGGTTAGTTTATAACTATCTAGAGGCTTCCTGAATTCTGTAGTCCAATGGAGGTCACCGAATTGCAAGTTATGGGCCCACCCTCTGGGGTGCCCACCTTCAATGGATCTAGGTTCATCTATTGGGAAGCCATGATGATAGGAGATTTGTGCGAAAAATGATACTGGGGTATCATTAGTGGACAAGTGAAACGTCCACCTTTGGGAACTCCACCAGGATTTGGAGGAGTAAGGTTTCTTGCAGCAACGGTTGCCTCAACGAAGGAGGCAAATGATGGGGATAGTAGTGTGTCCGAAAAGGGGAAAGGGAAGGAGACACCCCTTGTTGAAGGTCATGGGCATTTAGACTCGGCTGTGATCCACTCCCACTAGGAGTCACATTTGCACCAGCTGGGATATTCGTCCTTGGAGGAGCAGGTGGAGCACTAAGGCTAATAGGAGCACTTCCTACAGAAGCTGAGCCATTATCAGACATGTTAGCGGAAGCAAACCCAGAGAGGAATACCTATCAGACTAGATCAATACTGTAAGATATGTAACTACAAATGAAAGAGGTCTTTCAACCAAACAAACATGTACTACAAGCAAATCAAAGACAATAGAGCACAAAACACCTTAAACTGCACTTAGTGCTCTCATTTCCTTAAACTCTGTGTAGAATGTACATTCTGTATCGAATTGATCAATCCTAATTAAACTAAATACTCAAAAGATCTAGAAAACATCTAAAACGTATGTACAGGGTTCACCAGACAACCTACTAACAAAAATTTAAGTGTTTGGACAAGAATTGTCCACTAACAATATCTATACCCTAAAAATCCGGGTGATTCTTATCACGTCCACATTCGTTGGCGGCCCTACACAGTAATTTATTTTAAAGATAATTATTCGTGTAGATACTACAAAAATTCCACACTAAATTTGGTCAATATTGAATAGTTGGTATTCCAAAAATATTCTAAGTCCTAGATTCAAATTTCTAAGACTTACTAAAGCTTACTTTTCAATACCCCTCACTTCTATTGTGATAGTACCGGGAGCGGTGACTGTGAAGACCGCGGAGAACGATACTCAAATGTGGGAGGATGTAAACATGGCTACCAACAACTTCATTCTGAGGCACCTCAGTCAAGCTTTGGCCACCCCTCATCTTCAGATTAACAAGGCCGAGGAGTTGTGGGTGAGTTTGGTGGAGATCTATAGAGCTGGAACTATTCAGGAGCTCCAGTTGGCTGAGCAAAAGCTAGTGAGTTACACTTATAAAGGAGGAAAGATGTTAGATTAATGTAATGATATTTCTTGTTTGTATGTGGAGATGGAAAGTGTCGGGTGGAGAAGTACAATGAAAATGAAAGTCAACACTCTTATTATAAAGCTACCAGATGAGTACGAGAACATAGTGTACTGAGTACACGGAATGCTTGATAGTTCATGGAAATGGAACACAGTGGTCTGGTTGATACTTGTGCAGGAAAACACAATGGAGATTAGGAGAGGAGGAAAGAGCATTGAAGCTCTAGCAGCAGGAGGGGACCGATGGGGGAAGGACCCAAAGAAACTGTACAAAGGGGAAAGAGATCACTCTGGAGGACCGAGGCCCCCAAAGGGTCTTTATCAATTTTGCAAAATGCTGGAACAAATCATAGCAGATTGTGTCAAGCTGTCGAAGATGAGGCTCCAAGAGAACCGTGGAGGGAGTTTTTCCGGAGGGAAGAAAAAGGCACTTATGGTCACAAAAGTGAAAGGAGAAACCGAGGACGAGTTCTTGGAGGAGGACGGGGAGCTTTATGTTGACGAGAGTCTCGAGGAGAACGAGATCCCTCGCAGACAGAAGTGTGCCCTTGAAGTTATTCGGGAAGCGCCACAGGAAGGGTGGATCATTGACTCAGATGCGTCCATACATATGTGCCGTGTTAAGGAACGCTTGTCGTGCATGTGTCCAATGACATGAAGGTGCATGCAATATCATCAGCTGTGCTCAACTTAAACTCAAATGATAGCGAGATATCGGAAATGAAATAAATCATAAAAGTAAAAATGGGTAAATACAACAACAGGCAAGGTGGAAGAAA
>JBBHKE010002182.1:0-36610 GCA_037447655.1 Zygnema cylindricum | reverse complement strand
TTTTTGTTTTCTTTTTTTTTTTGCTTTTTCCAAACTCCTCGTGACAAAGTCTAGCACATAGATGAGTTTGTGATTATTACCTTAGAAGATGTAAAACGTTTTGCTGCCAGTAGATTAATGTGGTTATCATATGTATATACATATTTTTTTTGGGGGGGGGGGGGGGAGCCGGTAGAAATGAGGGTAGAAATCGTTATTTGAATAAACGAATCTATTGCTGGAAAATTAAATGTTGGGTTGGATTTTTACGGTCAACTGTTTTTTTGGTAATCGTAGTAGGAATAGACATTAAGGTGTGTACATCTTGAAAACTTCTATTCAGTGATACATGGTAATCTCACCGCAAATTTTTACCCTCGTTTTTAGCATAAATCATACAATCTTGAACAACATTCTGGGTTAGTTTATATATGATTCACTCAAAAACTAAAATACAATTTTTCCCTTTTGTCCGGTCAAATTTCTTCAAAGTA
Organism: Zygnema cylindricum; assembly: GCA_037447655.1. Lineage (NCBI taxonomy): Eukaryota > Viridiplantae > Streptophyta > Zygnematophyceae > Zygnematales > Zygnemataceae > Zygnema > Zygnema cylindricum. The sequence continues at coordinate 36,137 of JBBHKE010002182.1, read as the reverse complement.
GTCATCTTATGAATGTCTAAATAAGATTTGAAGATTTAACACAAATCACAAGCTTATGGAAAAAAAAAAATGTCCTTCCACTGCGAATTAAAAAAATCGGGTCCACCAAACAGAAAAATTGACAAGTAGAACTGTTCGCTGAATCTAGAAAAATAAAGCTTAATAGGGAAGCAATGTAATGTATGACCATTCTGCATCAGGTACCGCCTTTGGTACTCATTTCGGCTTGATTTTGTATCTGTTTTAGTGCGAAAAAAATGTTGAAATAAGGTGTTGCCTTGATGGAAAAATAGGCTGAAATAAAGCTGCCTTGTACTGTTTCTGTTTTATTGTGAAAAAGGGCTGAAATAGGTTCCGCCGGAAACCGATTGCCACATATGCAATAACCTTGTCGAAAACGAGAATGGAAAAACTAATCATGAACGTTTTAAAAAGTGGACACTAAGATGATAAGGATGTAAAAAGAGTGTTACATTGTTTCTATTGCTAAAGTAGTAAATTTGAGTGCTGACTTTATTAAATTGCGGTATGGTAAAGAAGTCTCGGAGGTAAAATAAAATAACCGCAAATTTCACTATCACTAAGATAAAAAAACAGTATTATTTATTATATGTTTTTGCGGAAACGGAGAGGAAACGGAAGTCTAATTTTTTGGTGTGCTTTGAGATATCAATAAATAATCTTCTTGTGCACATGAAGGAAAGTTAAAACTGGCAATTTACTTTTGTAGAAATTTAAGGTTACTACTTGGTGGAATTTAAACATTAATATAAGATAACGCTAAAAGGACAAATTTCTAAGACTTATTTGGTGCTAAATTTACATGTACGGATTATATTAAAATACAAACTAACGGTTGGCGAAAGTAATGAAAACTGCATACAATCGAAAAACAAATGCTCGTATCAAAATGACAACATTTTCAAACTACTCATAAGATTTAATGACTTTCAACATTTTGTTTACAAAACTTTGTTTGTACTTCAATCACCTTAGTGTTGATACAGTCTTATTGCAAATTATAAATTTTCGAGTTATTTTTTACTATAGTGCAAATACATTAGAATCACAAAAAGAAATCTACAAAATGTTCTTATTTAACTTCTGGTGTTATCCACAACAGATAGAAATAGAAAACATTTTTTGTGACATTTTGCATACAATGCAATGTCATCATCCATATCTTGGCAAAAATAAAATAGAGGAACAAATAAAAGAAAAGCCAATACTGAAAATAGAAGGAACAAATAAAAAAGGTGGGCGAACAAGATTTAGAGACTTTTCACTTGTATAAAATAGCAGTTTTAACTGCATCGCAAAATCTCAAAAATCTCGTGAACATCACATCTATGGATTTATACATACTTAAAAAAGTGTGTTGTTTTTTTGTGTCATTTGTACCTGTATTATTGTTTTAATCAACCTCAACAAATTCAAATTTTTCCAGCATGAGCCAAAAAAAGGAAAATTGTAGAGTAATGCTACATACAACCTTCAAAATTCAAATTCACAAAGATTTTGTCTTAAAAACTCCTACCAACATGACTTTTCCGATCCTTTCAACCAATATTCAAACTATTTTCTCAAAAAATTCAACCAATCCTCGCTATTTACGACTCTCTCCTCGTAGGACTCTTTATGTGTGACTCTTTGCCTTTCTACAATTTTTAGCTGTAAACCAATAAAAGGAAATTCTCAAGTTTTTCAAGCTTTTCTCAACTTTTTCTCAAAATTTGTTCAAGTTTTTTAAAGTCGTGAGCGCGTCCCTTCTCCTTCCAAAAGCAAATTCGGGTCGATTTCTGCTCCTCCAAGGTTCCTTTTAGGATGACCGAATTCCATTTTTTGTCCTTGTTTGTCCTCTTTCTCATCCCCTCCCATATTACTCTCCTTCTTTCCTGTCTGTGGTGCATACAGATTCAACTGTGAGTTATTTTCCTTCGAGTTTGAGCTATTTTCCTTCAAAGATTTGTCCTTTTTCGCCGTATATTCCGGAGAGTACAATGTTAATTGTGAATTTTCTGCATCATTTGAACCCGGTTTTAAATCAGAATTTGACATTTCTGAGTTTTTAAATTTATGTTGCGACGATTCGACGAGGTTTTTCTCAAGAATCGGATCGTTGAGGTTGGGATTGGGAGAATATTTTTGAGCTTGACGCAGTAGTTCGGTTGCTGAAGACTGCATACTGAACCAATCCCCCAAAGATATAAAATGAGTCAGAAACATGCAAAATAAATATAAAATGAGTGAGAAACGTACTAAAACGAGCAGAAATATACTAAATGAGTTAGAAATGTACTACAACAAGCCAGAAACACCTAAATGAGTTTGAGAAATACTAAAATGAGTCAGAAACATAGTCAATCGAGTCAAAAACTTACTAAAATGAGATAAAAAAAACAAACTACGGTCAGTCAAAAATGAATCCGAAACATATAAATTGAGAAAAAAAAATGCAAAAGAAGTTAGAAGCATATCAAATCAATCAGAAACAGACTAAAATGAACAAGAAACATTTCAAATGAATCAGATTTTTCACTAGTTTTGCAAAATATACTAAGATGAGTCAGATTTCTCACTAATACTTCCAAAAAACATTTCTGCAAAAATACTTTCAATCCTTAAAAATCCTTGAGGCTCGCTTTTAAATCCAAAATTATACAACAAAAATTACCGAGTTTTTGATTTTTTTTGAAAACAATAATTTTGACAATTCAAAATATGCAATATGCAATTTCTCGGAGTCAGTTTGTTTCGATTTTTTTACCTTAAAATTGATTTTTTATTTTTTTTCAAATCTCTTAGGGTTTAGGTTTACAAAAAGACTTTACTTTCCTTCTCTATAATAGAAACTCTCTGTAATAAAAACTTGTTTCTTCGACTATAAAAATCAAAAGTCCTCCAGAATTGCCTTTATTTATTTTTAGGTTTTTGATTATTTTTTTGCGCGCAGTTTGTGCTTTTGCATTCATTTTCAACCAATAAGATTCCTTCCATATTTATTTTTTTTCCGTCTTTTGGAAGACAGTGCTTGCGTCTGGAACTTTATCTGAGTTGTCATAAAAGTGGTAATATATGAAAATCATGCATTGCCACGTGTCGTGACAACAATTCGAGGCTGCCACGTGGCTTAGAAAACTTTTTGCCATGGTTTTACTTGGAACTTTTTGTATGGTTGGTTTGTTTTTCCATGAAACTTTTACAGGAGGGAGAACACCTGTATCACTATTTAGTGTCAACGTCTGGTTTGTACTTTTTCTGCTTCTGCACACTTGTACAAATTTCATTTGAGACCGTCAATCAGAAGGTATGAATCTTATCTTTCCATGAAATCCTTAATTAACAAATAACAATCAGACATGTGTGTACGGAAAACGGCGATTTCAAAGGTCGATTGTAAGAAGGTTTTCCATGTATTTCCCGTTGAAAGAAACTTCTGTGTCAATTTTGACTTTTCTAAAGATCTGCAAGAGCTAAAATGACGACGTGTGTCCTATCCAAAAGTGGCGTCAGCAAGCAGGCAAATTTGCTGTCCACAGTTCCACACTGTATTCGCACGTAAGCTTCTTTTCTTTCCTTAACTTATGTACGGACACTTGATTTTTCCACGCTGATTGTGTGAAATTGTCCTTCACATGCTCCTGTGTTCCAGATATTGAACTAGGTGCCGTACGAAAGTGCACTTCTCATGCAACGTAAATTCGTTCCTTGCCCCCCCAATCTTGGAATTTTCGCCACGTCGCCAATGAGACAGGTAAATCTGACGGACAGTTATGTCACCCATCCGTCACTCGACAGGATATCTAAGCTCTAGCCGTCATTTCCCTTTTGCATACGGTAAACTGTTCAAACTTTCAGCTCCATTCCCATTCCCATTTCCCAAGGTCAAAACACCCAAAACAGCGCCAGTGTCCGTTAAGGTCGCTGACCGTTACGTCTGCCGGCCGATGGACGGTCTGAAGCTGTCCCGCCCCTTTGAGTGGAAAAGTACGGACATCCAGATCCGCTCGTCTACTTAGCTCAGAAAAGTACGATCCTGAGATGAGATGACGTCATAATAGCTGGGCTATCCTGCACCTATCGGTTCCCATCTTCCGTGAATGACCACGACCGACACCAATACTCGTGACAGTACGGTTCAGTACGGTACGGTATTGCTGGAATGAATCCTTGCAGAATTCTGGACTGGAAAGTATGAAACTCTCCAAGGCTACAATCTTTCTGCCAACTTTCTACAAGCTCTTGCCAAATTTTTTTTGGCTACACATCCTGAGCTGCAGAAAATGGTGGCTGAACTTTTTACTTCAAGCGCTCACCATCGCCAATTCAGTAGTCATATAGTGGAAGGAAAGGGGGTGATTAAGGTTAAAAGTTCATCGGCAACGATATGCAAATCACTATTGCAAGAGAAAACAGGAATTGATGACGTCAGCAAATTAATAGCTTCAAGATCACAGTCGTCACTGTTTAAAAACCTACATAACAAGGTGAATTTGAAGTTTTTAACGCAAATTTTAGGTAATGTGTGAATTTTGTATCTTAGTTATGTGGTTTGTGACCACATAAAAGACTATAGTAAAAATCTGTTGTTTTTGCTGTTTTATTGTGTCAGCTTAGTACGTTTGCTTTTTCCTTTTGTAGTAAATTTTTTACTGCTCTAAATTTGTTGTGATCGGCAATAACAGAATGGAAAAGAAATGGTAAAGAATGAGGAGGTTTTTTTCATTTTTTGACAGGAAATGCAAAACGAGTTACTGTGAGAGTTTAACTGATTAACTGTCACAACTATTGTAACTTTTGTAGTATTAATTGTTTGAGGGAAATCAGCTTTCTTTAGTTATTTCCTATTTTTAATGGAAAGTGAACTTTGTTTTAGCATGTTTTCTGTAATTTTCCACTGTACCAATGTAAATTTTGTTGCATTGTAACTTTTTCAATGAAATTGAATTCAAAATTCGAGTTGGAGTTAGAGAAATAGAAGGGCATTCACCCATTCTGACAATATTTTGTTGTTCAACGAGACTCAGTTGTTTAACAAATTCAATTGTTTTACGATATTCAGTCGCTTAACAATATTTACTTGTTTTACAATGTTTAGCTGTTTAACAACATTCAGTTATTTAACGATTTTCAGTTGCTTATTTCGTTGTTTAACATTATTTTGTTTCGATAAATGCACAAAATATACATTCTCGTCTCTGTTTTCAAAATTCTTTGCTAGGGAATACAATTCTGTGTTCTGGCGTCTGACTCGCAACTTGTTCTACTGTGAAAGTTATTATTATTGGAGGAAGTCATTCACTTGATTCACTTATTTTACTGCAAAAATTCCTATCATTGGAGTTAAAAAAATAGTTATTCCTATTCTGTTAAGCTATTTTGCTTGATGCTATGCTGGCAAGGGTGATTCAATTCAAAGTTTTTGCATTCATTTTTCACATTACAAAAATGTTGGAAAGCATTGAACAACCAACGAAATGGGCGACTGGTCAGGAAGAACGTTTTTGGAGCTTTATGATGTCTCTGGTTTGTGTTTCAGAGTTTTAAATAGTAATAATTGTACTAGTAGTAATTTTTTCATTCATGAACACTTTGCCATGGTAGTAATTGTAACTATAATTGTAATAATAACAGTAATAATAGTAGTAATACTAGTACTGCTCTTCTTCATTCACAATCTGCATGGATTTTATCGATGAAATATTAAAATCGATACTCCAATTTGCCTTTGAAATGTTGCCACAGGTCTCTCTTTTTATTGCCGTGTTTTTATGGATGGGAGTATTCTTTTTTGCGGGTGCCATTTTGATAATCGGAATCGTTTTTTTACCGAATCCATGGGCGATAACTCTCCTCACATTCCTCTTCATTATTACAATTATTCCTGTCGATGAAAATTCTCATTGGGGAAAAAAACTAGCTCGATGGATTGCTGCGACAGTCCCAAACTACTTTCCTTTAAAGGTGCAAAAAAGACATTTTTTTTTATTACTATTTTTCCGATGTTGTTTATAATTCTAATTTCATTGAAGGTGGTGTAAAGGCACATTTTTTTTTGACATTTCTTTTGACATTTTTTTAATCATGTTTTTTATCATTTTTTTAAGTTGTTTATAACTTTTATTATAAAGATAAACTTATAAAATCGTGTTTATTTATGAATCACTCACAAAGTATCACAAGTTATAATTTTATCGTAGGTCATTTTTGAAGATAAGGCTTCTCTAAATCCCGATCGAGCATATATTATTGCTTTGGAGCCCCATTCAGTTTGGCCTGTTTCTGTAATTGCGTTTTCCGAGGGTTCAAATCTCGTACCTTTTCGAAAAAGTCGAACTCTTGGCAGTAGTGCTTTGGAGATTGTACCGATTTGTCGTCATTTGTGGAAGTGGATGGGTTTGTCGGCGGTTTCAAAGAGTTCGTTTTCTCGACTTTTGAGAGAAGGGATAAGCTGCGTTTTGATTCCTGGAGGGGTTCAGGAGTGTCTCTTTCTGAACCAAAAAACAGAGGTGCGTTTTTTTACTAACGTCTATAACGCTAATTTGGTGGTTTTTTTTGGTTTTGATGGTTTTTTTTGTTTTTTTGGTTTCTTTTTGATTTTTTTGGTTTGTTTGGTTTTTTTCTGTTTTTTTACCCTTTGACCACAAAATAATGTTAAAAACACTGACTATTTTTTTCTTATCTCTTCAAACTTCACATTCGAAACTGAATTAGATTGAATAACAGTAATATAAATTCCACACTTGTGATTGCTTTCCTTTAATAATGGTCCACAAAATAAGTTGTTGTCTTTGGACACCCGGGCTTCCTTTGTTCCTTTATATGGTGTTTGTTCCCCACATGCTGCCTTTCTTAACCGGTTTAAGTTTATGATTACTTTATGATCTACCTCAAAAGTCTAAATTACAACGCACGTATTTGCTTGTTGTTGCTTTCTTTTTCTCAATATTTTTTGTATATTGTTTACTTTTAACTTTTTATGAATTTGATACTCTTAAGCCCGTTGAATATAGTAGAATTATAGCTGTCTTGGTAAGTCGTAGTACATAAATATCTTTAAATATGCACTATTGATGTTTCCATTCAAAGTTATTGACTCCGGTCAATATTTTAATATCCTTTTTTAGGTCCGTTATCTCAAGCGTGAAATTCACTAGGAAGTGATTTTTTTTTGCCTCTATAATATTCTGTTTTTTCCATCTTTAAGAATACCAGTTTAAGAATACCGTTGAATTTGAATGAGTTGTTCCTTCACTTGATTAAACAATGTATTCAAGTGTCTTTAAAAAGAAAATTAAATCTATTGGCGACGTGTACAACTGCCACATATTCAAAATAATGAACGCGCAAGTAACGATTGACATAGGCACACTTTGAAAAGTACACCGTAAAATCAGCGCTAAATTCCAAAATAACGTTTCAAAATATAGGTTACATGGGGACACGCCCTAAGTGTCCCAATGAGAAACAACGAAATTCATACTTAAGGCCGTGACGATTGTATACGTTGACAATGCCCGTGACGGCTGTCAGCGTCTACAATCTTGTCTTGACGCACCTCATTTTTTGAAGCTTTTTGCCGTTTTGGTACGTCGCAACTCGCAAGGCATGTCGTATTTTTTGAAACGTTTTGTACGTCGCATGTCTTTGCGTGACATGGTAGACGCACAGCCTTCCAGCCTGTGCTGTTCATGGCCGAACAAGATTCTTTTGCGTTTGTCAGGTCGCCATGAATGGACATAGAATTCTTGAGGCTCTTGCAAAATATATTTTTATATATATATATATAAAAAAATTTTTTTTTATTTTTTTTTGGGCGCGTTCATTGGATTCTTCCCAGCCTGACTTGGTTTGCGCACGTGCGGTCGCCGTCAGCATTGTGCCTACCTCCACTGGTACAGTACTGTACAGTACTGCAGTGAAGTTTGAAGGAGTGAAAGAGAGGCAAGGTGAGAGAGGCGCGAGCTGCAGTGACGACTTCACAAATGTTTCACCTTTCCGTAAAATCGCATTGAAACCTTCAGACTTCTGCAAAGTAACTATAGCAATACGGCGCTAAGTTTTTGAGCAAAACGACAAAAGAACCCTTACTTTGGCACATGGGGCCGTACCCTAAGTCCTTATTAGAGTAGACTGGTCGCCACAGCCAGTCAAACTGTCGAGTTCCATTCAGTCAAGCTCTCAAAACCGAACCATTTACAATCAAAATCAGTCATTTTTCAAAACAGAAAGGTTTTGTATTTTTCATTTTTTCTGGCAAATGTTGTTATTTATTTGTACAGTGATATCACTCTTGCTCAAATCCCCAGCTTTCTCTCACCTTATTTCTTAACGTTTCTGTCACATTCAAGCCAAATGGAGGAATACCTTTTTGTCAACCGACTCATGTAAACAGCCCATTTTGTATACGGAAAGGTCAACACGTATTATATTTTATATTACATTTGACACTCCATCAGGTATATAATGTAACACAGGCAGTTATAGAGGACCAATCAACATAGAGAAAACATTCCTCAGAGAATCAATGTCACGTCTTCTGTTACTTGGACCTCCATTGTTATGTCCTCCATGTGAATGCCATATTTTCCATGCACTCAAATAAATTAGTTCTCATTTTTGCTAATATCATCACTGTCTAACTATCAACTCACGAGTTAACAATTCTATGTACGAGTTAACAATATTCTATGTACGAGTTAACAATTCTATGCAGTTCTGCATCGTCCAAAAATGACATATGATGAATTTTATGAATTCTCAGCGAGGAAGAAAACATGCTTCGATTAAAAACCGTGCACAATAGACATTATTATGTGCTGTAACAAATAACAAACTACTACTGGCTTATTTCTACACCACAAAAATCGTGATTACCAAATCCCATTTATTTCCTAAGGATAGATGTTATGTTCTTATCATCAGAAGTGAGCAAAATATCTGAATGTTTCATGCCATACATCCCGTCATTATTAGAGTTGGTGAACTAACAGTAACCATTCATAGTTTTCCGAGTCAACTATAAGAATCATATATAAATGAGAGAGAGGGGGTGAGAGAGAGAGGGGGAAAGAGAGAGAGGGAGGTAGAGAGTTTCTTTCCCATCTTGTTTTTGAAAACATTGCCATCTTATTTTTTGAAAACATTGATCCATCCATACAAAACACAAGAACAACAGTATCTTGAGAAAAGTCACTTCTCTAGAAACAAAGATGTACACAAAAGAGTTTGTAAATCTATAGAAAAAGTGCTTCGCCCAATTTTCTACTTACAAAACAAAAATGTACACTCAAAAGTTAACAATCAACTTTCTCGTGAACTCTTCCGCAAGTATTTATCTGTATGGTACAAAGAAAAGGGAAAATCTACACTAACACTGGAAAAAGGCAAAATTGTCAAGATATCCTCTTTGTGAGAATATCTCTCCTACAAAAAGGTGTATTGTGCGGAAAGTTCTAGTGGCCTATTCCTCCTTGTATCAACAAAAAAGACAAAAAAAAAACTAACCTCCGTACTCTAACAGAATCAAAAAAGAAATGATCAAAAAAGTACATCAATTTCATGTTCGAGAGCTTCAACGAATTCCTGCGACAGAAAAAAAAAGCCATTCATCGGTTACACACAAAAAAACCATAGAAATGGCGAAGCTCACCCACAATCTGTTTTCATATCATTTAAAAATAATCAAAACAAGTGAAAACCATAACCCAAAATCTAAACCCAAAATCTGTTGCTTTCCTCGCAAACTTCAAATTGGGGTTAAAGTCATAAAACCCCAACAAAAAACACATCTTTCTCTCACATGTAAATTGTGAAATTTCGTACTTCAATAGATAAAAATCTTCAAAAACAAAAAAAGTATACATATAAAGCTTGTTTATACCTCATAGTCAGATATCACATGCTCGAAACTGCGCAATTTAAATTGCTGAGCTCCAGACTGAGGACGAGGGAAAATCGCAACTTCGTGAGGCTGGCGACGAGTACGGTAAACTTTGTCCAACAGCTTCTCCTCCACCTTAAATCCGTGCTTCAAAACTTCCCAAGGGAGTGCATGGTACACGGAGTTATAGCCAGCCAAAAACGAAGGAATGTCGGTCTCCTTATTTCCAAAAGCTACCCACTCGAGCTTCTCGTTCTCGCTCGAGAACTGTAAAACAATTGCAAGACAATCAACACAATAAAAAAAAATGAATCTTAGGACATTATGGGAAGGAAAGGGAGAGGGAGAGGAAGAGAGAGAGGGTGAGAGGGAAAGAAGAGGGAGAGGGGAAGGGAGAGGGAAGAGGGCTAGAAAAATGGAGAGGGAGAAAATGAAAAAAATGGAGGAAGGCAAAAAAGGTATAGGGAAGGAGGGAGAGAAAGAGGAAGAGGGAAGATGTATAGCCAGCCAAAAATTCAGTCTTCTCATATTGGACTCAATTGAGCTTCTCGTTCTCATTGTGTATTGTAAAATAATGCAAAACAAGTACAATTGCAATATAGAGAAATTTCTAACAAACTACATAAGAAAAAAGAACAGACGAACAAAAAAAACTCCAAAATGAACTCAAAAACGTGAGCACATGATTAGTTCCTCAAAAAAGAAAAAAGCAAATAATTATTTCCTCAAAAAAGAAAAAATAAAACGACCCACACAAAATGGAGTAAAAAAGTCCTTCCTGCAAAATACGCTTGTGTTAAGCGCAGACACTCCCAAGTGCCAAATTTCACATCCACACAAACCTTTTTCTTTTAGATAAGAAGGTCAAACTTTCCCTTCAAAAAAATGTGAAAATTTCCTTTCTAAAAAGTAAAATAGTTTCTTTCATAAAAAGCTGCGCGTGGAAACTCACAATCGAAACGGGGAACATGGCTGGAACAACGATGTTAGATCCTGCTTGAATGTCGGTTTGGAGAGCTGTATTGCCGTCCGGACGGACAATTTCTATGCGACCCTTTCCGTTGGTGAAGTGCAACAAACGCCAAGAATTGGTGAAATGTGGTGCCAATAATGCTCCTTCCTGCCAGAAGAAATGATCGAAACATAGTTAAAAATAGCAAAACCAGAATATTGCTAAACATTGCTAAAATATTCCTAAAACAGCAATTACCAAACATTGTTAAACAAAGTTTCGTGTTAAAAACAGCAACCAGCAGAGATTGTTAGCCATAAATTACAAATGCCATCACAAATTATTTAGTAGTTCCTAATAGGAGAATTTCAAATAAACACTGAATAGCTTTTCTTAAAAACAAATTTAGTCCACCCAATTCAAAAAAATTCTGCCACTGAAACTTGAAAAAGCAAAAAAAAAAAAAAAACATACCTCAAGCTTAGCCCAACAGATCGAGAGGTCAAGATACTTGAGCCACGGCAACTTTCGAGAGTTCACTGACGAGATTATACCACCATTCTTCACCAAGATATCTGGATCGCTTCGGTGAATATTTCGCTTAAAATCCCCAATCAAAGGATGACTTTGTTGCCAAACCAACTTGGAAGCATCCTGCAAAAAGTGACCAAGTAACAACAAGCTTAAGAAAAAGATAATACTTAAAAAGAACTCAAAAGTGTGCGTTTGAACTTAGAAAATATGCGTGTGTACTTCATATCTAAAAAACAGAAAAGGTTAAATGAAACTTTCGAGTAACATAAAACAAGAAGTTGGAAATGTTGGAAATGCATGATGCATGAATAACATATTTTACCTCCTTCGGGACCTTGATGAAACCAGTCTCTTGTTGGCCCTCCACCAATTGTCGCACATCATCTTCCTCCACGTCCCATGCTCGGGAAAGGACATCCTTGCTGCGAAACATTACAAAACAATATCAATTACGATAAGACAATGATATTATGCCGCCTTTTTTTGTGTCAGAGGAATGAATATACTCAGCAAGTATACGATTCCGATATATGATCACCGAAGGATTCCAATTTCATATACTCAAATAACATTCTCATGAACTTGCAAAAATATGAAAACGAAACATCTTTCAGCGATTTTTTACCTGAAACCATGAATAAGTCCTCCAACCTTCTTCTCCTTGCCACCAAAAAGGTGGAAGCCTGAAGGCCGACTCATATGGATGTGACCTTCTGTGGTCCGCGCAACACCAACCATCTTAAATTCTTCCGTTCCGTTATTCCAAATCCAGCAAGTCCATCCCTTAGGAACAGCCAAAATGTCGCCCTTCTCGAGATACCTGCAAAATCAGCAGCAGAAACCCATACATTGGTCAATTTCAATCATGATAAAAGACATAATAATGAGCTTTAACATTTGCCAGAGACTTCGAAAAGAACTCTTTCATTTTTTTACAAAACAGTAAACAAAACAAGTTGGTGAAAACAAACTAAAAAACCATAATCTTGTTAGTCTCCTTTATTTCCTTGGTTCTCGCTGTTGATTAGTACACTGGCTAAGTGTGACAGTCAGTCACGCACCTCACATTGCTCTGCATACCGATCGGCGAAATGAGGCTTGCGTAAGCAGTTCCCTTGATGACGTATTTCAAGCTTGGCACATTATAATAGGCAGGTAACGACAAAGAGTTCAATTCAATCGTCACCATTCCTGCAGCCAAACCGGCATGCTGCAAAAGAAAACAAAAACAAAGTACATGAATAAGGTTAAGATGTTGTATTATGCAATCCAAATAACAAAGATGGTAAGAAAAAAGGTTGAGAGCTCGCTCATTAATGACAATTATTATGCAGGCATTTAGGCCGTAAACAAACCGATCTTCAGAGTCATACAAACAGTTATATACTAAAACAGTTAACAGTTACAGAGTAGTGATTAGTGGTGATTAGTTGGTGCGCAGCACACTATTGATAAAATTTTTACCTTCAACATCTTCCAATGAGTAAGCTCTTCCACTCTTCCTGCATCATTCTTGAAGTATTCCGTCATCTCCGGTGCCGTAAAACTCTTCCCCTTGTGACCCTTCGAATGTGCAGTTGCATATGTACCACATGCCAATAAAACTGCAAAAAGTATCCACACTAAAGATGAAAAGCGAGCCATGGCGCCACCAGCAGTCTCAATCTTCAAAACTCTTAGCAACAAAATAGGCAACTTTTCTGGAGATTCTACTGTCAAGGAATACTCTGCCTTCAAAACTCTCCTGACAAAAGCCTCTCTCTTGAGGGTCTATGTAGTTATCTGAGAAGAAACGGCGGAAATCTCAATGCTCAAACGAACGGCTAAGATCGTGCTGACGCTGCGCTTATTCGTGGACTTTTCAAACATCCAGCGAGGGAAGAATGTCACATGGCTCTCATGCACAGAAGCAGCCTACGGAAAGTTGGCAAAAGCCGTCGATATGTATTTTTTCTTTTGATATGCATTTCTCGATATTACTGGTTAATGCATTGAGAGATCCCAAGCTTGAGCCACAACCGCCCGTTTTAAGTTTTAATTTGCTAAAGCCCAATACGTCCGATATCCCTACTTGATTTTTGTCAGAATTGAGAATTTTAGGGATTTTCCATTCAATACGTATACAATTCAAAGCGTTGTTTTACAAAATGTTATTTCAACATCCTACTAAACACTCTCACCATATATCGTTACTAGTCTACATGTTTTTCCACCGATTAAAACTTCTCTATGCACACGTGTTTGATTTTCGTTTGGAGACTACCAATCGGAAGCTGGGGACCTCACCATTGAATCGTAACTGTCGGGTTAACAATTCGACAAGTGTGCACGGGGAAAATATGTTTGTGTGGCGAAAAAAACGTTGAACCCTAATAGACACTTGCATGTACGGTTCTCCTTTCCAAATAGTGATAAATAAATCCAATTAAAGTGGTATTTGTTTATATGTCGATATAAAACCAAGTCCTCAAGGTAATCCAACGGCAGATTGGTCTCTAAAGCAAGTCAACAGTATAATATATTTCCTGTCTAGTTCAATTCAGAAAGCTCTTAAAACCGAACCATGTAGAATCAAAGCCAGTCAATTTTCAAACAGAAGGGTTTGGTATTTTACATTTTATATGGCAAGTGTGTTATTTATTTGTACAGTGATATCATTCTTGCTCAAGTCCTCATTGTTCCCCAACCTTATTTCTTAACTTTTCTGTCCTTTTCAAGCCAAATGGAGGAAAACCTTTTGTCAACCGGCTCTCGTTAACGGCCCATTTTGCATACGGAAAGGTCAAAACGTATTATATCATATTTTACATTTGACATCCCATCAGATAAATAATGTAACGCGTAGTCACAGAGGACCAACCAAGATGTCAGGGAAGATGTAAAATCTTCTGTTTTTTTTTACCTCCATTGTTATTTCCTCCATGTGAATGCCGTATTTTCCATGCACTAAAATAAATTAGTTCTCACTTCTGCTAATAAAATCAATGTCAAGCTATCAGCTTATGAGTTAACAATTCTATGCAGTTCTGCATCGTCCAAAATTGCATACGATGAATTTTACGAATTCCCAATGAAGCAGAAGACATGGCTGCTTCCATTAAAACACACACACACTAAAAGCATTTCTTAATGATAAACGTTGTCCTTTAATCATCAGAAGTGAAAAAAATGTCTGAATGTTTCAAGCCAGATTGCTCATCGTTACCATAGTCAGTGATTTATTAACCTTCACCATTTATAAAAAAATAACTAAAAAAAGCACAAGGTTATAGTTTGCTAAATAGCACATTATGGTCCACTTAATAACACCATGGATCATTATTAGCATTATCAAATTAATTATTGTCACAACTAAGTTAACAATTTTATTCCCCATCGCATAATTGCTAACTGAATGTGTTAAATTAACAATCAGTATGCATCACGGCATTTTGTATCCAGAGGGCAAAGTAACCAGGACAAATATTAGAGTTATTCACACTAGTGATCCTTGGTATAGCTACTGTTATCAACACTAATTTGTGATCCCTGGTCCAAACAATTTCACAAAAAACAATATCAAAATCCCTTACCAAAATCCTTCACCAAAATCCTTTAATGAGACCCAGACCTATCATCAACCCAAACCAACAAGTAAAAATACTACTGTCCAAAAAAAGTACGACATCCAAAAACATAGCCACACAACACTTAAAAGCACAAAAAAAAAAACGTTCAACTACTTGAACCAAAAAGTTTGCACGTCACACTATAAACAAAAATATTAACTTTGTCCCATTTGTTCAATTTTACGTCCTAACGTATGCTGCAAGATCAAAAACCAATTTAGAAAAATTCTCCTTTTCCAGAAAAAACTGATAAAATCTGACATGAAAAAGTCAGCTAATGTGCTGTCTAAATTACGACTTTTACCAATTTTTGTGAAATCAATTATGAAGAATTCACCAGTCTCGCCTTATATACAAGAATGTACGCCATATGCCAGTCACCTATAAAAAAAATAAGAACAGAAGTAATGAAGGCAAAATAAATGTCATGAGAGAGTGGGGAGAGAGAGAGGGGGGGAGAGAGAGAGAGAGGTAAAGGCTTCATTAACCTCTCGAAGAGCAGTTCAAAGCATAGTTCCTATGTAAGAGAACTACTGTATATATGGTCGCCCTCTACTATACACCAATTACATGGTACAATATGTGAGCAGTCTAGGGTTAACCACATTTGGTGTTTCAAATTGCTTTCGCACATTTGAACTATAGTTCAATCCAATGAAAGTTCAGAAAACAGAGAGTTAATTGCTTCAAAAGGGGAGTAGACTTCCACTAGAATAGTTAGAGATTCATATGGAAAATAATAGAAACTTTAAAAGGTGTATAATAAAAGTCGAAAAATTGATATTGCAACGGGTGGAAAAGTACAGGAAAACGCGAGATAATGGTCAGACTTATTAAAGGAAAATAACAATAGAGGGCATAGTAGTGTTACTCACCTCCTCCTGAAAGATTTGTAATATCTTCTTCCCTTCGTGAAATCGGCTTCTCATCATCGAACTCTATCCATCTTCCTGCCAGAGAAGGAGAGTGAGAGGAGAGGAAGGGAGAGGAATAGGGAGAGAATGGAAAAGAAATAGAAACACATAAGTGAGATCTCCAAGAATTCATCACAAAAGCGACGTTTGTGAAAGAAACAAAGATGTCCTCGTTTTCACAAAAATGTAACTCTAGAAAAAACAAAGATTTCTTCATTTCCACAAAAAAAAAAGTTTGTGAAAGAAACAACGATGTCTTCATTTTCACAAAAATGGCATCTGTGGTTGCTGCCATTGAAAGCGAGGAAAACAATCTGTATAAAACACGAATGCAAATGACATATCGCCAACATAAAATCCAAAAAAACAAGTTGTCTTCACAACAAATTTAAACATTTTTTAACCATCTGCATGTTTTTATGAAGGAGAAGCAGAAGGTAAGAAGGTTGTCGGTCTTTTGCAGAATCAAACATGAGAAGGTAAACAACAATGTAATGTGTTCCCATCATATAACCAAAAAAAAAAAACACAGAAAATACATCTGCCTTCGAAATAATAGGTTCCCCCAATATTCCCACTTGAAAAGAAAAAACAAACCTCCCTGCTTTCGTGCTTTCACCCACGCTACATAATATAAAAAGCTTTCATTGTTTTCAAAGGACGAACACTCTAGCTACAGAGGACAACGATTCATATGAAAAATGATACATAGGTGGTATAAAATAAAAGTTGAAAAATTACAATAGCGACCAATAGAAAATTCCAGGACGCCAAATAATCATCACCCATATTAATGGAGAATTATAAAAGGGGACCTCACCGCTTTCCTGCTTCACCCACGCCACGTAATGGCCAGAATCGGCACTCCTTCCCTTGTGAGTCAAAACCGCCATAAGATCATATAGACCCGTTTGCTTCCCTGAAGATCCTGCAACAATTTACTCTCCCTCTTATAAACGAACTCCAGGTTTGCTCTACCTCTTATGAACAAACTCCAATTTTCCTCTCCCCCTTAACGAATGCTACTCTCCCTCTTACAAACAAACGCCATGTTCACTCTCCCTCTTATAAAAACATCAATTTTCAACTGTGTCTGTACCTACCCAAATTAGAATGCAAATCACTAAAAAAAAAACTAAGTTTCACCAGAACAAGCTTGCACAAGAGGTACATAAAAAAAGTAATGTTGTGTCGCAATAAATTTGATATTCAATATGTCGATTATCGATCTGTCAGAGGGCTCGATATATCGCACCAGGACCAGCATATAATATTGCAATATACTTGGTAGAACGTGGATGTCCGTACAGATCCATTACAGAAAATCGTACGGAAAATCTTAAATGCGCCACAACGGGAGGGGGGGGCTTTGAACATTTTTTTGACGTAGCGTCACTTTGATATATCGCGATTAAAATATATCGTGATATCGGCCGATATATCGCATAAATATCGTGGTATTAAGCTCCTCGATATATTGAAATGGTATATCAATAATCAGGTACCCAAAATTAGGTACATATCGAATATCGGCAAGGGGGCCTCCGTTACAAAACACTATAAAAAAAGTCATCTTTTGAAATGCAACATAGTTTTTTCTAGAAGGATAGATTCTACAGCATTCTAAGTTTCGAACATATCTCAAAAAATTGAAATACTTCGATATTTCGCTTAAACTAACCTGTTGTGACAGCCGGTGTTGTACCATTGCCATCAGTTCCACTAGCCTGATTTGTATCCCAACAACCCCAATCTCCCAAAAACTGTTAACAATTGCTAAAAAAGTTTAACAAGAAGTCAGCAAGAAGGAAAAAACAGGAAAAAAGTCCACACAAAAACAACACTGAGGGGTAAGTATTATCAACACAAGAGGTCAGGTAGGGAAAACAAAAGGAGTCGTCCAAAAAATAGTACCGAGGCATAGATATATTGACCATTGTTCACCTTCTCAACATACAACATTCTTTTCGAACGTTAACCAAATGTCAACTCTCTCCCCACCCATGAAGATATACATAAAAAAAAATCTAACCCAGTGAAGGGCATCGTTAACATAATGCATAACAGCAACTGCAAACAAATTATTGAACATAAAACCACCGATTTACCAAGTATCTATTTAACAAAATGTATTTCTAAACTTCCAAACAAACTAAAAAGAGAAAATCACTAAGTATTTGTTTAAAAAAAATAAAAGACATTGTTACACATGTCAGGACTTACTTCAGCTTCTGCCATTGGAGTGTCTCCTACTTTTGGAGTATCATTTGATGTGGACGTTTCCTCCTCTTTCTCCTTTTTGGCCACTAGTCCAGCTTTAGTATCCTCTTCCAGCCGAAGAGCCTGGAATGCAGCAAAGAAGGAAGGAAAGTGAGCAACAAAAAAACAAGAAAGGTAAATATAATGTGAATTGCAGCATCTGAAAGAAAGACAGAAAGAGGAGGAGGAAGGAGAAATGTGACAATAATGTAAACTGCATCCACTGCGAGCAAGAAGGAGAGAGATAAAAGAAGAACAATGATAACAACATGAGCTGGATAGACCGATAACTAGCGGAGACTGAGAAAAGGAGATTTTAAACCACACATAAAACAAGTATCGTCCAAATCAGAATCTAAAACTGAAATAGACATTTAAAAGCTGCAACTTTATAATGATTGAATGAAAGTAGGACAAATCCCCAAAAGCAGTGAAAGACACCATACCAATTCGTAACCCACGTCAAAAAAATTCCAAACAAACCTTTAAAAATACATTTTGAGCTTGAGATGTAGTGAATACCAGAGCCTAGACGCTATTCTTGCAAGTGCAACAGCAAAAAGCAAAGGTAGAAGAATGAAAAACCAAATAATGCCTTATATTAATACACATTCTCTATCCACCCTCGCTTTCTACAATCTCTTGAAGACTTTTAAGATAATTCAGTATAATCCTCACCACCATCAGTATGGCTTTTGTTATAGAATTTATAACTGTTTTAGTCAACACTGATGGTAGTGCAATCCTCCCAAATCAAACTACCTCCTGTTTTTGCATAAAACAGGACAAAATAGGTTCCTATGATAAAAGGTTGTAAGAAGCAGTGGTTAAGAGGTGGTAACAAGTGGTAAAAGGTGGTTAAGAGGTGGTAAGAGGTGGTAAAGGTGGTAAGAGGTGGTAAAAGGTGGTAAGAGGTGGTAAGAGATGTACCTTGCGAGGACCATCAAGCTTCACCTTCAGTTCAGCGGTACAGAAATCATACACATCCAATACAAGGGGATAGGCCACTTTCTGCCAACCAAATCCCACCACCCCTCCAAATATTCCAACTATGAGCTTCTCCACCTGGACATTATATATCTACTCTTCCTTGAGGATAAATGATTATCTTAGCCATTATTAGACATTATTATTATTACTATTAGACATTCATATGAATCACAATTCAAGGATCTGAACCTATGTGGCAGCTGTCAAATAAACTACCGCAACCCAAAATATCTAATGTGCAGATAAAAAATGCGGTGAGTTTAAAAAACACAAACCATAATAATTTCGACGGAAAATATAATTTACTTCTGTCCCTACAGGCTCATTGAAACAACTCACTACCACCACAGAAACTCACCCGTAAAATTTTCGCTTTTTGCTGACTGTCTCGCTTCCAGAAAAAACGGACAAATTGAACTGTCAAATACCTGACAAAAGGGGAAAAAAAAATGTCAAATATCTGACAGGAAAAGGAAAAAAAAGAGGAAAGAAGAGATCCTGGTAATATGTTCACAAGATATTGTAGATGAGACAGGTGTCGTCATCGTAGAAAATGTAAAAAGTACAAATCGAGCGAAGGAAGACATGGGTAATTGTAATCCACTCCCTTAACTAGTGCTATTAACACTAATATTGTGACATTAGGTCAAAAAGAGTGTCAGATGCAAGTACTGGTAGACAATAACATCTTACAAATAGAACAGAAAATAAACAATCAAGAACACTAGATAACAAATCACATCAGAAGAGCGTTGGTTCCAAGTAATGGTCGACAATCATAGTAAAAAACAAGGTTAAATTTTAAACTGCTAACAGTGAGAGAACGTTGATCAAGGATTCTTAGATGTAAAATTAATAACAATAAACAAATAAAGTCAAAAACTAAATTTCTCACAGGGAAGGCACATTGAGCAAAGATTTATCAATAATATTTAACAGGTGAAGTCAAAAAGTAAATTTCTCACAGTGGGAGAGCATTGATCAAGGATTCTTTGATGTGGATAGCAGATCGCCCAAGTGCAGGTGAAACTTTCTCCAGCTCACCCTTCAAACCCTGCAAAAGCAAAAAAAAAAAAAGAGACAGTAAAAAATGCAAAAACATTTTCCGTGAGTTTTGTGGGAACCTAAGACTCTAACACATGTCGGAAAAAAAAATGTGGAAAGATTTCAAAAACATATGTGGGGATAAAGAAAAAACATTGAATGCTGTTCAGGCTGGCAAAACTACTATTCACAGAAGTTCAAAATCTCAAATGACACTCGTGCACGTTTCAAAAAAAAATCCTTCCGATGGCCATACATTCCATCCAATAGATTCACCATACAAAGCCATTAAAAATTAAATGCAAGATTTTGCGTTGTTCAATTCAATCAAAGGAATACATCATACATTGATATTAGAGTTACTTGAATAATTAGCATTAAAGCCGATTTGGTACTAACTACACTAAACTACGTTTTGTCACGTAGCTCAATATGATTGCTATCTAAACAGTGTTATCAGAACTAGTTTATGATTTGGGCCGACAAAAAACGCTCGTAAATTAGAGTTATCAACTCTAATAACGATGGGCAGTGTAATCATCTAGTTACATCCACTTCTGTTTAAAAAAAAAAGTCCAGCTTTCAGAAGGCATTCAATATTGCAAACGGGTTAACGAAAATGATCATACCCCTTTCAGCCCTTCATGAAGCTGATTGACTTCTGCAGTGATGTGACACTTCAGGCTGTTTACAGTTTCCGTTTCTGTACTTTCTTCCCCACTCTCCACACATTTCACTCTGCCCCACCCAGAGATAAAGAACATAAGAGACAAGCAATGTAATCTCTCGCATCTCTCCCCTCTCTCCCCTCCCACCTTTCCCCCTGTGTGTTCTGCCTTCTGTCTCCGTCTCCCTCCCCCCTCCCCGATCCTCTCTCTCCCTCTCTCTCCCTCTCCCCCTCCCTCTTGCTCAACCTCTCCCTTCCCCACTCCCTCCGACATTTATGGAGCCCACCGTAAACACATATATTGTTTTAACATATAAGTGGTTAAATAAACACAGACGAAAGTTACATATAAACTGTGTTTACATTTCTTTCGTACGCATGTCGTAACTTTTTTTTCTTACCACACGAGAAGAGAACTGAATCTTAAACATAAACTACAAACAGTTTTACAAAATAAACTATAAATAACAAAGAAACAAAGATGAGGAGTGAAACTACATGTGCTAACATCATTTTATTCGGGAGAAAAAATGATTGCTGGTGTAAAGCTAACCATATTTGAAAAACTAAACCCAGGCATGTGTTTATAGACATAATACGGTAGATTTGTCTCACAGAAAAACAAGTTCCCTGAGGAAAGAAAATTAAATCTCAATTACTTACTGAATAACACGTGCAAACAATTGATTTGCGATTAAATCAGACGGTAAAACATAAATCAGTTTGGTTTAAATACAATTTACCTTAACTGTGTGGATAAATATAACTCCCGAAAACTGCGTAGAAATTGTTTGGAAAATAAATATATTTTTGCTAAAACACGCACTCAGCTTTTGGTCTACGCGATCTGATGCTTTATATATCAAAGAACTTATGAAACACTGACCTACTCTTATTGTCTAAGAGCTGTATCATATTCACCTATTTCTGAACACCTGCCATGTACCTAATTGCTACAGAGTAAACCCAACCAGATGTATAGGAATGTGAAACTCACATATTTCGCATTTCAATTCCAAAAAGATTGTTTATGACAGATTCTGACCTGCACAACAGCAGTCATCCATAGAAAAAAAAATCACATTTTCACTCCAACAAATTGCAGGCAGAGCCGAAACTGAGATGGAACAAACACAATAGTATTAACAAAGTAATCGAACAATCTTCTCAAACTTGCCTAGCTATCAACAACCACGAACATAAAAACAGATTTTTACTTCCCACGAGAACATTTGAAACACGCCAACTTGCACTTACGGCGTAGTTGTATCCCTAAGACGTTGTGAGAGTGTGTACACAAGTTGGGTCCAACATTCTTCCGCGTCCTGTTTCCATTCCCGAAACCAAATATGACTAAACCAAATATGACGGAACCAAATATGGCTAAACCAAATATGACGGAACCAAATATGGCTAAACCAAATATGACAAAACCAAATATGACTAAACCAAATATGACTAACTAAATGTAACTTAATCGAATGTGCATTTTCATATATCAAGCATCTCTAGGAAACCTGAATTCAGCCGATATCCAATTCCACATTTTGCTCTACATCATTCGTACATCCTAATAAACTCCACGACCTTAAAGAGTCATTCCCGTCATTTTGACTTTTTCAAAATCTTCAATTTATATAAAGCAAAAAACTGTGTCTTCTGGATAATTTTTCTGCCTGTGTTCACAAAATCATTCCAAACAGCTCAAAAAAAATCTCTTCTTGGCAGCAGTCCCTCAACACAATTCGAGTCCCCGAATCATGTTCCTAAAACAAATAGACGATACTAATTTTAAGTTTTCTATCCAATTTTGCATTCTAGCTATGGCAAACACCTCTTGTTTGAATATCATTAAATCCTTTGTACCTCCTGTTCCTAAAACGATTAAAATATAGCATCACTATTTTTTAGCTTCGTTTTCTATCCAATTTCGCATTGCATGTGAATAACCTTTAAATCCTTTGTGGAGATCTAGTACCTCCTGTTCCTTTTGAAATGTCATGAATCATCCTTAAATCCTGTGTGGATCACAGAAGAAAATCAAGCTAAGAAACACCCTCTACCCTCCCTCCCTTGCTCCCTCCCTGCTCTCTACTTCCCTCCTGTTCCCAAGCTTAAAAGCATGCCAATCACAATGAAAACCACACAAGCAATTTGCCATTGTGGACAATAATTTGAGGACCCAGTTATTTGTTATTCTCTCTAACAATGACCAGATCATCCAGCCATGTATGATGAATTAAAAAATAATGGAACCAAAATATAGAAGGCTTACAGAATTGAAGGAACTGAGCAATCACAAAAGGACAACATCCTGCCATGGATAGTAAATGATATTTCTTACCAATATGGTCCTATGAACCATCCCCTGGTCATATATCTGTAACTTGTCGAACTTTAACAAACACCTGAGCAGCTCTCATAGACGTGTGTACACACACTTGAACTACATTCATTCAAACCGTTTGTGTTCTCATAAACAACATCGAGAAATCATTTGTTCACTCTCAGGTATCATTTATCCCCTTTCTAGCAAAAAAAGTACCCCCGCATCATGCCTTACCTGTTGCATATAAGTTCCACGCTCACCCGTTTGTGCAAATTGTGGGTACTTTTCTCTCAAAAGCTGAAACACCATACAAGCAGAGAAAAAGATATTACTATACAATTAATCCCTACTAAAATTAAAAAATAGTGAGTATGCGGACTGCTTCTAGTGTTCAAAAATCTATTTCCAGTCCAGATGACATGGACAAATGTGAAACTCAAAAAGAATTACCGTTAAGAAAAAGACAAATAGAGCAATAGTTAGTGACGCCATTTAGTGACCAGAGGGCAAAAAAAGCGGATGTGAATTAGTGTTATAAACACTACACGGTTTACTGCAGATCAGCATATGCAACACATTTCATCCAAGGGACAAATTCCTTGAAAAAATATCAGAATTTCAGCCAATCCTCTCCAGGCAACTAAATCTGTAGCTCCAGAACAACAATACCAACCTCCGAGGCAAAAATACACCGTGAATCGTTACTAGAGGAAATAAATTATTCCCGTGGGGTTTATACAACTGCTATTACTTCTAATTTAGTTTCGAATATGGCTGGTATTGAACCATTTAAAGAAATAACGTTAACAAAAAAACAGTTAGCAATATTAGTAGTATTTTAGATCCAAGGGGTAAAATTTAGGGGCACCGATAAAGTGTCATTGACGCTAATAACAATCCACAGTGTTCCAAACAAAAAATAAAGAAAAAAAAAAGTTTTGTGCCCTTTAACGTTTCTAAACAAAGGCACTTCAGATATCAACAAAGAAATTCAGGATAAATATGATGTCGTGGTCCACTGCCCATCGCCGCTAGAGTTAACCACTCTAGCGCAAGTGGGTGTTATTTTGACCCAAAATCATAACACTAAAAGGTTAAGTGGTCCATAATGAGCCAGGTGCCCAAGCACTATTGCCTGTAGCTAATTCTGATAAATTGTTAACACAAATAATTCACTAACTCTGATAGTGCTGGGCGGTGTACCAAACTCGAAGAGGTAAAGCCATTTTTACTAAGGATACGATGGAGATGAAGAGATAATTTTATTGTGTGTAATTGCCATCAAGAATGAAGGACGCATAGCTAAGTTGAATGGCAACTACATTCAAAGAAAAGGTTTTTGACCCATAAAGTTTAAACACATCTTCCGAATTAGAACAACTGGACTTAAAAGGAATACAATCGAAGATAACCAAAATAACAAAAGATAATTAGGCCCTACCATCAAAAATCGAAAAGGTGCAACAGGTCGCAAGCTCTGATTGAGCTCTGCAAATAGTTCCCTGGTAGCTAGGGTCAACTTGTGGGAGGAGTCCTGTTCTATACCAGAACTTGGCAGATACCTGAAAAACATCAAAATGCTTTGGTCAGCTATAGAAACAAGCACAAATAGAGCAAGGGTCGCAGACAGTATTATAGCAAGACATATAGAATTTGTATCAAAACAATGCACATCAACAAAGCAGAAATTTAAGCGTATCAAAGCATACCAACCTTAAACAGAAACTCTATTCCTAACTCAACCATTACCTAGAATTTAGGATCTTAATGCAAGGGGATAGCAGAATGAGATGGTAGTCCAGGACCTTAACTCAGTAGGAGCCCAAAAGTCCAAAGTGGAAATTGCTTATCAGAAAAGACTGCTCATGGACATCCTTACCAAACCAGGCTAGCACTCTACTTGATGAACAACTTGTATCGGTCTATACAAAAAGTACTCGGTGTATTAAGGGGTAATTTTAGTACTTGTACACCAGAAAGTACTCACGAGGTAAGGGCGCCTCTGAGCTCAGGTACAGACTGAAGACATTGAAGTGTTGAGTTCATATAACAGGTGTTTCCGAGATTCACAAGTCCTGCAGTATAATCTTTCTGCAATTCCCGCATGGTTTCCCAATAACCACTTTACTGCAACATTCTAAGATAATTGGAATCTAAAAAAGGACACAAACGGCAAGAAAATCATGTCCAGATTTGTTACCATAGTTCAAAAAACAAAAAAAACACGTAGAAATGCTATATATGGTGACCAAATATTCTACTGGTTTTTCGCACATAACACGCGAAAGTGTGGGATAACCACATACTGTGTTTCCATACCTCTTCGTACATTAAAGCTATGTTGTTCTTACTAACTTCTGATCCCAAAGACACCAGTGAGGACATTCACAGCCCGCATATACAACTGGCTTCAAAAACGTCAAATGAATGCCAGCAAATTAACAAACTAAACAGGGACAAAATGCAAACTGACTAGAGGAAGATAATCAATTTCCTTTTTGTAACGTTTAAGAGTGTGGCCCCTGCTGTGACTTACTGTGGTTGCACCATCCTGATCTTCTTCTGGCAAGTCTTCTACAAAAACAGGAGCAGCTTGCGGGGCTGTAGGGACAGCGTCAGCTGTTCCCATCATCATAAGACGCTGGCCCTGAAAAACCACATGTAACAAAGAATACATTCACATGTGAATAACTATTTACAACTGCACAAATCCCTGTTCAAATACTCTGTCCAAAAACCCTGTGCAAAAACCCTGTCTGTGATCTTTATGCAATCTAGCCGGAGGCATCTCGGCCAGTTTAAAAAAAAAAAAAAAAAAAAATGAGATCAACTACAATAAAGGACAACCAAACCTAGACAAGGCTCCTATATATGCCTTTTGCAATATTGCAAAACTGACAAGCTTACCTCCTTAACTGCGTACGTACTCCAATCGCCATCATCCTACAGAAAGGTGAAAACAAGTAGGTTGTAAGGGCAACGAGAGAAGCAGGGACACTGCCTCCTACACTACTTGAATGTAGTTCAAGACGTTTTTTCACTTTACTGTACTTCTAAACTGCTCAACTACTTGAGGGAAAACAATTTCTCTAGAGTTGAACAAATCAGTCACAAGCTTTTCAAAAAGATCGATAGGCTATAGGCAAGGACATCTTGACACCAATAGTTAAAATGCATTATGTTGCAACCTCTATAATTTCCAAAAGCAATGAGACATCACTTGCAAATCAAAAGAGGTAGCATGTCACTGAACCCCAATACTAATCAATAGTTCATTTTATAAAAAAGGGCTTATTGTTCTTTAAAAATAAAATAACAGAACCCCGATATAAATTGACGGTTCAAGATGTTTTCTTACAAAAATACATGTCACTAAACCTCGACACGAATCGATAGTTCAAAATATAAAAAAGGGCTTATTCTTCTATCAAAGTAAAGTGACAAAACTCCCATAAAAAGCACTTTTTGTTCTTACAAAATAGAATCGCAGAATAAACAACAACACACATTGACCAAAGAAATGGATAAGGGGAAACAGTAAAAACCTGTAGCATTCCGCCCTTGACCATTACTTTTTGTCGATCAGGAGGTACTCCAGTCAGGGCATATAGTTGACCCTTGAAAACGACAGGCGGTTGACTGGTGTCAATCTCCACATCCTTGAAAGTCTCCTTTTGCCACTTGACACTGACTGCAAATATCCATCAAAAAATAAGAAACAATATGAAATGTCCCTCAAAAAATAAGAAACAATATGAAATGTCCATCAAAAAACAGTAAATAATAGAAAATGTCAATCAAAAAATAAAGTCTACATCAGGGCAGCACATTGGATCAGCTTCCAAACTAAATTCATACTCAGTAGCCTTATACTTGGATTCAGGAGCGGTATATTGATTCTCAGGAGCCTTATATAAAAATTCAGGAGCCTTGTATTAATATTCAGGAGCCTTATTATAATATTCAGGAGCCTTAAGTTAATACTCAGGAGCTTTAAATTAATACTCAAAAGCGTATAATAATAACCAGGAGCCTTCCATCAATATTTCTTTTATTAAATTCTTACATTGACAATGAGAAGCTTTATATCAATAATCAGGAGCCTTTACTGTTGACCGTGTATGTTGAGTAACAAAGAAATCATCGTTTTTATGTGCGGAAAGGTATGGAAACGCATGCGGTCACCCCATACTATGTGCTTACTATCAGCAACAAATCAGTGTAACACGTAATACATGGAAGACCAAATAAAAATTTCCACACGTATACACACTTTTGAACTAAAAGAGAAATACCTTTATTTTATTGTTTGTGGTGCTAAAGAGACAAAGAAAACAATACATATCCGACATCAAACGAATGGAAACTAATATGAATGAATTAAAAAGCTACAAGTCAATACAATTGAAACAAACAAAACCAATTTTAAACTGAGAGATGGGTAATTAGGGAATGTATTCTCCAAAAAGATATCAAAATATAGTGATTTTATCCTGAACAAAAAAAAAGCGTGACCTCTATCGAAATATCAAAAATAGTATTTGAAGTCTTGAAAATAGTGCAATAAGAGTAATATGGAATAGTTGACAACTTAATTGGATTTGACAGGGCAAGTAAAATTGGTTTCAACCAAAAATCCGTACAGTTTTATATTCAAAGATGATTTTGATAAAAACATATTTCTTCTAATTGACTGTTCTTGAAATCAGAGACAGATACTAAAAAAAATGTCAAAAGTGATACATCGTCTAGTAGCTTATTTTAAAACCACTCCTGCAAGTATACTGTAGACACAAAAATTTGATTCCTGAGTTTGTACAAAATGACAAAAAGGCGTCGAATATAACCAGATTCACACCCTGATTTAAATGATTAACTACGTGTATATCGAAAAGAAAGCAAGATGTTACTGACCTATAACCATTTTTGTCTTGTCAACAACAAAAATTCCCTCCCTTGTTTTCTTCTCCCAGAAACGTTCAGATTTGTATTAGACTCGGTTCAAAAAAGAAAAAAATCCTCAGCAAGTAGATAAATTTTGCGCGACCGAAAACAAATTTAATAAAAAAATAATAATGGATTAAGTTGTATAACTTTTGCTGTACTGTGAACTCATCTCAACTCCGACAAAACGTCAGTTTTGAAAGAGAGAAAAATTACTTAAATTAGGTCAGTTGTCGAATGCTTCAAATAATACATTAGCCACGACAACGTATAGAAGATGTAGAAGTCGTCACGTGTACTTTTTCATAGTCAAATGTACAAAAACAGTTAAGAAAGCTACAAAAAATGGTAAATCCGTATAATATGCATATTGAATGGTTTTTCACTTTTTCTCATAGTTGTTCAAATCTCGCGATTTTTTCCTTTTTTCCGATTAAAACGTATAATTCGTGACTTTTGAATAAATCGGAAAAAAACGCGATGTACTTTCTGTCCGGTAAACTGAACGGCTAAATTCACGGAAACTGTACGGTATTTTACGATATCTGTACGGTTTTGTACGGTAAATGTACGAAATTTGACGAAAAGATACGTTGAACTTCGTAGTACTTTCTGTCCGGTAAACTGAACAGGAATTTTAAGGGAATGTACGGAATTGTACCAAAAATGTACGGACTATTACGAAAAGATACGGAAAATGTACGAAAATGGTACAAACTGCGGTATATGTGAAATTTATTTTTGTTTACATGAACGGAATAGTACGGACGAAAATTCATTAACTATTTTTACGATTTTTTCAAAAGGTTCAATGCGTTTGTTACGTATAATTCGTCGCGATTAAATCGTTCGCACTAAACGCCGTGAACAACTATGCTTTTTCTCAATAATTATATGCGTATAGTTTGGATTAAACATAGTATAGTGTTTACACCTATTTACGCATATTTCAAAATTGCTACAGAAACATTGGTCTTTTCCGCGAAGGCGAACGCGAGTGGCAGCTTCCGAGCACATTCTCTTAGCGTAGAGCATACGACGCTAGACCTGATTCGGTTATTAACAGGTTTGAACTCCCATTGCCATTTCCATTTGGACCTATTATGTAGTGTTGTGTATCGGTAAAAAACTTATCGCGATAACACCGATACCGATAGTTATCGGTTATCGAACGGTCAGAGCTTCAGATATATCGGTCTGGGACCAACAAATTCCATATCGGCGATAACTTAGAAAAATATATAGTATGCGTACAATAGTACTTTATAACAAACTGTATTATTTTATTGATTTTATATAGCGTGGCATGCCACGTATAAAAATTTGTTCTGTTACAGTGTAACTGCAATTTATTACGGTAAACGCTGCCCATAAACGTTGGCCGGTTAACTGAACAAAAATTTTACGGCGACGTACGGAAATCTACTAAAAAACTGGTGAACATGGAACTGGAAAAGGACGGCGGACACAAAAGTACAACGGACGCAAAATAACATTCTGCGCGCCGTTGGAATCGAACAGACGACTTGGAATGAGAAAACACGAACGGACGGGCCAGCGTGAGCGCCGGCATCCCTGAATGGCTCTTTTGGCAGCTTTTGCCAAAAAAGCCGACAGATTGACACGTGGCAAGTCCCTAGTGGATCTCAAGGAATTAAGGGACAAAGCCATGGCGTGGATGTGAAAGGTACATCGTTTTTACTGGATCCGTATCAAAATCGTACAGATTTCATGGCGGCTACAGTACTTTCTATGCTTGTACACGTCCGGAGAATATGACGTACAGTTGAGTGTACATACCGTACATTTATCTGTACGGTCCGTACAGTTATCGCCAATAATTATCGTTATCGCAACATTCTAAGATAATTGGAATCTAAAAAAGGACACAGACTGCAAGAAAATCATGTTCAGATTTGTTAACATAGTTCAAAAAACAAAAAAAACACGTAGAAATGCTATATCTGGTGACCAAATATTATACTGGTTTTTCGCACATAACACGCAAAAGTGTGGGATAAACACATATAGTGTTTCCATACCTCGTCGTACATTAAAGCTATGTTGTTCTTACTAACTTCTGATCCCAAAGACACCAGTGAGGACATTCACAGCCCGCATATACAACTGGCTTCAAAAACGTCAAATGAATGCGAGCAAATTAACAAACTAAACAGCGACAATATGCAAACTGACTAGAGGAAGATAGTCAATTTCCTGTTTGTAACGTTTAAAAGTGTGGCCCCTGCTGTGACTTACTGTGGCTGCACCATCCTGATCTTCTTCTGGCAAGTCTTCTACAAAAACAGGAGAAGCTTGCGGGGCTGTAGGGACAGCGTCAGCTGTTCCCATCATCATAAGACGCTGGCCCTGAAAAATCACATGTAACAAAAAATACATTCGCATGTGAATAACTGTTTACAACTGCACAAATCCCTGTTTAAACACTCTGTCCAAAAACCCTGTGCAAAAACCTTGTCTGTGCTCTTTATGCAATCTAACCGGAGGCATCTCGGCCAGTTTAAAAAAAAAAAGAAAACAAAATGAGATCAAATACAGTAAAGGACAACCAAACCTAGACAAGGCTCCTATATATGCCTTTTGCAATATTGCAAAACTGACAAGCTTACCTCCTTAACTGCATACGTACTCCAATCGCCATCATCCTGCAGAAAGGCGAAAACAAGCAGGTTGTAAGGGCAACGAGAGAAGCAGGGACACTGCCTCCTACATTACTTGAATGTAGTTCAAGACGTTTTTTCACTTTACTGTACTTCTAAACTGCTCAACTACTTGAGGGAAAACAATTTCTCTAGAATTGAACAAATCAGTCACAAGCTTTTCAAAAAGATTGAAAGGCTATAGGCAAGGACATCTTGACACCAGTAGTTAAAATGCATTATGTTGCAACCTCTATAATTTCCAAAAGCAATGAGACATCACTTGCAAATCAAAAGAGGTAGCATGTCACTGAACCCCGATACTAATTAATAGTTCATTCTATAGAAAAGGGCTTATTGTTCTTTAAAAATAAAGTAACAGAACCCCGATATAAATTGACAGTTCAAGATGTTTTCTTACAAAAATACATGTCACTAAACCTCGACACAAATCGATAGTTCAAAATATAAAAAAGGGCTTATTCTTCTCTCAAAGTAAAGTGACAAAACTCCCATAAAAACAATAGTTCAAGATACAAAAGCACTTTTTGTTCTTACAAAATAGAATCGCAGAATAAACAACAACACACATTGACCAAAGAAATGGATAAGGGGAAACAGTAAAAACCTGTAGCATTCCGCCCTTGACCATTACTTTTTGTCGATCAGGAGGTACTCCAGTCAGGGCATATAGTTGACCCTTGAAAACGACAGGCGGTTGACTAGTGTCAATCTCCACATCCTTGAAAGTCTCCTTTTGCCACTTGACACTGACTGCAAATATCCATCAAAAAATAAGAAACAATATGAAATGTCCCTCAAAAAATAGGAAACAATATGAAATGTCCATCAAAAAAAAGTAAATAATAGAAAATGTCAAGCAAAAAATAAAGTCTACATCAGGGCAGCACATTGGATCAACTTCCAAACTAAATTCATACTCAGTAGCCTTATACTTGGATTCAGGAGCGGTATATTGATTCTAAGGAGCCTTATATAAAAATTCAGGAGCCTTGTATCAATATTCAGGAGCCTTAAATTAATACTCAGGAGCCTTAAATTAATACTCAAAAGCGTATAATAATAACCAGGAGCCTTCTATCAATATTTCTTTTATTAAATTCTTACATGACAATGAGAGCTTTATATCAGTATTCAGGAACCTTTACTGTTGACCGTGTATGTTGAATAACAAAGAAATCATCGTTTTAATGTGCGGAAAGGTATGGAAACGCATGCGGTCACCCCATACTATGTGCTTACTATCAGCAACAAACCAGTATAGCACGTAATACATGGAAGACCAAATAAAAATTTCCACACATATACGCACTTTTGAACTAACAGAGAAATACTTTTATTTTATTGTTTGTGGTGCTAAAGAGACAAAGAAAACAATGCATATCCGACGTCAAAAGAATGGAAACTAATATGAATGAATTAAACAGCTAAAAGTCAATACAATAAAAACAAACAAAACCAATTTTCAACTGAGAGATGGGTAATTAGGGAATGTATTCTCCAAAAAGATATCAAAATATAGTGATTTTATCCTGAACAAAAAAAAAGGTGACCTCTATCTAAATATCAAAAATAGTACTTGAAGTCTTGAAAATAGTGCAATAAGTGTAATATGGAATAGTTGAAAACTTAAATGGATTTGACAGGGCAAGTTAAATTGGTTTCGACCAAAATTCCGTACAGTTTGATATTCAAAGATATGTTGATAAAGACATATTTCTTTTAATTGACTGTTCTTGAAATCAAAGACAGATACCAAAAAAACAGTCAAAAGTGATACATCATCTAGTAGCTTATTTTAATACCACTCCTGCAAGTATACTGTAGATACAAAATGTGAATCCTGAGTTTGTACAAAATGACAAAGAGGCGTCAAATATAACCAGGTTTACACCCTGATTTAACCATGATTAACTACGTGTAGATCGAAAAGAAAGCAAGATGTTACTGACCTATAACCATTTTTGTCTTGTCAACAAAAAAAAATTCCCTCCCTTGTTTTCTTCTCCCAGAAACGTTCAAATTTGTATTAGACTCAGTTCGGAAAAAATAATTTTCCTCAGCGAGTAGATAAATTTTGCACGACAGAGAAAAACTTTAATCAAAAAATAATAATTGATTAAGTTGAATGACTCTTGCTGTAGAGTGAAATCATCAACTCCGACAAAACGTCAGTTTTGAAAGAGAAAATTACTAAAATTAGGTCAGTTGTCGAAAGCTTCAAAAAACACTGGCCACGACAACGTATAGAAGATGTAGAAGTCGTCACGTGTACTTTTTCATAGTCAAATGTACGAAAACTGTTGAGAAAGCTAAAAGAAATGGTAAATCCGGTATCAATATTGAATGTTTTTTTAAGTATTTTTCGATTATTATACGCGTATTGTTTGCATGAACATAGTATAGTGCTTACAACTATTTACGCATATTTCAAAAATCAAAATTGCTACAGAAACTTTGGTCTTTTCCGCGAAGGCGAACATGAGTAGCAGCTTCCGAGCACCTTCTCTTAGCGTAGAGCATACGACGCTATACCTGATTCGGTTATGAACAGGTTTGAAATCCCATTGCCATTGCCATTTGGTCCTATTGTGAGGATTTTTTTTCTGTGCTTGTTCTCCGTGCACACTTCAGATTTCTTTAGAACTAAGTTGTGCATTTATTTAACAGTTTTAAAGTCAACAAATACCTTCAACAGCATTACAAAAAGTTTTCAAATGCCAAAAAAGTAATTGGAGATATAATAAACTGCATCCCAAAATGGCAAGGTGTGGACACTCTAAAGTGCTATGTGGACATTAGGACGTAGTAAGCTACACATTAACAAAGTTTGATGCGTCGTGAGGGGTGTCCGGCCCACCCCAGCGAAAATATTCGGATTATATCGACGGTTGCTAACACCAACAAACGCGGAGATACCGAAGTACACAAAAAATCTACGGTTGAGCACATGGCCAACCATACCACGGCTGTCGCTTTTTTTAGTCTACACGACTCTTTAACAACTTGGTAAAACTTTGTGAAGTTGGATTATCGAATAAAAAATCTATATGTATGGTTCAATGCACACGTAATTCGCCATTTGACACGCCCTCCATCTTTGTTTCCATGTCGCTTTTTAAAAAAGTAGTACTCCAACTTTAGGTTGCCCCGTGATAATTAATTCCTTCTTAATTTCAATAGTTTTGGGACATGTTGTTAGACGACATTTCGTTGTGTTAATACATTCCTAGGCTTTTGGGCTATCAAGTGCGTTTGCAATCACGACAAATTCTTTTGCCTGCAACACCTTCATCTTGTCGATTTTTCTATCAACACCATTAATTTTGTTTAACCTTCAAGAATGTTATGATCGTATCTATATTGCGTTGCACCATCCATTAGGGTACTCGATTAATCATCAACCGAAAAGAGAGTTCACTCGTTAACAAGTTAGTCTCCAAGTTTCCAGCTGAATATTATGTTTGGTTCTCGTAATCAACATTGCGCCAACAAATATTTTGGGTGGTTGAGGCACTTACCCACATGCCTCGTTTCATAATTGATAACGTCTCTAATTTAACCAAAGTCATATATTAAATTGATGAAGTTTTATCACTGTTTCATAAGGTTACTCGTTCGACACGTGCACTACTTTTGTCAGACAACCAAAATCATGTCCCACTTTTTCCATCTTTCATTTTCGACAACAATTTTCGTATATAACAATGCACAATAGAGCAACTACCAATCGTTCGCTTAATTGCGTGTTCGTAAAAGTTTGTGTTCGGGGTTGTGTGCTTGTGTATAGATACAAGCCACACGATTTGTTACGATAATGGGTTTAGTTGTTAGACATTTAAAACATACTTTAACATTCGCCTTTGGGTTATGTCTCAACCATCATGTTTAGAGAGATCACATTATGTTTGCAAGTAAATTTCGAAATGATTATATTCCATCGACGCTCACAACAAATAAAACATAATTTTACACGTCATGTGGTACGAGACGCAATCAAAATTATTAACGTATAAGCGAGGTATTTAATCAAACCGAAGTTTTCTCACATGTTCACTTTTCGTTTAATTCAATATTACTCACAACCCCCAAGTTTGGATGATTTTCCTTCTAAGTGCTGGGATGTAGTCCTCACCGATGCGAACAAGACTCCCGTTTCTTGACGTGGGATATTCCATACACTTACGACGACTCGTGATACAACCACTTCAAAAGAACGATATTACGATCATTAAGACTCGTGGATCAACTTTGTCCCATTCCGAGCGGAATTCTTTGCATCTCTGTATAAGTCCTTTGTTGCCTTCTCAAAGATATCATGAATTCAGACTTCCGAGGTTTCCCCCAAAGAGCCTTCTAGCTATTTTCCATAATTAACGTGTTTCGGGTTCCCGTTAGCGAGATCAAACCGTGACCCTCTTATTTCAAAGCACGTTGACAAATAACAAATGGGGCCTTTTAGATTTCCCTCCATAAAATCCGATCAACATGCACGAATTTTGCAGGTTGTTTTCCTTAGCTTGTGAAGGTTATGGGGGGTTATCTTACGAAGATCTATTCTCTTTGTTGGTAGTCATCTTCAGTAGCCATTCAAGTAGATAATTATTGTGGTTAGCGTTGTCTTTTTTGTTTATTCTTTTAGACTCCGCCCATTGTCTGTTCAATCTTGTAGTCTTTAAAATGTTATTCGTTTTTAAACCCCGTTGTGCCCTGATAATTTTTCCATTGCAAGTTTTGAAACAAAGTTTATATTTCTATTTACGTTAATCAACGAACTGAACCGACTTTTTGGTGCTAAGGATTATTTTTGATGTGTGCAAATATAAGTTATTATGCTACAGCCACCAGGACAGCAGGCAGCACGCCGCAGGAACCAGTGATGGAAAAGAAAACAGCCTTTGGCACCAAATACGTCTGTTCGGTTCGCCCGTCGACGGTCTGTCCACGTTAAAATAAATAATACCGGCGCGATGGCACGTGGCCAACCGATGTAGAATTTATGTACTTCCCACCAGTTGGCGATCAGACATGATGTCGTCTGTAACATTTGGCGGGGTTGGGTGGACCTCCTCCAATGTGTACCTTATTGTACGGGATATATTTTTCATGTGTTAGGGTGCGTCTCTATGTGCATAAGTAAGGGTTTTTTTCTGTCGTTTTCCTGTAAAACTTAGAGCCGTACCGCGTAAGCTTCAACCGTACAAGAAAATAGAAAAAAAGAGAAGTACATTTTGCGTCATCATCGAATTTAAAATGTACTACATCTTGTCGTCTTGTGTTCTTCGACCCACTTCGACGACAAAAAACGTCATCTTCAACCTTATCTTTAAAA
>JBBHKE010002180.1:144952-159091 GCA_037447655.1 Zygnema cylindricum | reverse complement strand
TCTCTCTCTCTCTCTCTCTCTCTCTCTCTCTCTCTCTCTCCCCTCCCCTCCTCTTTCCTCTCTTTCTCTCTTTTTCTCTCTCTCTCTGCATTGTGCAGCCCGGAGGATTCGTCTTATTCCGGGATTACGCTTTGGGTGACTTGGCACAGGTGAATAACAACACATAGATAAAAATAACATGTATGTATATATTTATATCTGTATATGATGTTTGTTTCTATATATTCATGAATACACATTTATATGAATATATATATATATATATATATATATATAATCGGTGGTCATTTACCGACTATCAAAGGAGTTTTTGTCCTTCTTTTTTTAAAAGAGTAAAAGAAACCGGTAAATTTGGCGACGTGATGAAAGTATCATTTTTCATTATAGTTGTTTTACTTATCGTTGTTGGGCTTTCTGAAAAAGATTATATCGAAGTTATGATGATAAGAAAAAGAAAGTTTAATTTGTTTACCCACACACAGGAATACATACATACATATATATACATACACACACACACATATATATATATATATATATATATGTATATGTATGTGTTTCATCGTATGCTCATATGTGTATATAAATATAATAAAAGTATGTGAGAATTAAAGCATGAAAAAAAAAATAAAAAAAATATATATTTAGTATTAGTGAAATAAAAAAGGGGAAAATATTGCTGACACTCGTTGAAAAATAACTTATTATTGTTGTTATCTTATTCTTATGATTTTTTTTTTGAGCCCCCCTTTTTTTGTTTTTTCAATTTGCAATACTTTGTTTATATTATTTTATTATTGGGATTTCAGGAAAGGTTGAGCGGAAAAATGCAAAAAATTGCCGAAAATTTTTATGTGAGAGGAGATGGAACCGTAAGTTTTCTTCTCTATTTTTAATTCGTTTGCTTTATTTAATCTATATGTCTATGCATACAATTAAATAATATATACATATATATATATACACACTTTTCTGGATGTTTTATGACTTGAAAAATGGTGTAACTTTTTTTTTCTTTTTTTAACATTGTTAATTTCTTTAATTTTGCTTCAAATGAATTTCTTCAAATTTTATTTTGTAAGGATTCTTATGGGTTTCAAATTCTTAACCTCCTCCTCCTCCCCCCCCCCCCCCCACTCTCTCTCTTCCTCCCTCCCTCCCTCCCTCCCTCCCTCCCTATTCAGAGAGCCTACTACTTCTCGGAGTCCTTTTTGACAAAATTATTCGAAAGTGAAAATTTCCGATTGGTGGAAATTCGAATTCACAGTCGAGAAATTGAAAACCGGGCCCGAGATATAGTTATGAAAAGGTAGAATTGATGCTATATATATACATATATATACAGTATGTTTTTGTATATATATATATATAATACATTTTTATGTGTTTATATAATGTGTATATATGCTTTTTAATTTTTTATTTGTACTTTTCAATACTATCTACAAAGATGAAAATGTAAAAAGCTGTATTTTTTTTTGTTATTAAGCAATCGTAATAAAATAATGGCTTGTAAATTACTGAGATTGTAATTCTGTAACAATTCCTCGTCTTTTTTGACCTTGTCTCTTTCTTCTTTTTTTCTTTTTCTTTTTAAGCTGGGATTCGGTTGGTTTTCCTTTCTTCGCTTTTTTAATGTTTTTGATGAAATTAATTTACAATTTTGTTTTTTATTGTGTTTAAAGTCATATAAATCATGTATGTTTTGCTTCATATTTATTTTTCGATTTTAATTCATATTTATTTTTTGGTTCCTAAAATCCTTTCTTTTGGGAATTTACCTCTTTTATGTATATATTTATTTATTACTATTATTATTTTTTTTTGTGTTTTTTTTTGGCAAGGCGTTGGATTCAAGCCACATTTCAATTTTTAGGAAACGGAGATTTGAACAAAAATAATGTAAATTCGAGCTTTTTGAGTGAAAAAATATTATCGACAAAAGACTCGATTTCTGAAGGTACCGAGAAAAAAATTGATCCAAAAAATAAGAAAGAAAAAGAGATTTCTTTAGAGATTGAAAGAAATTTATCAAACCAAATAAAAGATTTTGGATTATTGGAAAAAGACGAATCGGACAAAGAGACAAATGAGGGAGAAATTGAATTGGGAGTTTCAACATTGTTTGAGGTCGAGCCGGAATTCGAGGTATTTTTTTTTCTTTTTTTTGGGTTTTCTTGAAATTATCCTTTTTTTTGGAGTTGAAAAATTATTGGTTTTATATTGTTTTTAATCACCACATAAATATCTAATACAAATATGTATATTATAAGGTAGTATAATGTAATGTAATATACTGTAATATAATATTAATATAACATAATATAATAAAGTTTATAATATAGTAGTTGATGTTTGATATTTAATACTTATAGGTATAATATAATGTAATATAATATAATACATAATATACTGATCGTATGTTTAATTTTTTGATAATATATGATAAATATTCAAAATATTTTGAAAAGGATAATTATACAGTATACATAGTATGGATATAGTTTTTTAGCATTTGATAATATTTGAATATTTTGAATCGAATATCGAATATTTTACCATTTTAAGAAAGATAACTTTTTTTAAACCTTTTTTCCTTCTTTTTTTTAAGCTCAAATTTTCGCCCACAAATTTCAGGGGCAGAAAATTTTAAAAGTTCCCATTAGAATAAAATGAGATAAAGTTTGGAGGAAATGTTTTATGTTTTTTGGTTTTTGATGATGAAAAACTCGAAGCCTGCGGGTTTGACGTATGAACAATTTGACATTTTTAACAATTATTGACATTTTTTTGCAATTTTTTGGTTTTGGGAACGAAAAAAAGGGAAAAATCCTTTTTGTACGACCGATTTTTTTAATTTTTTTTGCGAATATGTTTTCATCTGACTGAATACTAATTTTGAAGTGTTTTGTTCCCGTTTTTGTTTTTAATTTTGTTTTTCTTTTCGTTTTTTCGCATTTGTTTTCGCTTTTGTTTTTGTTTTCGTTTCTGTTTTCGTTTTTGTTTTCGTTCTTTGTTTTTATTTTCATTTTTTTGCTTATGTTTCCGTTTTTCTTTTCGTGTTTATAACAGATCCACGAGATTCGAATAAAAAATCGATTGATTCGAATTCAATCGGCTCGAAAAGAATTTCAACACACTCTCCGACAAACCGGACTACTACTTTGGGATTCCGCGAATCTACTGGCCAATCTTATCGACTCCGTTCCGTTATTAATTTCGGGAAAAAGTGTGATAGAATTAGGGTGTGGAGGAGGAGCTTTAAGTTCCCTTATCGTTTCGACAAAGGCAAAAAGAATAGTTGCGACGGACGGAAATAAACCGAGTTTACAACTTTTGGGTACAAATTTGGAGTTGAATAAGTCGAAATTTCCGGTTGAGAGGATTGAAATCAAGTTGTTGGAGTGGGGAGACGAGGAGGGAGAGAGAGAGGTGATTTTCGTAAACGGGGGAGAGAGATATGATTTGATTTTGGGCTCGGATGTCGTTTATGTCGAGGAAGCGGTACCAATGTTGTTTAAAAGTGCAAAAAAATTGTTGCGAAAAGGAAATTTGGGGGTTGAAGGGAGAAAGAGGGAGGGAGGAGGCAGCGGAGAGATTGAGAGTGAGAGTGAAAGCGTCAGAAATTTGCCGATGATGATATTGTGTCATGTCACACGGAGAGTAAGTGAGGGAGAAATTTTGGAAGAAGCAAAGCGGAACGGATTGAGAGGATGTATCGATTCCGTAAAAAGATTAGTCGAGAAGGATTTTGTCGAGAAAAATTTTGAAGAAAAAAAATGGAAAGTGAAGGAGGAAAAAAATAGTGAAGCTTCGATCGGATTTGAAGGACCTTATGGACATTTGAGACTCATGTGTTTTACCCATTCTGATAATTAGATGAGTTTTTGGTTGTTTATGTGCTTTCAATCTCCCCCTTCCCCCTCCCCTCCCCTCTCCCTCTCCCTCTCCTGATTGTTGACATTTTTCCCTTTTCCATTTTTCAGATGGAGGAGTCAGAAACAGTACTTTTGAAACTCCCTCGGAAGGCAATTTAGGGACAGGTGTCAGTCATGGATTGGACAGAGAAGGCGGTGAACCTCCTTTGAAGAAAGTGAAATATTTCGGAAAAACGTCATTGAGGCTGAAATTTACTCGGGGCTGACCTGGCGACGACAACTGGCACAAGATGACAAGAGCTGACATGGCGATAGACAGCGGGCGAAAAATATGAATGCTGATGTGGGGAGAGAATATTTCGAAGAAAAAGGGAATGCTGATGTGGCAATAGCTCGTGGTTGAAGATGAGACGACACTCGGTGGAAATCTTTGAGGAGGATTTACCTACATCTTTTTTTGCCCTATGTGAGGTTTTTTTCCCTCTGTGAGATTGATAATTTGAGGGAGAGAGGATAGGGAGGAGAGAGGGGAGGAAGGATAGAGGAGAGAGGGAGAGAGAGAAAACTATTATAATTGCGGTCAGTCTGAGGGGATATTTTGACGCGATTAAAGGACACCTGGTTTTCATTTTTTTTTCTTTGAATACCTGTCTTAACTTTTGGATTTTGACAATATGACTTGCAGATAAACCGGAACTTGAGCCATATTCCATTTTGTGAAAAATGAAAAATCCAAAAACTTTTGAACGAAGCTCAAACCTTAGGTGAGTGTGGGGATTATTTTCTGCTAATCCTTAATATTTTGTTCCTAGTTTCTGTTTTTTTTTCTTTTTTTTTTTCATCGATTTTATTAGTTTGTCTTTGTTCTAATGGAAGTTCAAATGTGCCAAAAAAATTGGAAACACTTTGTATGGTTTTTCAAGATGTATAGACAACTAGTGTTAATAATACACAAAATAAACTTTGAAGTACGACCACAACATACATATATGACTAAATAATAGTAATCCCCCAATTATTTGTTATTCTAAACTACCTGTGTATTATATTGCATACTATGCTTGTGTTATACTCTATATCGTGATTATAGTATGCGGTTTGTAGTATACTATCATGAGATTTTAGTATGGGATTACGGTATATAGCGTTCCCAATTGCTTTTGCACATTTTTACTATGGTTTTAATTATCCCTTGTACCCAGATGGTTTTCTATGGCAAGTTTTCCAACATTTTTTTTTCAACTTAAATTACTGTATTTTTTTTAGCTTTGATCACTGTGTTTTTTTTATTCTTTAATTACTGTATAGAAACCCATTTTTTCAAGTGATGAGATCTTAAAACAAATCCAGACTATACGGCTTCATGCTGTCTTTTATGGTGGTTTTTAAGGGATTTATCTGATGAAAAAACAATTTGGGTATTTGAAACACCTTGTTTTTGTAACTAGTTTGGACTCCCATCAAACCAAAGAAGATAAATGATAATCATTTATTTATTTATCACTTACTGATCTCTTTCTCTCTCTTCTTTTTCCCTTTTTTTTGAATTGCAGGTATTTTGAGTTGATATCATTTTTGTAGCAAATAGCAAATGACAGTGAAGCTTGTTATCTTCTTAGACTGTCCCAGTAAAAAAAAGGAAGATTTTTTTTTTTTTGTATTTGAAAATTGGAATAAAACGGCAATTATAGGATCACAGTGGTCAATTATCTGATTTATCAATTTTCTGACCCTTTTTTACCTTAATATCATGACTTTTAATGTTACTTCTCTTTTAATGTTTTGGTTGAGTACTCTAATTGTACAATGTCTATCTATCTCTGTTAGTGTTAACCACTCTGATTCCAGTGAGTATTTTTTTTCGCCCAAAATTGTAAGTTAGTTTTAAGAACACTATTTTAAGTGAGTGGCCTATAATTATCCACTTCACTAAACATAATGTAGTGTAGTTGATTTTAATGTGGTGTTAATTCTCATAATTCACTTACTCTAATAATAATATTGGATATAGTATTCTAACCATAAATATGTATATGTAGGTGTAGCAACAAAGCGTGGGAATAAGGCCCAGTAACAAGGCGTGGTAACATTGTTAACAATGAGGCTAAGGCTTAATTTCTAGTGTTGTGTATCGAGGGCCCCTGGTCGATATTCGATACGCACTTAATTTTTGTCCCGATATATTGAGAAGCTCAATACTGCGATATTTTTGCAGTATATCGGCTTGATACGCCGATGAATTTACACCGCAATATATTGAAGTGATGCCGGGTTTCAAAAAAATGTCTAAGGCCTCTCCCCCCCACGTGATGCGCCTTAAGCCGACGGGGTTGGGGGAGGGAGGGCTTGCCGTACAATGTACCGTACAATATTTTATTTCAATTTTTGAACGGACACCTGTAGGATCTTAAGCAAAAGAGTTTTACAAAAATAATTCACAATACAAAAATCATTACACAGCGGAAGCTCATAAAAGACAAGAGGAATATTCAGCCAAAAAGATTTATAAGTGTTTTTGGCCGAAGCCTCTTTACATCATCTCTCTTCTCTCTTCTCTCTCTTCTCTAAATAATCTCTTCTCCAAGATTAATCATCTAAGATAGATTGATTAATTAATTCAATCGATGCTCTGCACATGTACACTGCTGTCTATATATACTCGCTACTCTACACTAAGAGACAACAAGATAAGACAAGCAGAACTTAGCGTAGCGACGAAGTCTGTCCCTAGCTGACTGTGCACTCTTCAATGAAAATTCCACGAAGGAAGGCGCACGCGCTTTCTTCCTTCGAAACAACAAACTCCAAACGTTGACTTAACACGTGTCGCTTCACAAGTACACCTGCACGCAAAATCAAACATCTGTACATGAAGACAAAAGTCACGCGAAACGAAATAGTATGTTTCGTTCGCGGACGCTTCAAAATTAGTACCACGAAACTTACATCGTACGTTTCGTATGATGACGTGGTACTTCACATCAACAATTAAATGTTGGTATGACGTTTCGCGGAAATACCGCGAAACGACAATAATCCAACAATCCCCCTCTTATTGTCGGAATCGCCAAACTCTTCAAAATAAACCAAGTTTCGGTCGTCCCCTCTCAAACACATCATGTGTAGCAGCCTTTGTCAACAAATCAGCCGCCTCCTCTTTAGTTGGTACGTACGAAAATTCAATCTCATTTGCCGTAACCAAATCTCTTACAAAATGCCATTGGATCCTGATGTGTTTCGTCCTCTTGTGAAACACAGGATTTTTCGCCAACGCCATAGAACTCATGCTGTCAGAATGAATCGTCATACAACCAATAGGAATGCTTAACTCACGTAACATCTCCTTAATCCAAATAGATGCCTTAGCTGCATGACACGCAGCCATATACTCAGATTCTGTGGAACTCAACGCAACCGTAGGTTGTAGCCTTGAACTCCACGAGATCGCAGCTCCCCCAAAAATAAATGCATATCCTGACGTAGACTTACTTGAATCAAAATCGCCGCCCCAATCCGCGTCACAATACCCAACACACTCCAAAGAATTTTTGTCAGAAGTAAACAAAAGTCCAAGATCAATCGTACCAACCAAGTATCGAAAGATACGTCGTAAGGCC
This sequence comes from Zygnema cylindricum, assembly GCA_037447655.1. Classification (NCBI taxonomy): domain Eukaryota; kingdom Viridiplantae; phylum Streptophyta; class Zygnematophyceae; order Zygnematales; family Zygnemataceae; genus Zygnema; species Zygnema cylindricum. The sequence goes on along the minus strand of JBBHKE010002180.1, from coordinate 151,596 downwards.
TCCCAATGCGCCTTCTTTGGCTCGTGACAATAACGGCTGACGATAGAAACCGCGGCCGAAATATCTGGACGAGTACCAACGCTAAGGTACATAAGTGAACCAACCGCCTCTCGATAAGGTACGTCGATAGAATCCTCCTCTTCAAACTTACGAATGTGTAGGTTTGCATCCAACGGTGTAGAAAGCGGTTTCGCGTCAGTCATACCGAATCTCTCCAAAATCTCCTTACAATATTGACCTTGACTCAATTTAATGTTCCCCTCCTTGTCACGTATCACTTCAATCCCCAAAATATATCGTACCTCTCCAAGATCCGTTACTTTGAAATGTAATCCAAGATAACATTTCAACTCATTAATGATTTTCTCAAACGCCATACATTTCCTTCCTTCAAAGGAGAGACACCTTCCGGTACTTTCATATATACCTCTTCCTCCAACTCACCATTTAAAAACGCGGTCTCAACGTCCATTTGATGGACGTGCTTCTTCCCCATCGCTGCAATTGCAATAATAATCCGTAGTGAGTCGAACTTCACCACGGGAGCATAAGTCTCCTTAAAATCGATTCCCTCACGTTGTTGGAACCCCTTACACACAAGCCTCGCCTTGTACTTAATTATTTCACCCGACGCTCCAGTTTTGGTTTTAAAGACCCACTTTGCATCAATCGCCTTTTTCCCCTCCGGTAATTTCACTTCCTCAAAAGTTCGATTATCAACCACCGACTTAAATTCTTTCTCCCACGCCGGTTTCCACTTACTCTCCCAATCAACCGACCTTCTAGCCTCGACATAAGATTGAGGGTCGCCGGTCATATTTTCCGTAAGTGATTGCTACAAAAGAAACTCCGTCTCCTTAGCATCGGAAAGAAAATAATGCGAATTTGATGTATTTTCCCCTTTTCGATCGTAAGTGAGTTTCTCCGGTTTCTTCCCCTTTGTAATCCGAGAGCTCCTCCCAATAACTTGCTCCTCCTCTTTTTCCTCTTTGTCTTCCTCGGATTCAATTTCAATTTCCTTCTCACTCGATTTAGAACTCAATTTAGAACTTTGAGATTTCCGAATGTTCGAAAGCACTCGGGAATCCAAAGATCCATTACTCTTTCTTTCAAATTCAATTTCAACCGATTTCGTCAAGTTCTTTTTCTTAGTGTTCTCATTCGGTTCCACATCGGATTCCGAATCCCCAATGAACGGAAAGTTCTCAATTTCACTCTCCTCATAGAAATCCAAATTTTCTTTAAATTTCCCAACGGAATTCATGGCGGATTTGAGATCCTCATGAAAATCCACATTCCGAGATTCCTCCACGGTGTGACGAGCCGGATCATACACTCGGTACAAATTCCCCTTCGCACTATAACCAACAAAAATTCCCGGCCAACACCTTGGTGCAAATTTCCCCTTCCTCTTAATTGATTCAACATAAACCGTAGCATGACATCCCCAAATTCTCAAATGATGAACCGTGGGCTTTCTACCACTCCATAACTCCTCCGGTGTTTTACTTCCGGAAACCGAAGTGAGTCTTCGGTTACAAATGTAATTCGCCGTAAGAATCGCATCTCCCCACAAAAACATCTCTCGCCCGAAGCTATGAACCATCGCACGGACCATTTCTTGTAAGGTACGATTCTTTCTCTCGGCCACTCCATTTGATTCCGGAGAATAAGGCGCCGTGAATTGATGCCTTATCCCCCACTCCTTACAATACCCCTCAAAACCAACAAACTCCCCTCCATTATCCGATCGAATAGACTTAAGCTTCTTATCAATTTGCCTTTCGGCCATTACATGCCATTCTTTAAATTTTTCAAATGCATCCGATTTCTTTTTCAATAAGTACACCCATGACTTCCGAGAGAAGTCATCAACAATCACCAAAGTATACTTATTACCTCCAATTGTCTCGGGTTTAATATGTCCACAAAGATCGATGTGAACAACCTCCAAAGGACTTTGAGCACGATGCTTGATGTCTTTATTCGGATGGGATTTCCGAATTTGACGTCCTTTGCTACATCCTCCGCATCCGTTCACCTTCTCACCGGATGCAAGGTCCAAACCCCTCACCGAAGAATGACGAATCATCTTCTTCAAACTTACCTCGGATGTATGACACATTCGATGATGCCATAAGGTAAGATCACCTTTCAACTCCGAAATTTGATGTGAAATTCCCTCGGTGGGAACTTTAGATTTCGGCCTCCTCCATAAGAGTCGACTATGATTCGCATCCGTTACAACTCCTTCTCCAATTACATTCCCCTTCTCATTCCAAATCTCGATAGATTGATCACCTCTCGCAAGTAAACTTCCACCACTCTTTTGGATTTGTGGAACGCTTAACAAATTGACCGAACCGTCCGGAATGTAAAGAGTATTTTGAAGACGATACTCCGTCGATCTCTCCTTCCCATCATTATCCCATGAAAGAAGATCAAGCCGAACCGTGCCAACCGTACCAACCGAAATGACATGGCCGCTTGCTACCGTAATAAACTTTGGAACCGTAAGTTCCCTCATGTCATCAAACAAGGTAGCATCCGTGCAAACATGGTGAGATGCCCCCGTATCAATGATCCACTCTTTTTCCAAATTTCCTCCACTACTTACCGAATCAAGGGTAAGGTTAAGAACCGGAAAAACATCACCGGTTTCATTACCATAGTCAAAGTAATTTGCATTACCATAACCACTACCACCACCGCGGCGTCCTCCTCGGCCGCCACCTCGGGCGCCTCTATCACCTCCTCTAGCTCCTCTTCCACCTCCGGAATCTCCACTCTTTGCATAACATTGAGGGATCGTATGCCCCCACTTACCGCAAAAATGACATTGCTTATCCTTATCCGGACAAGATGAAGACAAATTTCCAAGCCGGTTACACCGGTAGCATGTCACATTGGAAAGATCCGAAGGGACTTTCGGTGGACGACCTTGCTCCCTCTTGTTGCCTCGGCCGCCACCACCACCTCTCGGGCCACCTCCTCTACCACCTCCTCTACCACCGGCATAGTTAAGATCCGGTGTTTCGGGAGTAGTAGAGTTGAGAACTCCTCCTCCTCCACTTGAAGAAGCCGATGGAGTTCCCTCCGACATTTTGATAAAATTGACGGTGAATCCGAAAGTGTTATCCGCCTTCGCTCGTAAAATAGCTTTAAGATGCGAAAGCTTCTCCGGCAAAGCGTTAAGAAACACGCTTAATTTATTCGCATCCAAAAAAACTCGACCATTGTTGAGTAATTGCTCGAGTATGATATTGAAGCGCTTCACGGCATCATCTATCAATTCATTTGACTTGATTTTAAAATTCATAAAATCCGTATAAACATATTGACCTTTGTTCTCAACACCTTTCTCATATTGCTCTTCAAGTGCTTGCCAACACTCATGGGCCGTTCCGTGAGCGAGGAAATGATCAAGCACGGAAGAAGTGCAATTTTTCATCAAACCGGTCGTTGCCGCAATATCTTTCAACCTCGATTGAGCACGTGCCTTGCTCTCCGTTGGCATCTTCTCTTCTCCATTGACAATCCTCCAAAGCCTCTTGAGAATAAGTTGATTTGAAATAAATTTCTTCCAAACCGCATAATTGGTGCCATTAAAGGCCACGGATTTCCCCGACATATTATAATCATCTTCATTATCCAACGCTTCTTCAAAATCTGAATCTTCCTCTATCTTTGCTTTACCTTTCCTAATTCTCTCTTTTATCTCACTCTCATTAGCTCCTCCACTGAATGGATCGGCAGCCTGAAATGAAGCAAATTCTCTTTTCTCACTAGATTGAGTTTGAAATCGTGAATCTACATATCTCATTAATGTATCAAACATCTCCTCAAATTTTCTCTCCGTATTCCGAGTCTCCTCAAATTGAGAACCCGAAAAACTGAACTCTCTTGCTCTCTCCGAAGTCGACATGGGGGAAGGAGTATTTCTATTCTTCTTCCTCCCCATGCGCTCTCTCTCTATCTCCGAAGCACTAGCTCCGATACCAATTGTAGGATCTTAAGCAAAAGAGTTTTACAAAAATAATTCACAATACAAAAATCATTACACAGCGGAAGCTCATAAAAGACAAGAGGAATATTCAGCCAAAAAGATTTATAAGTGTTTTTGGCCGAAGCCTCTTTACATCATCTCTCTTCTCTCTTCTCTCTCTTCTCTAAATAATCTCTTCTCCAAGATTAATCATCTAAGATAGATTGATTAATTAATTCAATCGATGCTCTGCACATGTACACTGCTGTCTATATATACTCGCTACTCTACACTAAGAGACAACAAGATAAGACAAGCAGAACTTAGCGTAGCGACGAAGTCTGTCCCTAGCTGACTGTGCACTCTTCAATGAAAATTCCACGAAGGAAGGCGCACGCGCTTTCTTCCTTCGAAACAACAAACTCCAAACGTTGACTTAACACGTGTCGCTTCACAAGTACACCTGCACGCAAAATCAAACATCTGTACATGAAGACAAAAGTCACGCGAAACGAAATAGTATATTTCGTTCGCGGACGCTTCAAAATTAGTACCACGGAACTTACATCGTACGTTTCGTATGATGACGTGGTACTTCACGTCAACAATTAAATGTTGGTATGACGCTTCGCGGAAATACCGCGAAACGACAATAATCGAACAACACCTGCCTCCCACCACATATAACGCGATAAATTTTATTGGTTCGGAAACGATATATCGGGCCATTTGACCGTTCGATATTTGTCGCGATAAGGTTTTACCTGATAGACAAATCTTCTGATTTCCATCGACGGGAAAGTGGGGAAGAGTATTGAATCCCGTAAGTTTTTGCACCATTGGTACTTTTTATTTTTGTAAACATCTCTTTTATATCAAGATTTTTTAAAGATCCAAGCGCAAACATTGACTGTTCAATGTGAGAGGTACAGTTCAATAAATCAGTAGAAGGATTCGCAAAATCTTTAAGTGATGTGAGGTGGGGAACAGTAAGTTAAAAAGTCAAGATCCATCCGCTTGTTTGATAAATTGACAATTCCCTATTTTTTAATATAAGGAGATAAATGTGGTCTTGCAATCTTGTAAGACCATCATCTGTGATGTTTTTCAACACCACCTTGTTGACCAGCGACGACCTTGAAGCTTCGGCAATGGCTTCCCATTAGGGATTTTGGACTTTCTTTTCGAGTTTTTTTTCTCTTCGAGTATCCGGCACCAAATTTGGTGTGTAGGTTCTCTAAAGAAATTCGAAAACCTTTCAACCAGTGGGCAAATCAGCTCCATCCGTTCTCTCGTTTTTGTGTATTTGGGTTTACCGGTCTCAACCGATTTCCCTTTTTCTCTTTTTGGCCATCTCCTTCCATCTTTGCCGCCAAATTTGGCGTGGCGGTTGTCAGCCTCTAGGATTTCTGCACGTCTGCCCCTTTTTTATTGTGGAAGGATTTTTTATTTTTTTTTTGCATTTGGAAATTGGAATAAAATGGCAATTATAAGATTATAGTGGTCTATCTGACCCTTTTTTTACCTTGATATCATTACTTTTGATGTAATTTTTGTTTTGGTTGAGTACTCTAATAGTACAATGTCTATCTCTATTACACCGCTAATCGTTATTAGTGTTAATAACACTAATTTTGACCCGGCATTTTCCGGCCCAAAATCATAAATTAGTTTTATTAACATTAAAATAGAATTAACGCTAATATGGGAAATATTTATTTAGTGTTAACCATTTTATATAACGTTCGTCGAAATTAGTGTGATGTACGAGACGCTCGCTACGTACATCGCGTCGTCGTGACATCTAACATTAAGTGCGCTTGGCATGTAAATTAAATTTCAGTACCAATTAACCACCGGAAAGCGCGGAACATTATGAAATATAAAGCGTTATTACTCCAATTTACATCTTTCGTAAGATTTCCAAACCGTACAAGTACGTATTTCGGCGAAAGCTGTCAGGATAGTACACATGAACTTGAAATAGTATCGATGACAGCTCAGCGTACACGCTACGAATTCGACACACAAATTGGCGTTAAGTGCCAAATTAATGTTAATGTTTTTTTTTTTTGGGCACAAAATCACAAATTAACGTTATTAACACTAAATAAGTGTTTACGTTAATTCTTTTTTTACACTGTAACGATTAGCGGTGTAGCGTTAACCATTCTGATTTGAGTGCTTTGCAGGATAAATTAAAAAGCACGATGGTAAACCATCTGAGTCTTGGGGTACAAAAGGGGTGGCATAACGAACACTGAAAAACAACAATAAAAAACAAAAAGAGCGACAAGAACCCACCCTAAAAAAAGGAAGCAACAACAAGGAAAATAAAAGCACCCTAACTCAAAATGAAAAGCACAGCAACTCACAAAAACAAAAATACAAACCCCAACCCCAACCCTAACTCAATTAAATATCTACGAAAAACAACCCCGTAAGTCCCCCCAGCCCGGGGGAGCACGTTGAGGGAGTTCCGGAGCACGACATAAAAACAAAAACACTCAACGACACGAAAAGTAAAACTCAATTCCACGAAAATAAAAGGAACAACAACGAAGGAAAAAAATCCCACCCAAGAACAGCGAGAAAAACAAAAAATAACAACAAAAAGTCACAAGCAATACGGTGGGGAAAACATGGGGTTCTGAGTCTA
>JBBHKE010002180.1:110055-139117 GCA_037447655.1 Zygnema cylindricum | reverse complement strand
CTCTCTCTCTCTCCTCTCTCTCTCCTCTCTCTCTCTCTCTCTCTCTCTCTCTCTGTCTGTCTGCAGGCTGCATGACATTGTGCTGCCCCTGCATTCAGGTCGGTCGTAACGCCGAGATGTTTTCGGAGGGATTTAAAGGTGGGCTTTTCGTCGTATAATAAATCTCAGTTCTATCTCTCTTTTCCTTTTTTGCTTCCTCTCTCCTTTCAATGTGGCAAATTTCCGATTTTCAATGTCGGTTTCATTCTTAGATCTCTGTTAGTAGCATTTAAGGATTACTTTTATGGTAAATTTTGAAGAAAACTATTTTTTTATTCTGTTTCCCTTTATCCAACTCTCTGACTATCTTATTTTCACATTTGCGCTTTTCTCCTCTGTTTATTTACCTGCTTTTTTTTCTTTTTTCTGCAGATCACTCTTCTGGATGTTGTATTTACTTTTTGTTGCAATGCTTTACTGGTTGTGGATGCCTTTATTCTTACGGTTGGCGAGCTAAACTCCGTGAAAAATACAAACTCCCGGCCTCTCCCTGTGGCGATTTGTGGGTTCACTGTTGTTGTGACTATTGTGCCATCTGTCAGGAGGCTCGGGAATCCAAATCTCGCGGATATGATCCCGCTCTTGGTAGGATTTGTTCCAAAGTTCTTTTTTCTTCTTTCAAACCAGGTGTTTGGGGTGGATGTCAGTTTTTGATTAATGTCAATGTCAGTCGTCAATGTAGATGTTGATGGCGATGTCAATGGCGATTTCAATCTTAATATTGATGTCGATGTGGATCTCGACGTCAATGTTCTTTTCAACGTCAATGTCAGTGTCAATGTCAATGTCGATGTTGATTTCAATCTCGATGTCAATGTGAATGTCAATGTCAATGTCAATGTCAATGTCGATGTCAATATCAATGTCAATGTCAATGTAATGTGAATGTCAATTTTAATGTAATGTGAATGTCAATGTCGATGTCAATATCAATGTTTGATTTCAACCGCAGCACAAAATGTGTGAATATATGGACACTAATGCGGATTGCAACGTCACGTCACAGGCTGGGAGCATTACGCACACGGAGTACCTTCTTCTCAGGAGATGAATGCGATGTGATCCACGGAATGTGGTGAGAAACGGAGTCCATATTCTGAAGTGCCTTTGAATAATGAATTTAAACTGTTCCAGTCATTGCTCTGTTTATTAGGGCAAGGTTTCATTCGGTTTAGAGTCACAGATATTTGAATTTATGTACAAGTTTGTTTCTGGATTAAGAAATGTAAACGGATTGGGTGATTTGTAGTTTCGGGTCTAGTTTCAAGGTATTTTTTCTTCGAGGGGTTGCAATAAATTAAGTTTTAGGCCGGTTTAATTTTCTTTCATTTAGTGGTTTTCTATAAGTTATTCTTGGATTCCAGGTTAAGTTTTTTCTATATTTCCATGGTTCATGGTTTCTATTGAAAACTGTCTCTTTTTTTTTTTTTTTCTTTGTGATGGGTTGGGAGGGTGTTAACTGCAAATGTTTCACGGCCTATTTCTTTTCTGGTTTCATTTTGTTTTCTAGACAAGAAAATTGGAATATATGTCACCTGAAAATGTCATTTAATGCAAAGTTTTGCGAAATATTCGCAATTGTACTAAAGAATTGTCTTAAAAATCACGCATTGAGCTTTACTTGTTTGTTCATTTATTATTTTTTCTTGAATTTATCTCTACCTATGGCGTCTTTGATGCCACGATTTAGAATTATCAACAATATTAGAAAACCACTAGTAGTTTCCTCGAGGTTTCAATGTTTCATCTGTTTTTTTGGTGAAATCAAAACCATTGCTTTTTGTTATGAAATCTTTCAATTGTAGTATAAAACCTAGAAATAAATAGTAGTGTTCTCTAATTGAGACTTTACGATAGGAAATCTAGTGTTATGCGAATTATGTTTATATGCATTTTTTGGCAATTACCTCTGCTCTTACCATTTAGTTTCATTTAAAAACACCGTTTAAACACGGTTTATGTTTTACTGTTTTGTGCATTAAGCGGTCATTTTACTTTGAGAGTTTTACTCTTTCACTAGGAGGCAATTTCCATCGCATTTTTTCTTTTATTGCGATGTGTTACACTGTTGAGATGTAAAGTAAAGTGTCCCGGAAAAGTTATGTTTTGTCTTAAAAGGTTTTGTCAGTACTTGGTGGTGTGAGGTTTTCTCAGTATTTGACAGTTATCTAGCAGCTTATCTAAAGAAGTGCACGAAAACAAAGAAACGACAACAGAAGAAAAATACATATATGTCAAAAATACACAAATTCAGGGTGCATCAATGAAAAATACCAAAAACTGACCTGAAAACAGGAGAGGAGAACTCTGTGGGAGATAAGTAGAATGTTTTGGATAATCTAAGGATACTCATACAATTCCCAAACTGGAATAACATTTTAGCAGTAGGATAACAAGAAAGAAAGCTCGAACACATACAGAAGCAAAGTTTTTTTTTTTTTTTTTTCATACAGAAAAAGCTCTTTGATAGAGTTTAATGTCAAGTTAAAAAGCTCTTTGATAGAGTTTAATGCCAAGTTTTGACCAAGGAATTAACAGATGGACATGGTATCATCTTCTCACAAATGCAGAAACACGCACTTTGTAAAAAAGATAATCTTATAAACGTAAAAAAAGACACTTATAAAAGAAATGCGAGGGGCCGACTTTATTAAAAAGCACGATGGCAAACCATCTGAGTCCATAGGAACAAAGGAAAGTAGCATTGCTAAAACTGAAAAACTACTTGACGGGGGAATAAACAAAAAGGAAATCACGGCAAAAACAACAAAAATACGAAAAGATGGCAGGGAAATCGAAACACCCAAAAAAGCAAAACCCAACAAACAATACATCAAAGGAAAAATCCAACATGTATCAAAAAAACCCCAATATAACTAAAAATCTACGAAAAGCAACCACGTAAGTCCCCGAATCCCGGAGGAGCACGAGGAGGGAGGTCCGGAACACGTCGTCGATCCATAACGGCAATAGACGATCAAAGTAATATAGAAACCTGCACCCGTTGTAGGGCCACGGAAAAACGTTGACGATAAAAAGCAGTAAGTACTGAAACAAAAGGGCTCCCAGGTCCCCGCCGCTCGAACGAGCACCGACCACAAATACGGAAAAACTCGTCCAAAGCCACACCCAAACAAACCAAATATCTCGACCGCCATCGGAATGAAGCCATCCATAGCGTCGTGACGGGCATAATCACGCTCCTTCCTCTCAGCCGCGTCACGGGAAGCCACTCCCACATGCCGAGCCGCTTGGTTGACGACTGTAGTTGAGGTAGGGTTCGCCAAAAATGTCACCAAATGTACGACGCGCACCATCAAGTAATACGAGGTCAATCCGATGCGAAGGAATAATGTGAGAGACCTCCCGACGAACAGAAATTCCTCCCTCAGAAGCGATGGTAGCGATGGTGTCCCGAATCGTGTCGTGCGCCTCAATCAACTCGCCCCCGTGGGAGCAACGAAGCAAATGTACCCCGCCGGGCTCGAGAACATGGCCACAGGAGCAAACAAGTGAGCCAAGCAAAGGTGGGTGAGGGAGGCCAAGCCGGAACCTAAGGGTCATGGTGAACTGAGCCGGGTGAAACGAAGAGTGGATAAGATAGGGACAGCCAATAGCCAAGCTCCAGAACCAGTTCCGCCACAAGAGAGAAAGCGTGCACGCGAAGAATCGGAAGGAAGCGCCTCCAAAAGCTCGGATTTAATAGCGGCGACAACCTGATCAGAAATGGATTCCTGAACACAAGCAACTGATGTCGTAACAAGAGTGGAAAAAATCGGCATGTCCTCGATAGCAGTTGGATTGAGAGAACGTGGTGCATCCAAAAGGGACCGCTGGAAGGCGAGCTCACCATCCGAAAACGGGGAACCACGGCCGTAAGAATAGGAGTGTCCCCGGCCAGAAAACGAGAGACAATAGTGGAAGCAACAAGGCACCAACTTCCCAAATAGGAGGCTGGAGCAACAGTACCAAGAGAAAAATCACAGCTTAATACACTATCCATCGAGAGAAGCAAAATCCCTACACCGAAGTAACATTTAGGTAGCATTTCAAATACATATATCATCAAATTTCTCTTCTAAAACCATAATTTGACAACTTTCAAGCACTTCACAACCTACCTTTAGTAGAATCTACACATAATCGAAAGGCGTCAATCACGGCCTCTATGTTGATTGAGGCAAGATACGCCCTTCAATACCCGAGATGTGGGGTTTAACCAGAATTGGTACATTTATTAAATGGACCAGTCCCTCTCCCTCTCCCTCTCCCTCTCCCTCTCCATGCTGGGGCTGGTGGCGCAGTGGTTAGCGTACTGGGGACCTTATTTAGAGATCCCAGGTTTGACCCTGGATGGTTCGATTCTTTATGGGGTATTCAGATCTTGATCTTCAGATTTTATGAATCTTAACACTCTGTCTACCCAAGGTACCAGATGATAAAGGTGAACTTCTAGATCTTGAACCAATGGATCAAACCCACATTCGAGAACTTCGCAGTTGTGGACCGTAGCTTGAAATGGTAGTGGGTAATCTTTTAACATAGGATTGTTGTTAACGTGAGTACTCATTGAGAGTCTATAATTGGTTAGGTAAGTGTTTTTTTATCAACATGGTCTAGTTTCAGTGAAATTTAAAGCTTATGGGGATGACACCCCCTCGAGCTCAGCTTTTCTGAGAGTTTGCTTGATAGTTTTTTTTTTGTGTTTTGCTACTTATAATTAATCTCGTTTTTAGCTTGTCGTTTTTGGTTGTCATATTTTTTTCGCAGTGTTATTGGTCTTCTCGTGTTTTATATAGTGTAACATTTTTCACCTTCGTTTCGCCTTTTTATTCCTTCCATGGTCTTAGATTGTTCAACATTCCGTTTTTTTTAAGAAAAGGTTATTAGTAATATGTACTAAATGTGAGTTGTATCTTCAAAAAGTCTTTTAGGAAAACGCTTTTTTATATCATTTACAAAAAAAAACCCGCACTGTTGCTCCAAAGCCCCATTTTATACTTTCGTGTTTTTGGCCCAAAACACCATCGGCATTACCCTTTAAACTCACTTTCCCTCCTCTCAAATGTGAATTTTTTACCTTCAAGTTTTCTTCAAATTTAGACTTCTAAACCGCCAGTCGCTGCTTCAAATCATATTTTGTACCCCTATTCACTCCACAAAAAAATCAATGTCTAAAACAAAAATACCCATTTCAAATCGGGAATGTTTAGCGCAAATTCTCCATTATGAAGATCAAATGTACTCTCTAAAAAGCCAGTTTCTACCCTGAAAGCCCTTCTTAGAAACTGGAATTGTCGTCCTGAATTCCTAGAAAGGTCAGCATGAGACTTATATTTTTTGTTTAAGAAAACGCCACATTGAGAGTACGAAATTGACATCACTGACAAATGTACCCATATGAAAATTGTGGATTGTTGACCAACTTTTTACCAATAATTTGGGCAAGTACCCATCAAACGTTTTTGGCAATTATACGAAATGTTGATGACACAAAATTGGCTTCAAACACACATTCATGGAAATTCAATGGGACATTCTTGAACAACTGCTTCATTGTTTGCAAGATAATTGATACAAAATAGAGTCTCGGGCTATTCGTGAATCTACTTGGTTGATTACACACGATGGCGGATCAACTCAAAGACGACTTATAAACATGATCACAAATATGATAAATATGATCATAAATATGATAAATATGATATGTGTGGTGCACTTGCGAACAGTGGAAGATGGATGGAGATGGATATATGGATATGAAAATATGGTGTGTGATCTGGTGTGTGGTGTCTCTTGTGTAATGCTATTTCTCTCTCTCTGTATTGTTAGGGATCTTGCTAAAGATCACATGCTTCAACTGAGGGATTAGCGTAAAATTCTGTGGGAGACAAGTGGAATGAGGACAATCATACAATCTCCCCTTTTGCAAAACAGTCAGCCAACATACCCAAAAGAACCAACACTGAGATGGTATGAAAGAAGCTTCAAAACATACAAAATCAGGCTCTTTGGTAGAGGTTGATGGCAAGTTTGACCCTTGAAGTAACTGACACACGTGGTACCATCTTACAGATGGAGAAACACACAATTATAAAAGGTAACGCATAGAAACTTAAAAAAAATATGTATATAAAAGGAAGAATGCGTAGTACCAAAAAAAGATCACAGCTTACACTATCATCCAGAGAAGCAAGATGCCTGCACCACAGTATCTACTAGTTAGCATGTCAAACACATTTACTAACAGATTTTTCTCCTTAACATAATTTAACGACTTTCAGAAATCTACTCATTGAGGACCTACACAAACTCTAAAGTCGCTGGAGTTATAGGCATGACATGGTTGAAAAAACCATAGTGTATTTTTCCTCTCACGGTAATATTAGTATTTCCGAACTCCATTTCAACTGTCAGTTTTTTCCACGGTCTTACAAAGTCAGCGGGTGGTCTGAAAACCACTCGTCCCTCAGACACACAACCATCCACATACAGAGGATTTAAGGCGTCTGAACTAAAAATCTCAAGGCTAACCTCTTGATTTCCCTCAGCTCTATAAAGTACATGGGGTACTACACAATTGACAGGAACTTCTTCACCTTTCTTGACAAATACAAGGAATCTATCCCTACACCACGCGACGTGACCTATGAGAAACAGTTTATTCCTATCATGCTTACCATCCACAAATTTTTCAGTGGTTCTGAGACCATAGGTCTTTCTGGATACTCTAGAAATAAGGGGGGAGGGGTGCAGAACGCTTAGCAATGCTCCATGACAGATGGCAGCACCTGGTTTTGGTGGTGTAGTAATTTCAGAAACTTTTTCTTGGAATTTATCTCTTAGTACGGAGTCAAGATAGGGGGAGTCTGCGAACCCTCCCACTACCAGCATGCGCTGGCACCCTCCTGCTTTCTCCAGCTGTGACTCTACAAGAGCTATTAATTGGGTAATTACTGGCCTAAAGATTTTCTTCATATCCTCAGTCGAAATTTTCAGTTGGTGGCAACTTCCTTCAGGCATCCCTGATGTTGCCTCCCATACTTTGACAAGATCGTACGGAATGAGAATATTTTCAGCATACGATCCATCACCCCTGGAAGAAAGAAAGAGTGACAGAGTGAGTATGGTTTTAAAGAAAGGAATGAGAGAGAGAGAGAAGGAGTGCAAAAATGATTATGGTTTTTTTTAATGAAAGAAATCAGTGAACAAATGGACATGAGAATTATAACTCAGCAGCATCCTGAGGAAAAAAACCAGGAAACTTCTTTTCTTCTTTTCTTTTTCTTAAGAATTCAAAAGGATTCTTAAGTAATTTACAGATGGGTTTAGTACACCTTTAATATTTAACACTAATAGCGATACACGGTGTAGTTGTCAGCAAATGGAGTAAATATAATATTACAAACCTGAAAGCACATTTGGCGCCATCCCACTTCCGCATAAAATATAAAAGAATGGATGGATCTCTTTTCTGATAATCTTTAAGACAAGGGATTTTTTTGAATAAATACTTCTCAAACTCTCTATCAATAAAGGAGGACCCACAATCTTGCCCATCGCTTGCTATAACTTCTTTCGTTTTCTTTCCATCCTCCAACCTCTGATGCACCACTACATCCACTGTTCCCCCTCCCGCATCCACAATCAAAATCTTGTCCTCTCTTCTCAAAGTGACATTTGTCTTGTGGTAACTGTAAACAGCAGCTGCTTCCGGTTCTAACATAATATCAAGTGGGGGAATTACTTGAGGTTGCAATCCTGCTTTCATGGCAATGATCCTCATGTTTCCCTTTGTCCTAGCGCTCCAGCTGGCAGGTACGGTTAGAGCCCACTTTATCTTCTCCTTCTCTACCTTCCCAAATTTCTGTTTTAGCTGCTCCAAAATGTACTCATAAAGCTTCGTAAGAAAATCCTTGGTTGCCCTATGAGCAGTGATTCTCCTGACGTCATAAATGTCTCCATCATCCCCTGTCTGTTCATTAGGAAGCTCCAGTTTAAATCTTTCCCTTAAGATTCCCACCGTCCTCTCATTCACAGGAATCCCCCTTTGTTGAGCCTTTTCCACCTCTTCCTTGTACTTTACAACTGCCGGCCAGCCCCAGTCCTGGAGTATAAATGCACCCACAATGTTTTTTTTGTACCAGAGGCTGGTGGTAGTTTTGCAGTAGGCTCTCTTCTGAGCCTCTCTCTGCCCAGGCCAATCCTCAATTATTAAAACGCTGTCGGGTGTGGATCGGAGTGCACAAGCCACACCCGAGAATGTGGTCCCAAAGTCTAGGCCGACCACGATTTGGTCCTCCATGGCTGCAAGTGACACGTGTTTGTCGCCTTTTTGGAGTGGCAGGGAAACGAATGGGTATTACATAAATGTTTAATTCTAATCTTTTTTTGGAGGAGGGAGGAGGGAGGAGGGAGGAGGGAGGAGGGAGGAGGGAGGAGGGAGGAGGGAGGAGGGAGGAGGGAGGAGGGAGGAGGGAGGAGGGAGGAGGGAGGAGGGAGGAGGGAGGAGGGAGGAGGGAGGAGGGAGGAGGTAGGAGGGAGGAGGTAGGAGGGAGGAGGGACGAGGGAGGAGGGAGGGATTCCTTGACGAGGGTAGTCTTCGTGGGGATGCTGCACGTGTTTGGGCTTTGGCGATGACGTAACGATACTAATAAACTTCCTGCGACTATATTATAGCCTGGACTCTGCGTGCACACCAAGTTTTGCTTGGCCCGCACTCAAATCTGATTTCATGTACGGAGGTACAATTCACGGCAGTCCGTACAGTTTGACCGCGACGCCAGGTTCCGATGTCCAACAGTTCAACACGCTTTTCAAAAAGCACGCGAATCTGGTTTCCCGCCTTTAACATTTTGACGGCGATGCCAGGTTCGGAAGATGTACCACGTGGCTGCCAAATAAATTACGATATTCAACGCGCTTTTCGAAACGTTATTCCGCGTTGACTCTACTTTCTGCAAAATTCGGTGGGGGAAACGTTGGCGACATAGCGAGTGAAGACAGCGAGCAGATTACGACGGATGACGTCAGCTAAAAGACAAGACCGCATGTAGGTGTTTTGACTTTGTCGGTTGCGGTCTCTTTCGCAAGGAATTCGTGCGACTGCGACGGAATTCTTAACACGGCGACTGTACCGTACGATCCGCGTTAAAAATCATCCTTTTGTACGGCAAAATTCTGTACGGTAGATGAAAACTGAAAAAAAAGGTAGACTTGTCTTTTACTTTGTGTTAGTTTCGCAGAAGCCGACAAAACCTAAATTCTCTTACCCGTCGCCCTCTTCTTATGCCCTGCTTAAAATTTAAAGCAGGGAAGAAAAACAGAGTTCCAGAACATAACTTCTCTCCTTCTATTCAAAACTCTAACAGAAATCCTCTCGCCATGAGCATCCCTTCGAATCTACATGGAACTGTAGCTGACGCTTCCGTAACTGACGGGCATCGTACGGATAACCTCAAGCAAGCTGTTGAGATGGAGTTGAGTCCGGCGAGTGGTCCGCCATGGATTCGAAACCACGAAGCAGGAACAGACTTGGGAGAGATGATGCGGATCATCCATCTTCTTCACGGAAAATTTGAAAGTTCAGAAAAGAATATGCTGCAGGAAATCTCTCTCCTTCGCAGGGATCTCGAAGAAAAGATGTCGCAGAATTTTTCTAATTTGGAAGGAAGGTCTCCGGCAGGAAATGCAGGAAATTTTAAGCAGGAATCCTTAAAAAAGGCGTCGAAAAAGGAAAAAAAACATGGAATTAAATTCGGTTTAACCGGTAAAAGTACTACATCGACTAAAATTCCAGTGGGAGAAACGGCCATAGCCGCAAACCAGACTTCCCATACTTCTTTTTATTCCATCCATGGACCTTCTCCTAGCGATCTTGAAAAATTTCGCGATGAACTTGAGACAACTAGTAACAACTTCTGTGAAGCCATTTTGCAAGGTATTCGTTTTGGGAATCTGGAGCTCCCCATTTTAAACCAATCGATGCAGCCACCGACATGTGAGAGAAAAATTTGGGAAAGTTTCAAATTGAAAAGTAAAGTAATTGATGTCCTTTTCCGAGATTTTGAGAATGAGGCATTTGAGGCAGGAGGTCTGACAGCCATTGATGTGGATAACCGATGCGAGGATTACTACAGACAAAAAGAAAAGTTGCGAAGTAAAAATGTAGAACAGATCATCGATGAAGACAAAAAATTTCATGCATTTGAAATTCGAAAATGGAGGTTGTTTTGTGAAGTTGTGTTTGGCTTAAGTCAGTTGCCAGATGAAATGGGACTCCATGGAAATGTTATCAGGGAAAAATTTCAGGAAGCAGTTAAAGTTGTTTGGATCCTTCATCGACTCGCTTTCTCGTTTAATCCTGCGGCGACAATTATCCGAGTAGGAGAAGGAACTCCTGTAGATAATCAAAATGTGGAGGTCATTAGTGCAATGAAAAGTTTAAAGGAAAAAAGAAGAATGAAATCTGAATTCATGATTCTTCCTGGCTTTAGAGTTCAAAAATTTGTACTCGCCTGTCAGGTTTATCCTGCTCCTTATACATCATCCTCTTATGCATGAGGGTTTTTGAAAGGAATGTTTCCTTGAGTGTTATTTCTAAGATTATGACTTTACATGCTTGTTTAAGATGTAGAGAACCATTTTGAAAAAAATGTAGGTGCACCCACAGGAACATTTTAGTGTGGTCGCTAAATGTATATGTTGAGGTGAAGATTGTCAGAATGTGGACTGTCCGGATTTTATTTTCTTAGTTCTCTTAATGTTTCCCTGCAGAATTTGTAAGGCTAGTACTTTTTTTCTTACTCAAACTTGACAGCTTCTGTCAGGATTATGGATTTAAAAAGTTTGTTTTGAATCTGATCTTTACCGAGTTAAATTGTTATATTTCGTGCAATGTTAACATTAATTTTCAGGTATGAACCTTATGTTACGTCATGTTATCATAAGACTGGTTTGCTGTTATATTTTGCTTCTTGTTATGCCTTTATGTTTGCTTGATCAGTGTATCAAATGTGAATAAGATTTTATCCATCATTGCAGAAGTGGTAGCATGCGATTTCTTAATTTTCTTACAGTTTGATGTTCTTCTTTTTTTAAATTCTAGTGCTGGTCCGGACTGTAGATTTGAGATGTTCGCTTCAAATCTGATCTATTGGTACTATTGTCGAGTTTTACATTTCTTCTCCCTGTTATGCCTGTTTTCTTATGAGTAATTGAATGTGACAAAGAATTTTTCCAATCCTAATAAAAGCAATGCAACTCAAATTAATGTGCAATTGTCAATGTATATTTGTTTCTCTTCAAAGTATGTAAGGTTACCAGTGTTTGTGACATTCATGCTTGTACTTTTTGTCCGGTCTACTGATTTGAGGTGTTTGTTTCGAAAATTGATATGTTAATGTTATAATGTCACTACTATAAGACTAGTTATTGTTCCATCGATATTTTTTCGTTTCTGGTTATTTCCTCACAATTTCATCAAATGTGAATAAGATTCGTTTCAATCCTGTTAGAAGCAATGTGAGGTGAATTAATGGTAATTGTCTTTTGTTCAGTTACTGCTAGTAAATCTCTGAGGTGGTTTATTCAACAAGTAATGAACTTGATGTTACAAACTAGACACTTTTCTCTTTGACTTCAATATGTGAGATCTTATTTGTGAAAGACCATGCAGGTCATTGGCTGCCACTTTTTTCTTCTGCAATCTCTCCAATTCATGGTGTCATTTCAGTGTCATCTCTAGTTTTGTTGTAAATGCTTGTAAATAACGAATTTTGTCATGAATTGTTTTCTAAGAGTAATGTGATTCCGTACCTCACTCTTTTCTGATGTTTGTGGGACAGATAGAGATCTATAAAATTCTGTCGTTTCTGCTTGATTCACTGTTTTATGGCTTACACTATCGCTATTTTTTTGCCTTTCTACTACAATTTGTTTTCTACGTCCATAATCTACCTTTCCGTTGTTAATTATAGGAGTAATCAGGATCGTCAATCCATGATTATACTCTTCCCTAACAGAACCCTTAATTAATGTGATATTGGTTTGTCACTTTTGAGAGTCCTTGCATTTGTTTTTGTATTTTGATTGCCCGGAAAAAACAGAAAATGGGAAAAAAATATTAAAAAATTCTTCTCTTGGTTAATATGATGAGGTACTCACTCTTTGCATGATAAAATCAGCGAGATTAAGGCTTTTGTAGGGTTTTTCTCAAGTGTGAAGTGTGATTTAGATGCTATTCGAATATTTAGGTGATTAGGTTGAAATTTACTCTTAACTCTAATGATTAATTGTCATTTCTCTGTCGTACACAAGCCTTTTATGTTACTTTTGTCTTAGCTGGTTTACCCGTCATACCCTTTTTCTAATTTTATTGTCTGTATATATAACAAATGGTATTTTGTAAAAAATATTTTTCATGTCATTTTTTTTGAACTTCTTTTCCACCTATGTATATTATACTTTGCAAAAATTAAAGTCTCCTCGTGTCAGTTTTCTCTCTCGTTAATCACTATCCCTCAATTGCAACTCGTGGATGGCTAAAGCTGAAAGAAAGTGTTAGATTCCACAAAATCTAGGGTTTGGCGTAACCCACTAGGGACAAAAAGAAGCTGGCCAGGGCTTAAACCACCGACCTCTCAATAGAGCCTTCGGAGCCTTCACCACTGGCAACCAGCCCTCATGTGGATACTGGCAGGTCCATACTAATATATTTGAAGTGTAAGGTTAACCATATTTCAGGAGAGAGAGAGAGAGGTAAAAACTTATTCCGTCTTGAGAAATAAAAACAAGAGAGCTAGAGAGAGAGAGAGAGAGAGAGAGAGAGAGAGAGAGAGAGAGAGAGAGCGAGAGAGAGAGAGAGAGAGAGAGAGAGAGAGAGAGAGGGGGGGGGGGGGGGTGAGGGAGAGAGAGCACTTCCCCCTCTACCCCTCTCCCACTATTTTGTAGAAAGACGAGAGAGGGGTTGAGACACTCTTCCCCTCTCCCTCTCATTCTCCCTTTCCCTCTCCCTCTCTCGCAATCAAACCTTCTCTCCCTCCTTCCCTCCTTCCTCCTTCCCTCCTCCTTCCTCCCTCCCTCCCTCCCTCCCCCTTCCTCCCTCCGTATCTCCCTCCCTCCCGCTTTTCCTTCCTTCCCTCCTCCCCTCTCTCCCGCTCTCCATTCCCATCTCCCTCCTTCCCCCTCCCTTTCATCGTCTCTTCATCAATTTTTTTAAAAGGGAGAGGGGCAGAGCTGCTTTGTTAATCTCCCCTCTCTCTCTCGCTCCGACCCTCCCTTTCCCCTCTCCGCCTCTCCCTCTCCCCCCAAATAAACGAAGGGAAAGGGAGAAAGTTTGAGAGAGGGAAAGAGCTTGAGAGAGAGAGAGAGGGAGTGCTATGGGAGTAGCAGGAACCGTAATTTGTATAGGCACTTTTTCTTTTGTGCTCCGTCTGTATATATAGTTTGATTACTCGATGCACATCACATCATTTCAACGATGCACATAGGCAAGAACACACCATTTAGGGCAATTGAAAATAATGTATCGATGGATCGCATGGAAAACTAAATGCCTATATATATATATATATACTGTACGAAATCGAGTACCCACATCTGTGACCTAATAATTGAGTACGGATATGATGCGGTATACATTTTCCTCTAGTAATCAGTAACTAAAACCCCAGTTGTAATCATATTTACAAGAAAACATCATTTGATGTCAAGGGCCAAACTAAACCAAATGATTAACAGGGTCGAAGCACCGTACAAATGAGATTGTAAAGAATAGAAAATATGAAGGAAAAAAATCATAAAAGCAATTGACATTCGTGGAACAAGATTGTTACGTCTTAAATTAAGTGAAAGTAAAAAAAAAAAAGTATGTAACATCATCAACAACATCCAGTTGAACATTTGAAACATTCCATCATTTTACACATACATGTGAACATCACAATTTGTTCCAAGAGCCCTGCATTTTTTTTATCATTTAGTTACAGTTTTGTTGGGTCAACTCCCTTCATACTCATCATGACAAAATATGCCAATGTGAACGCAATGTACGAATTTTTGGGGAGATTCAACAATTTATACATATGTAACAAACAAATCTGGAAACATTATAATCAAAAACGTCGATTCCATTCGTTGTCAAGAAACCTACATAAACCAAAGCTCATCTACACGAGGAAAAAAACAAACCATTTGCTATCTGCCCGCCTATGATGATGGACAGCATTCTTAATCCTTCATCAAATATGTAGCCGTACTAATGAGTACTAAATAGCTGTAGTCTTTTGTTGATCAGCTAAGGCCAAAGTTCCACTACATTCTAGAAAACGTCACACACGTCCCCTCCTCAAATTCCTTAAAATTTCACAGTTTAACCCAAACCAGTGAGAATTAAGCTTCTCAATGTTTTCCCTAGAGTGCTTCTTTCCTAGTTTCACCTGCCAACCTTTTGGGCTTTCTATATTACATTCAGAGCCTTCCGAGATTCCGTCTATACATTGTCCTACAGAGGCTAATCCTCATCATTACACACCACATTGACTACCATGTTCATGTATTTTTCCAGCTTGTCAAAATATATCATAGTCACTTGTGCCTGTCGAATATCCCTGCAAAGATTTGTCCTCTGTTTCACTACCATGAGGTTTTTTGGGCACGAGACGTGCTCCGCCACTAGTGTTTGTCCAGATAGTCTTGGACAAGAAGATAGCAGACCTACCAGATCCCTTATACTCATCTCCGCACACTTATTTTGTACATGGTCGTTTACCAACTCTAATTCCACCATTTGGTCCAAAAAAAATGAATTTCTCGTAGAGCAATGATTCAATTTTGCGTATCCACGCCATTTCCACGACCGTTTCCTAGCTGTAGTATGAAATGGGAGGCTTTCCATATCAATTTTATGAATTGATATTTTTTCTCCTTCTTTACTTAACTTAAATAACAATGTGTGGTTTCTATCATTGCTTTTGTATTCCACACTAATAATCCATGAGGCTCTTTCCTTGCATTCCTTTCCTTTTCTCATCAAGTCACGTATCATCTTTAAACCTTCAGCGAAACCATTCGCAATGTCACTCATTCTTCGTCGAATTTTGGTCGGAAAAAAAAACGTTTGCGAATTTTTAGGATATGGAGATGAAAGAAAAGCAGTGCTGAGAATAGAAGCAGACAGGTTTGTGTTTGACTGCTGGAGTAAAGGACAGCCGGGACTTAAATATTGAAATTTACAGATTGTACTATTTTAGTCGCGTTACCGTACACTACTGTTCCTTCAGCCGTACAAACAAAACGCGTTTACATCTGCGGTCAAAAATAATTAGTCGGTTACGTGAAAGTCGGTGCGTGTGTTCGTACTTCATTTAACTCCCCTTCGACCTCATTGGTCGTCTCATCCGTACATTACAATGCCGTACATTATCGGTCCTTCCTACTCTATGAGCTTCCGGTCAATTCAACTCAACGCGTCGGTCGATTCTGAAAACGTCCAGAAATCACGGACGTCCGTGGATCTCATCCAAACTACACCGTGCATCGCAATTAATGCTAATGTTTCATTCGTCTCTTAAAACATCTTTCTTCCGTACACACTTGTCGGATTGTGAGTCTAACGGTTGCGATTGAAAGGTAAGCTTTTCAGCTTCCGATTGGCGGTTTCAAATTGAAAAGTAGACAAATGAGTACGGAGAAAGGTTGTTTTGTGTGGCGATAAAATTATCAGCACTATTAACGATACACGGTGTACTTCATAGGCCGGATCAACGCGACAGTCGCCGGATTACGACAACCTGCGAAAGATGTCGTCACCCTCAAAGTCAAAAACATTTTCAAAGTTACACGATTTACCATAGACTAATCACCCATTCAAAGCCGTACCGCCACATAAATTTTGAAATGCGCCAAAGTCTTGCTGTCTTTTGTTAATACAAACTGTACTTCCATACACCTATTGACGCGTTTTCCTACGACTAGGCTGCCGCGTAGTCGCTTTTGGACAGAAGCGACGCGGAGCTCTTACCGTACAGAAACAGTCAGAAAACACGCAAAGCTGGAGATTATGTGTACGCTGACCAGAGGTCGCAAAAGTCAAAATTATAGATAACCGAAACCGACCGTTTTTTTTTTCAGAATCTGAGTACCCGACGCCCGACGGGGTTATGTCACGCGCCAAAATTATTAACCGTTACCCGAAACGCGTTTACGAAAAAAAAAGTTAACCGAAACTCAATTTCTCGCGACTACCCGTACCAGCCCGTACCCGAATAAGTACAAAATTAGTGGTACATCTCCCTTATACCTTCCACGATACCAAGAGTACAAAGTACAATAATGTTGGATAGTATGGACAGTACAAAACCTTCATTTTTTTTGTTTTTTACTTACCCGACCGTAACCGATTTTTTTAATTTTTTTTCGTGAATCACCCACCCGAATACGCCCGACCCCCCCAAATTTGGCAACCGAATCCGTTCCAGATCCGACGCGGGCGGTCGGTTAACGGTCGGTTACGGTTTCGGTTTCGGTTGACCGTTTACGACCTTTGACGCTGACTACTGTACTGTTGTGTATCGGCAAGATATTTTTTGCGATAACACCGATACCGATAGTTATCGGTTATCGAACATTCAGGGGTCCCGATATATCGCTCCGAGACCAACAAATTCCTTATAAGTGGAAAAAATATATTACGCTATATAATAGTATTTTATAATAATAATGTATTATATTTTTACTGTATATAGCGTGGCACGTGTAAAAAACTGTTCCGTAACCCATATAACGTAATAACGGCGGTCCAGTACGACGGAATAAATCAACACTCTTACGTTACAAAGCGTACAATTATCACCAATAGTTATCGAAACTGGTATTATCGCGATATAAAACCGATATTATCGGTCTTTTATTGGCAATAGAACCAGTTTGGATATATCGTGCCAATATATCGATTATCGGCAAGCCAAAAAAAAGAACATATCGATTATCGGCAAAACCCTACCGATACACAACATTATTAATTACACAAATTTTGTCGCGACTTTTTTTAGGCCCAAAACCATAAATTAGTGTTATTAACATTATAATATAATTAACACTAACATGGAAAGTATTTATTCAATGTTAACCATTTCATATTACGTTCGTCGGAATTAGTGTGATGTACGATAAGCTTGTTTACCTACATCGCGTCCACTTGACATCTCGTTTCTACAACATTAAGTGAGCTCCGAATGTAAATTAAATTCCAATAACATTTAGCCGCCGGAAAGAGCGGAACATTACGAAATACAAAGCGCAAAATAGTGTAATTTTTACCCTACTTACATGTTTCGTACGATTTCCAAACAGCACAAGTACGTATATCGGCGAAAACTGTCAGGATAATACACTTGCACTTGAAACAGTATCGATGACATCTCAGCTTACACGCTACAATTTCGTCACACAAATTGGCACTAAGTGCCGAATTAATGTTATTCCTTTTTTTTTTAAACACAAAATCACAAATTAGCGTTATTAACACTAAATTAGCATTTAAGCTATTTTTTTTTACAGTAATAACGATTAGCGGTGTACTATAAACACCGTTTATCGCTATTAGTATTACTAATTTTTTCGCCACTTAAAAAACGAGCAAAATCATCTCAAAGCAAAAAAAAATACGAAACAAAAATTGTCCTCACGTGAATTATGTTCACGAACATCGTTACATTCGTATGATTACGTGACAAATAAAAAAAATTCACACTAAACTTGAAAAACTATACAGAGTTGTTGCCACGTCATACAACAAAATGTTAGGCGACCAAAATAAAAGAGAACCAAATCCAAAATCGTTCTCAAAAAAATAATGGAAATATAGTATTAGGGTCAAGTTCCATAAGTCGTTTCTGTAATCGTAAGGCCAACTCTACAGACCTAGTTGATTGAGTCGATGTTCCATCACGAAGAGTTTGTAAACCACGTGTTCTAAATTAAGTAGCACCACGTAAGCTACGATCGAATATTAAATATCCTTAAGATTTTCAGCACCGACAAAGTTTACATCAAATCTTCAATTTCATACCATGTACTTGTGTACGAAGTCATCATACGACAGAAGGTTGTTATATTTTTTCTAGACGCCAAGCTTCTACGCCAACTCATTTTTTAGGGTTCCTATTTTGGAACATAACGAAAGTCTTTTGACAAAAATATTGTGAAAAACAAAAGGAACTGAAAATAGAGTTACGAGGGAGAGTTACGAAATTACATTTTTATTTGCGGTTGTATTTTCGAAAGCGCGTGTCATGGGCAAATTTTGTCAATTTTCGTTGGTTGTCTATTGTGACACGTAGCTAAATCGTCCAGCGTATCGCGATTTTTTTTTTTTTGTAGCTAATAACCCACCTCTTTGAAGTACGTTGGCAGCTATAGAGAAAAATGAAACAAACGCCTCGCAAATGAATATCCAACGGTTAGTGTTACCTCCTAGACCGTCGGAGAGTATTGGCAAGATTCTCTGTGATATTGTTTTGCGTACAAAGACAAAATAAGCGGTACGGTTTGGTAAAGATAGTCGCGGATTTTTGTAAACTACCCCACTTTTCGACCCTTATATAATTTTTTGCGACACTTGATTTCTATAGGCCAAATATTGAAAAATTAAGTCAAACGCGTCAAAGAATTCGTGCGCCACACGATTTTCAGATTCTATACTTTTCAGGTTAAACCAAACGACAAATTATTTTGATGTTGTTTTATAAATTCGTTTTTTAATCCGTCAGACTTTTTTTATTGATTTGTTTCGTGCGGTTTTGGCTTAGGAATCTGTACTAAAATACTAAACAACATACTTCCAGGTGAAAGACAGGTGGGTATAACAATTATTCGTACGTGGTTTTACCGATCCCCTTTCTGTCGTGCATGTGTCCAATAACATGAAGGTGCATGCAATATCATCAGCTGTGCTCAACTTAAACTCAAATGATAGCGAGATATCGGAAATGAAATAAATCATAAAAGTAAAAATGGGTAAATACAACAACAGGCAAGGTGGAAGAAAAAGAAAGGTCAACGACTTAGCTGGTTATGGTTAGGTCGGTTTATTACTAAGCCGATGGATGACCACTAGGCCCCACGGTCTATTTATATTCCTTGCAGGAGTTATCTTATCAAGGATAATCTGAATTTATACTTAAATATAATAAATCAAAGCATAAACAACCGAGAAAGATAAATAAAAACCGAAAATGACAATATGCCCGACACTTATGAGGTTTGAGATAACCAAACTCAAAAGATGCGCAAAAGCCAAATAGAAATAAATACACAATCTCAAGAAATAAAAACAACACAACAATAATTCCAACATGCAACTTCCACACTAATTAAAGTTCAGCCACAATCGGGAAAGAAGTTTGTGTTGTGAGATCGCGGTCGAAATCCACTCAAAAAGATGAGAAAAATGAAGGGAAACCGTGTAGGTCTTAGCCGAAGCCGTATAGATTAATTTGTAAGGCTTTACAAGATATGATAATATAATAGAAAACTAGACGCTTCACGCAAAGGCAGAAAATCGCCTCTAAGCTGTCCGGACAATTTCACAAATAAAAAGATGGCTGCAGAGAATCCTCAATACTGAAAATAAATCAAATGAATAATTCCTGCACTTGAAAATTGTGTGCAGGAAATGATGCGAAATGAACTAAGTAACCAAAACTACGCCTAGCGAAAACAAGCCAATCAGAGTACAGCGTGCTATGTAAATATTTGCGTCAAGTTTGGATTCGACCAATAGGAGGCCGAAATCCTATGCCCTACGTTACAAAATCTATAACCTACGGATTAAAACCCTTCCTATCTACATGTGAATGCGTGAACCTCCAAATGGTTCACGACTTAAAATAGTCCAATAGCGTAGCTTCGTCAGAACTGACAGCGAATTCGTCTGTCATTTGCGTCGACGGTCCAGATGCGAAGTTACGAAAATTACATAATCAGCGTCGACGGCCGGGATGCTACTTTACGAGAAACGATTAAAAATTGTTGTCGGCCGGGATTTCCGGAAATGAAAGTAGGTACGGTAGGACCGAAAGTACGGTCCAATTTGTAATCGCGGAAATTCCGGGTAATGTAAGTCGTACGGTGGACGTAAAATAATCGAATCCACCGTCGGCAAAAATCGCGTAAGATATCTATTGTACGGTAAGTCGTGGCCGCGGGAATTCCGGTCGGCGTAAGTCGTACTGTCGAAGCGAAATAATCAAATCCGCCGTCGGCGGAAATCGCGGAAAAATATACGTCGTACGGTAGGACCGCGGGTACGATCCAAATCGTTATCCCGGAAATCACTGAAAATGTAGGTCGTACGGTACACGTCGTACGGTCCTGCAAAACCCAATAATACCCAAATAAAAATTAGTGTAGCGGCTGCCGGTCTTAACGCCTAAATATAAACAACTTAAATGTCCGACGACATGCGGCATGACATTTCTTTTAGAAATCGTGTAAATTTTATTGTTTTGTTTTTTTACTTTGGAAGTTTTCTTTTCCGATACCGCACCATATAAGGGCACTTTCTTATTTAACCGAAACTTTGGTCTTGTAACTTTGTTTTTAGCGAAGATTCTCCGTTCTACTTTCAGAGCATTCTTGTGTAAAGAAATGAAATTGTTACTTTAGATTGCGAATTTCCCCGTAGGATCCGATTGTACCTCGATCTTGCACCAGTAATGAGTTGTTGAAAGCCAAACCTTGTTACCTGTGGGGAACACCCAATCACCCCGTTTGCGGTTAGCATTTAATTCTTGCTTCCTTTGTGCCTCCACTAATGCATCCCGGATAGTTTTCCAAACTGTTTCAACGTATTCCCAAAACTCTGTTCCAGAACTTCTATTCTCTTGAGTGACCCTTGTTATTAAGTCTAATGCTTCTCTAGGTTGGTATCCGTATGCAACTTTAAATGGTGAGAATCCTGTACTAGCATGTTAACATGAATTGTATGCAAATTCCATTAATGGCAGTTTAGATTCCCATGTGTTCTGAACTCCACTGCAAACAATCCTAAGCATTTCCTCTAGTGTACGGTTCATCTTTTTTGTTTGTCCATCTGTCTGATGATGATAAGCGGTAATCATTTTCAATTCAGAGCCTAAATTTTGTTGTAATTCTTTCCAAAAAGCATACATAAATTTAGAATCTCTATCACTGACTATATATAGAGGGACTCCATGATGTCTGACCACGTTGTCAAAATATAACTTTGCAATATCTACAACTGAATGAGTGGTTTTACAAGGGATAAAGATTGCCATTTTACTGAACCTATCGACTATGACCATAATACTGTCATTCCTTTTAGATGTAATAGGCAACCTGACAATAAAATCCATACTGACAGATTCCCACGGTCTTTTAGGGATATCCAAAGGTTTTACGCGACCTTTAGGTTTTTGGGTACTAGGTTTACTCTGTTGGCAAGTGACACAACTTTCCACGTGTTTTGACACCTCCTTTGCCATCCCAGGCCAAAACAATCTACTTTGCAATCGACTAAATTTTTTATCTCGACCTAGATGTCCTAAATGCTGATGAGCTTCCCATAAAATTTGTTTTCTTAAGTCTCCTACTTCAAGAATGCATAATCTATCCCCAATTTGCAAATACAGTAAACCATCCTCTAGTCTAAAGTTTTTGACATGCCTCTCATTCAATGGGTCAGAATTCCCTCGCGAAAAATTCTTGCAGATCACAGCAAAATAAGGATCTTTATCATAACCATTTCTAAGAGTATCTAAAAACAATTCATCCTCAACCATAACACTTATTTCAAAACATCTACTTAAAGGATCTACGACTACATTTGTCTTCCCAATAATATGTTTGACCTAAAATTTGAAATATGCTAATTTCTGCATCCACCTAACCTGTCTGCCAGTCATAATCTGTGCATCACTTAATCTGTGTAAATAAGAGAGTGCTTTATTATCACAGTGAACTGTAAATTCTTTATTATGCAAATAACAACGCCATTTCACCAATGCATGTACAATTGCCAGTAATTCCTTTTTTCTGTGCTGTATAGTTGTTTTTAGCATCATTGAATTTTTGGGACTCAAAAGCAATAGGATGAAAGTGTTTGCCAACTTTTTGACTTATGACTGCACCTAGACCTTTATCAGATGCATCTGTAGTGATCAGAACTTCAAATTCCCCAACCGGGTCAAGATACACCAGTGTAGGGGCAGAGGTCAACTTCCCTTTTAGTTCCTCAAATGCTCCCTCCTGATCAGCTTCCCACACAAACGTCTCCCTCTCTCGAAGTAAATCCGTCAAAGGTGCATGGATCATACTGAAGTTCCTGATAAATTTCTTATAATAAGTGGCCAATCCCAAAAACGATCTAGCTTCAGTGACATTAGTAGGTTGTTTCCAATTTTGGATTGCTAAAATTTTGGATGGATCTGTTTTAACACCTTCCCCACTAACTATGTGTCCCAAAAATAATTGTTCACTTTTAAGAAAGCTGGATTTTGACAATTTTCCATATAATTTTCTTTCTCTTAACCTTTCCAACACTCTTCTTAAAAGAATTACATGTAGTTTTTTTAGATTCACCGTAAGCTAAAATATCATCTATAAGCACTTGGACAAACTCATCTATGTAATCTGAAAAGGTTTGGTTCATTAATCTTTGGTAAGTAGGCGGTGCATTCGTTAAGCCGAATGGCATCACTATCCATTCGAAATGACCCACCCTAGTCTTGAAAGCAGTTTTATCAACATTTTCAATTCTAATTGGCACCTGATTAAAGCCACTACGTAGGTCAATCAACGAAAATACTTTAGCATATTTTAAACGATCTATCAAATCAGAAATTAAAGGTAACGGATATTTATCCTTCACCGTAATCTTGTTCAGACTACGATAATGGACACACATTCTCAATGTTCCGTCCTTCTTTTTGACGAAGAGAACTGGTGCTCCGTACGGTGATTTGCTGGGCTCAATATGTCCTTTCTCTAAGAGTTCCTTGATCTGTTTGTTAAATTCCTCCTGCTTAAAGAAACTGTGCTTATAAATTCCTGTGACAGGAGGGTTGCATCCAGGTTCAAGGTTAATAACATGTTCCACATCTCGAGAAGGTGGCCTTCCTGAGGGTAAATCACTTGGAAAAACATCTTGAAATTCAAAAATCAAATCTTTAACAGCAACATCAGATGTATTAATGTCAGTTACAAAATCATATTTTAGTTTTTTGAGAGTTTTAGTGGTGTCTGATTTAGGGATGACAACAATGTTAGTGTTTTCTCCCCCCTTTTTATCAGTAACTGCCTCAGTTACTAATAACAAGAAAACATGATTTTTTTTATCTTTTAAGTGCTTTTTAAATTGTTTAGCAGATATCAAACCTTCCACTCCCAATCTGGTTATGTTGTTTATATGATTCATATGCAATTTCTTACGAGATAATGTTTGCAAAACCATCCAACCGTTTTCATACTTCACTTTTAAGGTGTTAATTTCCTAATTAATTTGAGGATTGTGTTCAATTAACCAAGGCTTTCCCAAATTCATTATTTCACACACAATTTTCATTTTATGACCCTGGATATCAACTTCTATCGTGTCAGTTTGTAAGTCTAATGTGGACTTATTACCATTTGCCACTTGAACATGTAAAGGCTTTTCCCTTATGACGTAGGAATTTTATTTTCCTCTACAAATCTATGTGAAATAAAATTATGTGTGGCACCTGAATCAACCATTACTCTCAACGGTTTTCCTTCCACTAATGACTTGAATCTAATCAAACTGTGTCTGGTGTCATCATTACTTAGCTGTCCTTACATAGGTCTGTTGTTGAGAATTTCATCAGAATGATTCTCTAAACTATGCAGTGTAGTGAGAATCATAATATATTCAGCTATCCTAACTTTTTCATTCATTAATTTGCCCTCCAAAGTTAACTCTTTAACTTCTGGATCAGGTTAACTCAACTAAGGACTTTCAAATAGTCCTTTCCGTTTCCCACCTCTTGGGCTTCTTGCTCAGTTAGGTATAATGCAATATCCTCGTAGAGACTTTCATTTACATCGACTATTTTAAGAGAACCTTTTTCTGTACAGTCTTTAGCGTAATGATCTAGACCTCCGCATTTGAAACAAGTGACTTTCTTTTTGGGTTTTGTGCACTCTCTACGAAAATGGCCCTCCTCTCCACTGTTATAACAATTAATCTTTTTCAGTTGTGCACAATCAAATGCTATATGACCCTTTTTCTGACAAATAGTGCATGTGGGGATGGTAAGGTTAAGCTTCTGAGCATTAATGCTTAGTTTATGACTCTTAATGTATCCCCCTCTATTGTTAAATTTGTTTTCTGCATTAACACTTTGTCCACCCTTCTGATTTCCCCTGAAAATATTTAGTCTATTCACCAAACCAACATTCAGACCCTCATCCACAAACTCCCCCTCATCCCACTCTGATACTTCATTCAAATTACCCCTAAGTGATCTAGTTTCCCGATTATACCCCAACTGATCCTATAATTCCAATGCCTTGTCTTGTAATTTTTTCAAATTATTAAGTTTTTGATGTTTCAATTTTGATTTCACTATAAGGTTTAGATAATTTAAGAAATGCAACTTAGTCATTTCATCAGTCAAACCTATGACGTGAATGCTAAATGAGTCAAATTCCACAATGTAATCTTTTACAGTTCAAGTGTGCTTACAGTTCAACTACTTTTCTTCCATTCTGGATTTAAAAGTGACAGACAAGAATCGCGATCTGATTGCGGTTTTAAAAGTTTCCTAATTAGCATTATCAGGAATTAATTTAGACCTTCTCTGAGTGTAATACCAAATCTGAGCATCGCTTTTTAGACAGCTAACAGCAAAAGAAGTGTAATCATCACGATCACAATTTCTAGATTCCAAATAATACTCCATATGAAAATCCAAGCATCCAACTTATCAATCTTCTTACCATCAAATGATGGTGCCTCACTAATAGACAATTTCAGATCTCTTATCTTCTTAGGTTTATCTTGATCATCCTCCCTAAAACTAGCATTCCTTTTACTACTTTCACACTTTTGGTCATTAATATCATTCTAGGTTCGAATTAAGTTAATAAGTTCATCTAATTTCTCATTTGAAACATTTTCTTTTTCTTTAACAACTTTCAATTCACTTTTCAATTCTGAAATGGTTTCATCTACAGCGGCAACATGATTATTAAATCTTTTGACCAATTTCACAGTACGCTTCTTCAACACATTCAAAGCATTCTCCATTTCACGTTTCCATGCAGAATCTGTCATTATCACACAATGAAATCAAGCAAAAGGAAAGAATGAATATAATTTCCCAAAGAAATTTGCTGTAGATTTGAAGTCTTAAGATTGTTCCAATCCAACACTTCTTCTCCTTAACGAATCATTTGAAAAATGTTAAAATCTGAGAAATAAAAAAAAAACATTGACAGTAAGTTAGTGCAAATTCAAATTTCAATTTCCCAATATTGAAACAAAAGGTAAGAATTTCCCCACAAATTTTGCAACAACAAAATTGAAAGCTCTCAAAGGTAAGATTTAACCACAAATTTGCAACAGCAAAATTCAAAGCAATCAAAGGTAACAATTTAGGGTTTGAAAAGTTACGAGTCATTTCTAGACTCCTTTGCTCTTGAAGAAGTAAAGTACTCCACTTTCGTTCTCCTCCATTAGCAAATTTCCCACTTCCCACTACATCAGAATCTTTTTCTCTCTAATCCTCACCCTTTATGGCTTCAAGCCCTCCCTCTACACACGAATCATTGCTAAGAGAAAGCAAGTTTGTTTGGCCTCTAGGTAATAGGAGTGAGCTTCAACGATGCCTACACTGCCCACCCCGCCTTAGTCTTGAGGACCTTAGCACGCCCTACATCTAACTAGCGGCCGCTGGCAGGGTGGTCACTTAGTTTCCCTCCAATCCCCTACCACTCACATTGTGGTTCCACCAACCCGGGTTAGAGCACCCTCACCGGTCACGGCAGTCGATTTTCGGGTGAGCAAGCTTCTCTTTGGCTTTTAACCAAGCTTTGATACCATATGTAACAAGATCTCCTACCTCTTAGAAAATCCCATTACTACAAACAATCCCAACCACGCATTACACACATTGGAAAATACACATCCACATTGGACCACACTCACATAAGGATAAACTTTAAATTAGAAGAAGCTTCTGTCCACATAACATTAGCTTGGTCTCTTGCCCTCGTGGCTCAACCCTTCTTATGAAAGTGTTTTCCACTACTCTCCACTCTTAATAATTATATCTCTTAACTTTTAAAACACTATTTAGTTAGTAAGAGATTTCAATGAAAAAATGCCTTTTCTTCAATTTGGTATTAATCGCTCAGGTCCAAGATTAGCCGGAATTTCCACAAACTTTTCCCAAGGAAAAGATGTCTACTCTCCGCTTACACCTCACTATTTATCCACCATCGCCTTGGACTAGCCAGGCCAGAGTCAACGCTCCGTTTTAACAGGCTTTTACCTGGGCCAATCATTGATCAGCAAGGACTCAGACTGATCAATGCAAAAACGTGCGAAATCTCTTACTAACTACTTAGCACTTTACTACCCAGTCAAACGTTACGTTTCACTACGTAACATTTACGTGCAAAAGTGCGCGCCAAACGAAACGGGACTTCGCACGATCGTGCGTAACAAATATGCACACGAAACTTCCTACGAAATTTCCTTGAAAGTGGACGTTTCGTACTAAAATTTGTACGAAACGAACCACCGTGCATACTAAACGTTTCATTAGAACTTTATGAAACGTACACGCGTAATTTTGGTACTAGTTTGACCCTTAACCCGTTTCAATGATACCCACTTGTTATTTAGACCCCACGCTGTCACCTAAATACACCCAACGCTATAACTTTTAAAATATAACTCCAAATAGCGTGATTCTTTCGCGGACGTCTACCAAATTTAGTACTCTATAATCATAACACCTAAATACCCCTTTATAAACAAGTTCGATCCGCTATTACTGTTACACACGTGCGACAACATCTGCCTATTCGCTCACCTCATGAAAATTTATTTAAAATCGCCTCGCGAGGTGATTTTATATAAAGTTTGAAGATGAGCCGGGAGGACGCGAAAGTGGGTCGAAACGCGCTAGGCGACAAACTGCATCGCGCTAGACGACAAATCGCAGTACATATAAAGTTTTAAGGTAACGCAACTTGTACGGTGGTGATTTCAATTTTTTGGTATGGCCGCGGATTTTCACGTTTTGTAAGTTATAGGGGAAAACGACAGAAAAAAAATTGTAACTTTAATACATGGAAAATTGCCCTAAGTCTGCTGTTCCGTACTTGTCAATCATTTTGGTATATTGCTGTCGTCTGCACTATAGATGTTACCTTTTCCAGTTTGTACTGTATTCTCCACGACATAAACTGTCCCGTAATGTTTGTCTGTACAGTACTGTAGGCTGTTGTCTGGTGCCGAAGATGGTCGGTGAAATAATGGACAGCCTAGTTGACTTTTTTGTTTGATCCATGTGTTCAATAGTTCAATGTGACAGAACAATGGTCAACGCGCACGTATAATAACTGTACTGTAGCTTACGGCATAACGCACTTTAAAGTTTAAACCAATGGTTCGATCAACCCAGGGTTTGATCTTTCGACCGTCAAAGAGAAATTGCCGTACCGTGTAAATTATCATTCAATCTGCGTCAGTCACATCATACCGGCCGTCATATAACTTCTGCAAAATGTATGTAGCACATAACTATACAATTTCATTTTGCGGCCAATGCAATATGGGTCTTAAGGGTATATTGTATTTTTTGCGTACAATAGGCATATTGTATGGGTGTACTTTCACCTACTTTTGAACTGCAATACATAGACACATAAATGTACGGAAATATGAGGCTTGGATAACAAAGTACAGTTCAAGACAACACGGTTTTCCTGTTCTTATGTGGACAACAGTAGAGCGTACATGATATTCAAAGGTACAAAATCGTACGAAAAGTTTCGTAATACCGTACGTTTCTACGAAATGCCAAGAATCGGTAATACTGTATCGGTATTTCAAAATTTTAGCGGGGAATTGAAAAAGCCGAAATTTTCAATTTCAAATTTCGGAACGTTTCAAAACTTTTAAATTTTGGACTTATTTGAATATGAAAATTTGAATTATGAATTGCAAAAAAATATAACTTCGGCAGAAATTTCGACGTCAGTGGCTGTGACGTGACGGGCGTTACAGTTTTTTTGTTTTTTTGTGAACCCTGAATCGGTAAAACCGTATCGGTGTCGTGACGTTTGAGCGTAAATTTCCACCGTCTGACGTACGAAAAAGTACATATCCCCCCGTTTTTCACGTACTTTATCGTACTTTTTCCAAAAATGTACTTTTTAGCTGGTTTTTGTCCGTACGTCTCGATTCACGTGTGTCTGTTACGAGTAGATTGGAAAAAAGAAAAGATCAAAAGCAAACCCTAAAAAAAAAAAAAGAGAAAAGAAAAGAAAAGAAAAAAGATTTTTTTTGCAATTTTTTGTCTGATTCACCAAAGTACACTTTTAACAAATAATTTGAGGGAGAGAGGGAGCGAGGGAGAGGGAGCGAGGGAGAGGGAGAGGGAGAGACGGGAGGAAGTGAGGGAGAGAGGGAGAGAGGCAGATTTGCCTTTTTAGGGCTTCTATTGTTCAATTTTAGGGTTTTCTTACACCTGTTTCTAATTTTTTTGTCATTTTTTTAGAACCCTAATTTTTATTAAAACCAGGAAGAGACAAAATGAATTCACAAAAGATATCGCAAAAGACAAACAGTTTTTTGTCTTTTAGTGAAACTATAGACCTTCCTGATTTCTAATTTCAAAAACGAAACATTGTGTTTCTATCTCTTTCCTAATTTCTTCTTATTCCATTTTTCTTCTCTTCTCTTACTTTCTCCCTCTCCCTCTCCCTCCCCCTCCCTCTCCCTCTCCCTCTCCCTCTCCCTTCTCCCTCT
>JBBHKE010002180.1:88547-104299 GCA_037447655.1 Zygnema cylindricum | reverse complement strand
TAGAAACTGGAATTTGTTTCAAAGTGGCAAAAAATAGTGTTTTATCGTAGTTTTCTTTAAAAAAAAAAAAAAAAACGCAGGATATATTAAAATGCACGATGGTAAACCATCTGAGTCCGAGGGTACAAAAGGGGTGGCATGGCCGAAACTGAAAAACTACCAGCAGGGGAATAAAATAACAGCACAACAAAAACAAAAACAAAAAGAAAACAACAACCAGGAAAATTAAGGCAAATATACCAGTGAAAAAGTCACCTAAATTGATCTCTTTTTGGTTTTTTTTTGGTAAAAGAGACCCACTTTCATGATATGATATAGATTATAACACCTGCCCTTCATACCTTTTACTACCTCTATTATCGTTGCTTTTGCTTTGCTTATCCTTTTTATTTTACTCCCTCCACATGTAGTTTTTCAATTTTAGCATTGCTGACTCTATTTGTTACCTTGGATGGTTTACCGTCGCGCTTATTAATAAAGTCAGCCATTTTTTTCCACTTCTATTTTACCTACCTCTACCTCTCTACCCTCTACCTCTTCCTCTTCCTCTCACCTCTTACCTCTTCCTCTTACCTCTACCTCTTACCTCTCCTTACTCTCTTTATTCTTCTTCCTCTTACCTCGTGCCTTCACCCCCACCTCCACCCCTACCCTCACCTCCTTCCCACAGGATAAATTAAAAAGCACGATGGTAAACCACCTGAGTCCAGGGGTACAAAAGGGGTGGCATGGCCAGAACTGAAAAACTACAAGCAGGGCAATAAAAAACAAAGAAAGAAAAAAAAACCTCACCTCCTTCCCCCTCCGTCTCGATCAACACATCTATCTCTACCTCCGTCTCTATCTGCACCTGTATCCATTCCTCTATCGTTTTTTTTGTTTATGTTTTTTCTCAGATTCTTCTTTGCATCCACTTTTTTGGTTCCCATGCACTCAGATGATTTACCATCCTCCTTTCTTAAGAAAATCGCATCTTTTAAAACTCATCTGTAAATACTGATAGAAGTTGAGATAATTTTCCGTTCTAACGGTTTCCATGGTGTAACTCCACATTTCTTTGAAAATAGACTTTTTGCTTTTTGTCAAGGTCTTACTTCGGATGTCTTTTTACGAATGATTTTACTTCAGGGAAAAGATGTTTTAAGTTGCGAGAAAAAAAAACATTGTTTCTTGTTTGCGATACACAGTGTAGTGTCAAAAAAGAACAATGTTTTTAACATTACTAATATCCTTGCACTATTCTATGTTCACAGGACAAAAAAAGACCGTCAACGACTTAAGTGTATCATAACTAATGAAGGTTATTAAAACTATGGTCATTCACGGTTTACAAAACGACCTTATCCAATAATAGAAACAAAGAAAGAGAGAAGATGACCTTTAAGGTATTTGCAAAAAGACAAAAAATGACAACAAAGAACATCCAAGGCTTAAAATCAAACATGAAATAGTCAAATCTCGAAAATAGAGGGAAGAAAAATATTGAATAACAGTGTAAAGGTAATCAACTGTAGGCAGAGACAATGTAAAATGTTTACTTGGAAAAATTTGACAGGAGGAAAAAAAAAAAAAAAAAAAAGGAAAAAATCCGGAACATTACTCCAAAAAAAAAAATACGGAAAGTGGTCCCTCGGGTTTAATGATATTTGTATTTCATTTTCTTTTCCTTCCAAATACACACATACATCCAAGAAGTCACCGGAAAAAACCTTTCAAGGGAATTATCTAATAGTTTTTTTTTTGTACTAAAAACACACCAAAGAAAATTTGAAACAATGTAATTCTAAAAATCTCTTCTTCATTTCCTCATTTTCTTTTTTCCATTTTTTTTTTCTTTCAGGAGGGCATTTCATTCCAGGTCCCTCCTGTATTAGAATCGAAAAGAAATTCGTCAGTTCCTTGCATATCTAAGTTTTCCCTATTGTCTATTTGTGAAATATTATGATGTGTGAATTGTAATTCGGCTAAAGGAGTATCTTCTCCACCACACAAAACCATCCTTTTTTCTACTGTCGAGGGAGATCCCTGTCTAATATCACTAAAACAATTTCCGTTTCCGTTTCCATTTCCGTTCCCGTTTCCGTTTACCTCTACATTTCGAACACCGGAAATATCTACTCCTTTTTGTCCTACTTCCATGGAACTTACATTATTATTAACTTCATTAATATAATTATTACTATTATCTTCACTCACAATCTTAATTCCCTCGTTTCCAGACTCGACAGGAAGAGTTCCGGAGTAACTTACGTCTGTAGTATCTAACAAATAACCGTTAGACGTAACTGATTTCGTATTTACGTTATTTCCGGGAACGAGTCTGGGAAGACTTGGGGATCGTCTTCCTGGTAAAGTTGCTCTCATACGATTCCCTCCAATACCGGAATTTGTTGAGTTTCGAGCCAATAGGAGAGCAGGATGAGGCTGGGGAATTTCAGTCATATTTTGTCTTTGAGATTCTGGATGAGGAAGAAAATCTGTCTTTTGTGGGGGAGGTCCACCTGATGGTTGACAACCCGGGCTTTTAGTATTGGGAGTTTTAGAGTTAGGGTTTTTAGGATTAGGGTTTTTAGAATTAAGGTTTTTAGACCCCTCCGAAGCTCCGGCTACTGCGCCGGATACAGGTCCTGTTGGAACAACAGTACTAGAGGACATAATTTCTCCGTCTTTTCTGGAACTTAGTTGACGTGCGTCGACCACCCCACCCTGTCCGTGAAGTCCCGTCCCACCGTTTCCTTCCACAAGACCACAGTTACTAGCCAGCCCTCCTTCATGAGCACTAGGAGACGAATCTGCTGACGTCAGCAAATGTCCATCTACTACGGCTTTAGACGATTTCAAAACAGTTCCACGTCCTAAGGAAGTAGAAGGGGAGGCTGAGCTTGAATGAGACAAAATTCCGGTACGTTGTGAAATCCCGGAAAGAGTTCCTCCAAGGGAAGGCGATCTTCCCCCGATTCCCTCTCTCTTCCCACCCCTTCCCACTCCTTGCCCTGTCCTACCACCTACAGCTGTCCTTCCACCACCCGAGCCGCCTCCTACTACTCCCTTCCGCCCCTCTCCTCCTCCCCCCCCAAACCTCGACCCACTCGACCCACCTTTCTCCCCACCCACTAGTCCTAGTGAAGGTGAAGCTCCTCCTCCTCCTCCTCCTCCTCCTCCCCCTCCTCGTAGTGAAGTAGAGGCAGAAGCCCCATTATTTGCCAGCGAGGCTGCATTCCCTCCTCCTTTCAACTGATTTCCCCCAGAATGAGGTCCTCCTCCTCCTCCTCCTCCACCACCTCCACCAACACCTCCACCTCCTCCTCCCCCTCGAAGGGAGGTGGAGGTAGATGCCCCATTATTCGCCAACGGAGAACCGGAATTTCCTCCCACTTTAGACTGATGTCCCCCAGGATGTCCTCCAGTATGTCCTCCAGAATGTCCTCCAGAATGAGGTCCTCCTCCTCCTCCTCCTCCTCCTCCTCCTCCTCCTCCTCCTCCTAATCCCCCAGGGTGTGATCCTCCTCCTAGTCCCCCAGAATGAGGTCCCATATGGTGGACCACCGACCCTTGGGCCATTAACAAAGAAGCGGAAACCGAAGCAGGAGCAATTCGAGCTCCGGCAGCCATGGCTGCCGCTTGAACCATAGGATCTGGTCCCATCCATACCTCATTTCCTTTCCCTCCCATCGAATTTCCCACCTTCGAATTCGCGTTTCCCACCATTGAATTATTTCCCACCATCGAATTTTTTCCCACCATCGAATTATTTCCCACTATCGGACTTTTTCCCACCATCGAATTTCCGGCCATAGAAACCGCTTGAGCTTTCGAAACGGACATAACATAAGCTCCCGGAGCCACAAGTCTTCCTGTACTATATCCTCCAGGAGAGGATGTGGACAACATTTTCGACTGTCCCATAGGATTACTCTGTCGCCCTCCTCCTCCTCCTCCTCCTCCTGCGATTCTCTGAGAAGTTCCTGGAGAATTTGACCTTACTATGTGACTTTTCTGTGCTTTGAGAGCCTGTAATCCGGGGTGTGGCTGGACAGAACCTGTGAATGTGTCTGTAACACGACGTGACATAATTTGCTGTTGTTGTTCAGTACTTCCTACCTGTCCATATGTAGCCTGTCCCATATAATGATGTGGGTGATATCCTCCTCCTACTACTCCTACTCCTCCTACTACTCCACCTCCTCCTCCTCCTCCTACTCCTACTACTCCCCCTCCATAATGACCCGACGAATAAAATCCAGTTCCAGAAGAACCTACTCCTCCTCCTCCTCCACCGGGATTATTTGACCATGGCATTTGTTGACCCGTTCCTCCTCCTCCTCCTCCCTCAAATGCTCCTCCCAAAGATGACGTTGTTTGAGCATCGCTAATAGGAGTTAAAGAAGGTCCTCCTGAACTGAAATGGTTAACATCTCCATGGAAACCGGCATTCCCACCGGTTTCCGTTCCACTACCGAGCATTCTGCCACTCGCAGAAGAAGACGAGACATTTTGCCCTGTAGTGGTGTTACCGCTCTGTTGGACACCTGTCTGATTCAAATTGCGGGAACCGGGAACCAATGGAAAACCGCCACCTGTCCCACCTTCCTTCTCCTGCTTCCTTCGAAGAACCGAATAACGCTGAAAAAGAAAAAGAAAGAAAGAAAAAAAAGTCCCAAAAAAGAAAGGAAAGAAAAAATGCAAAAAGTCAAAAATAGCATTCTAAAACGTCTGTCAAATTTTAATGGATATCAGGTTTGTCTTTATTCAGCAGAAAGAAAACGAAACAAACAACACCATTTTGTCCTCTAAATTAGATATCATTGGACATAAACAGTCACAGAGCAAATTACTTTTTCTTTGTTTACTTGCATTATGTTTAACTCTTCACTAAAATTAAAATGTAAAAAACAAACCGAAACAACAAAAAACAAAGCACATAGCTCTTCCTAGAATAACCCCAATAGAGAAGTTCCAAAAACAATTTCCCAGAAAGAAAATCCCAAATTAAAAACCAGTGATGCATATCGAACAGGTTTTGCCCATAATTAATATGTACTATTTTTAGAGGTCGCTAATCAAAACCTCTACATGACATATCAACCCGATAAACTGAATAGTCGATAACGGCAACATATTGATATCGATATTGCGACATCATCAATATCCAGACATTTATTTTCGTACTACTCAAACGTAAATAAATTTATTAGGGTTTTGTTTCATAATGCCCGAGGTTGAAAAAATAACCAGTACGGTACTGTACACTGTGCTGTAACGTAATGAATTAACTTATGAAAAAATTGAATGTGTGAAATGTTTGACTTTGTACCTTCATTTTTTGGATGTTGTACCCAGAATATGGGTCCAATCAAGTGTTCAGTCAAGACTTTGCTAGATATATTTTGTCTATTCTAGATTCATGTACTAATTTCCATACGATTATCAGTCAGTTATCACGATGTCGATAGCTATCGACTTTTTAATTCCTCAATATTTCAATATTATACCAAAATCGCAGTGAGCGATTCTGATCAATATACATCACTACCAAAAAGACAAAAGGAATTCCCAAAAAAAAAACCAATCCAAGAAAAAGTTCTAAAGAAGAAAAAAATTGCAACTTTTTTTTTCCAGTTTTTTTCCAAAAAACAGTCTCCTCCTCCTCTCACCTGGGAAAGCTGTGCCGATGTTCTTCCAGCAATAACATTTGCTTTCACAATTCTTTGCCATTGAGATTCCCCATATTCTGTAACCGCAGAAACCAAAGCCTCATCCTCCTCCTTCGTCCACACTTTCCTCTTCTTCCTCACTTGAACTGCGACATTTGTCACAGGAGTAGTTACCATATTTGCCCCACTTCCCATAGAGTCCCCAAGACTGACCGTATCTTCAGAAATGTCAACACTATCCACTCCTCCTCCTCCTCCCCCTATTCGCCAACTCTCACTCCCTCCATCTCCTCCACTCACTGTCTCCTTCCTCCCTGAAATAGGCCAAGATCGACTTGTACCTCCTGTACTACGAGGACTTCGAGAAGAGAGAGGAGGAGATCCATAGGCTCCTGTTCGAGCCGAAGTAGAATCATCGGCTCCGGAATTTTCTTTTGCAGAAAGATGAGATTTCGAGGTCGTCCCACGAGAAATATCTAAAGGAGATGTCTGGTTTATCTGACGTTTGGGAGAAGAATTTGAAGGCAGTAAAGAAGAGGGTTCAGAAGAACCGGAATTAACCAACTTCCTTTTTGTACCTTTTGGGACAACATTTGGTTCAAAATCCATTGAGATGTTGAATTTCAACATGTCTGCCTGCAAAATAAACGGTTTTGTTTTTAAATCAAACTTGATCAAAACTTAAAATTGGCGACATTCCCAGAAACTGAACAATGAATTGTAAAACAAAAATAATACATGATATAATGCACTTGTTGTGTTATGGGTTATTATGGAAGATTCCAAACATTGAATTATTCAAAATTGGAACTAAATAGGTCATAAAAAACTGAGCATTGAACCATAAACATTAACTTACACATGAGGTGATCCTTTAGTTGTATTTTGTTTATTCTGGAAGATTTAGTTATCAATTTAATCAGAAACAAAAATATGTGTAAAGATTATGTGGCAAT
This sequence comes from Zygnema cylindricum, assembly GCA_037447655.1. Taxonomy (NCBI): domain Eukaryota; kingdom Viridiplantae; phylum Streptophyta; class Zygnematophyceae; order Zygnematales; family Zygnemataceae; genus Zygnema; species Zygnema cylindricum. Next base: position 97,689 of record JBBHKE010002180.1, on the reverse strand, counting down.
TATATCAGGTTTTCCCAACTTTTTGTAAACTGTTCAAGGAACAATTTGAGTGATGTTCATCACTCCATTTTTTCCCCTTCTCCAAATGTCTTAAAAGAAAAAATCTAAATCAATCCTGAATTGTTTGTGAAAAAATAATACAATCCAATTTTTGACTAATGTGTGGATTTGTAGGTTTGACTATCATACTTCAGATACCTGTCAGTTTTTTAACAATTTTTCATTAGTCAAAAGTCAACAACGTGAGCAAAAAGAGTATTAAAGTCTTTGTCCTATAAAAAATGAACGGAACATTCTTTGAATACCTCACCGATCTCACACACATAACTGCAAAAATATAAAAAACCTACACTAAATAAAACTGGATAAAGTACCAAGAAAAAAAAATGTATGTTGTTCAGAGCGAAGTAAACACTTAACTAGAGAATGAATAAACAATGTACACATGAAAGTCTCATCTTGTTCGCTAATTGTAAAACGCTAAATCTAACATACATAATCTCCTGCCCCTCCAAAGGTCCCAGGAAACAATAACAATGATAAAAACCATAATACTTTTTTGAAAGCGCCGATATTGGTCGTATAAATATTTAAATTCCTAACTTGGCATTCTCAGCGGATAATACTGTTATCCATACATAGTCTCAAATTGGAAAAATATCACACCATTACATGCTCTCCCATCCCAAAAACAATAAGAAAAACCATAATACTTAATCCGACAAAGCCACTATCTTAGAGAAAAAATAACACACACCTTAACATGCTCTCCCGCCTCTTCGAGAGCCTCTGGAGTAGTGTTAAGTGGCATTTCCACCTCTCCCTCTATGTCACTGTCTCCCGTCTGACCCGCCAAGCACCTTTGCAGTCAACCCATGTCCTGTCAGGAGGCTTAAAAAACCCTAAAAAACGCTAAAACAGCCCTAAAAAACCCTAAAAACATCCTAGCCTCTGGAGAAGTATTGAGTGGTATTTCCACCTCCCTCTGAATGTCACAGTCTCCCCATGTTTTGTCAGGAGGCTTTTTTCTATTTCAAAACAACCTAAAAAAAACGCAAAAATATTTCTTTCTCTATCCAAAAAACATCTAAAAAAACGCAAAAATAATTTCTTCTATATCCAAAAAACCTCAAAAAAACGCAAAAAGAACACCTCCCATAAAATCTCTATACCCCCATATAAAAACATCTTCCTAAAAAACCCAAACACCACTTGCCACACAACCTCTATTTCCCTCGTAAAAAAAAAAAACCTGCTAAACAATCTAAAAAAGTACCTCCCACAAAAAGACATTTCCAATTTCCGTACCTTCCATCCCCATTTCTATACTTTGTAGCAAACAAGACTTTTTTACATGTATAACTGAACGGAATTAAGAAACAGTAATCCTACACAGAATAGAATAAAACATAGAGATGATAAACAGACTCTCCCTCCCTTTCTCCCTCTTCATCTCCCACGCTTACAAGAGAATAGAAATACTACCTGCAAATTCAGCCTATTTATACACTCTTTTAACTCTTATTACCCCTCCTTTCCCATCTCTTTCCCTCCCAAAGACAAGAAAAATAGGTCTCAGCAATGCGACCTGCAATTTCTCCTTTTCGCCCTCTATTTCCTCCCTTTCTCCTACTTTCCCCTCCCTCTCCTCTCCTCCTCCTCTCAATCTCCCTCGTTTTCCTCCCAGAGTCTGGAAAAAATATACAGAGGCCTCTAACAACCGTATAAGATATTAACCTCAAGAGAGCCTCCAGTTTTATAACTCTTCTCCATGGGTCCTCACTTTCCTTTCCCTCTCCTCTCCTCTCCTCGCCCTCTCCTCTCTCTTTTTCCTCCCAGAGCCTGGAAAAAATATGCAGAGGACTCTCACAGCCTTACCCGAGGTATTTGCCCAAACCTCTGCAATTCTGCTTTCCCTCACTTTCCCTCCCTCTCCTCTCTCCCTCTCTTGACCCTCTCCTCTCCTCTCTCTCTCCTCTCCCTCTCCTCTCCTCCCAGAGTCTGGAAAAAAAAAATACTATCAGTGACTCTCACAGTCGTATGAGGTATTTACCTCGGGAGAGCTTCCCGTCTCATAACTCTTCTCCATGGGCATTCGATAAGCGATATATCGCCACATCGCCTGACACTCTCGAGGATTACTTATGCCGGGAGATAGCTTTTTATGAATACTTTTCCAGTCTAAGTGAGAAGTCGCGGTACTCGCCACCTCTCGAAGGAGATCCATAACCATCGAGGCACTGTACCTGCCCTCCTCCACCCATTCATTTTTTATGTCTTTTTCTCTTAGGGTCCTTTTAGGGTTGGTTTAAGGATTAATAAAGGTTTTTTATAGCTTATTTCTAGGGTTTTTCCGTGGTGATTGCTACACAAATTTCCAACAAATGAAAATCAATTAACGTTTACAATTCGTGTGTAGCTTTAAGACTGCGAGACACATACTACATCCCCCAGTGCATCCCTCCCATCTCTCCCTCTCCCTCTCCCTCCCCCTTCCCCATCCTCTCTCCCTCTCCCTCTCCCTCTCCCTCTCCCCCTCCCTCTCCCTCTCCCTCTCCCCCTCCCTCTCCCTCTCCTCCCTCCTGCACCTTCTGATAAAACCCAGCATATCCCATCCTCTCCCTCCCTCCATCCCTCTCCCCCCCCTCCATTTCCTCTCCTACCTCCCTCACCTTCTGATAAACGCTCGTTCCTCCCTCCCCTCTCCCCCTCTCCCTCTCCCTCCCCCTCCCTCTCCCCCTCCCTCTCTCACCTTCTGAGAAAAGCCGGCATATCGCTCTCACTCAGAGTTCTATGGCGTTTTTTGGACAACATTCCCTTTTTTACGGAAACAGAAGGAGACGTGACCTCCGAACCTGAATAAAAAGACATAATTTATTTATTTATTTATTTGCCAATTAGAGTGTCATAATTTATACTATTCGTGATTTTTACAATCGACTAAAAATGAGTCGTAGTTTATACCCTTCATAATTTCTACTATTGATTAAAAATGAGCCAAAAATATATACCAATCATAACTTTTAACATTACTTAAAAAAAACTCAACTTTTACCGTTACTTAAAAAAAGTCTTGGTCACCTTGATCGCTGAAAAGACAAAATTTGACAATTCAAAACCATAATTTTTACCCTTGAAAAAGAAATAATCTTGAGCACTCCGATTTCTTTGAATTTCTTTTCCATTCAAAGTAGTATTTCACTCAAATTTTAGCCACCCACCAGACATGTCAAAACAAAAATATGCAGATATGATACTTTTTAGATGACTGCAGATGCAAAAAGACAAAACAGTTGTTAGGTGAAACACATGGAACTTTCCAGGAAACTGCAGTCCTTTGTACAACGGCCACTGCATGCAAAAGTAACTACACCGCGAATTGTTATTAGAGTAAAAAAATTATTATCAAGGGAATGTATTAGTGTTAGAAACTCTCGTTCACTTCCAGATGATGCAATCGATGTCAAACCGTTTAAAGAATTAGTGTAAAGAAAAAAAAAATAGTGTTATTAACGCTAATTTGCGGTCAGCAGATTAAAAAAAGAGGAGTCAAATTAGTGTTCTTAACGCTAATGGAAATTAACAGCGTATCCTACAAAGCATTGAACTCAATAAGATTTTAAAATGCTAAGACATAAAACACTACCTGGTAGAGATGCCGGTGATTATATTTGAATTTTTGCAGACAATTTTGAACAGTAAAAATTTTAAACATTAAGAGGTTGAGCTGAACAGTAAGAATTTGAACTGAACTGTTACTATTTGATTCTATATGGAATTGTACTTTATGAATATTATGGGCCTGGATTAAAAAGTTTAGTGAACGAACTAGTCTACGATATGGTTTTTTTTTTGTTAGTCAAGATACTCAGCCACGCAGTCTTACAAATTCGAATATAGGAGCAAACCTATGAAAATGATTTACTATATTGTATGGTACATTGCAATACCATCGATACAAATGGTCTGATCTAGTAGACTTTCGTACAAAAGGACAAAATCCTGTAACTTTGACCTCACCTTCTTTGTACAAAAATATTATATTCACAATAAAATCCTTGAAGTGTGCGATTGCATTTATTGGCTAATGCTTTGGAAAATTGCGATACTTCTAACTTTTTCCCAAAGAATACATTGAAGTTGGGCAACGTTATTGTTTAAGAGTTCAAATATCATTGCCTTATGGTACCTAATCTTAGACATGAAAACAAAAGTATCACAGTCCAATTATAGAAAAACAAATAAATTGCAAATGATCTGTAGCTTTGATGTTAATTAAAAGAATGCTCTTACAAAAAGACTCCCGGGTGCCAATTATGACTGAAACACAATGGAAAAAGAAACTATTCAAAGTGTCCTGGAAAACGGAGTACTTTTATTTAGGAAGCGATCTCAGATAAACCAGCTTAAAAAACAGCACAAAAATCACTACTGGAAATCAGTACCCGAACTTCGGGCATTCATAAATTAGTACTAACGGCCTAATACCCTTAACAATTATATTGTGACCAGGACAAAAAAAACTTGCAATGAAGAAATCACAGATAATGTCGAAGATAACAAGCATGAAAATACAAATGGCCAAAAAAACTGCAACAGAAAAACTGTCCAAAAAACAACCCTCTGATGTTAAGAAGAGGAACCAACAGTCAGGCAATGACTCTTGATGTTATTGAAAAAAAAACATGACAGAATCAATACTTTTCTAATTGAACTTACAGAAAAGCAAACATCACAAAAACTTTTATATTGCAATGTAATTTACTAATACTTAAAGGAAAAACGAAAGTAAGATGACAAAAAAGGAACTTACTGGGTTGGACTCCTCCGGCCGTTTTTCGCTGAGTTATGGCTCCCTTATTTTGGAACTCTCCGATGCCCGACTGAATTTTCTGACTCGTTTTTTGACCCATTTTCTGATTCCCTTTTGTAGTCATATTCTCACTTACCTTCTCGTTCTGATTCACTTTCTGACCCACTTTCTGATTGACCTTTTGATTTCCCTTCTGGTTGAGCTTCTGAGTTCCTTTCGCTGTCACTTTCGGAGACACTTTTCTAGTCGATTTTCCATCAATATCTTCCTCTAAATAAGGAAAAGGAAAAGGGGTAGCATCAACTGACGTTTCCGATAGTTCAATTGTTGCCTCTTTCCTTAAACTCTCTGTCTCTTTCACCATCGGATTCTCTCCCTCTCTCACTATCGGTCTTTTCCAATCTGATGTGCCTTCCTTATCGGAAACTGCTTTATCCGATTCCAACAATTGACGGGGCGTGCTTACTGTTTCAGAAACTTCAGCCTGTAAAGTTGTAAGTTTTGGTCCTTTTGACATCAGTGATGGTTTACTTCCCCCCCCGAGGCAATCTCCTCCTCCTCCTTTTGCTCCTCCTCCGACGCCTTTTCCTCCTCCTCCTCCTGAACTACTCGCTGTAGGAGCTATAGAACTCGACCGTACAGGACTGCCTAATTTTGTCACATTCCCACTTACATTACTGACTGAAACACTTTTACTACTTGTGCATGTAACTGAAACTGCAACCGAGCCTTGCTGAGATTTGCTAGTAGTCAGCTGCTCTACCTTCCCTACTCCCGTCTCTTTTTGATAATTTTTATCTTTTTCATCGTTTTCCTCTCCTTTTTTATCACTTTTCTCCTTTTCGTCATTTTTCTCTTTTCGGTCACTCTTTTCTTTTTGGTCACTTTTCTCCTTCTGGTCTCTCACAACAATTCGGGGAGATGTGACGTCACCAGCACGTGTAAGATGTGCCACAGTTCCAAGGGGAGAGGAAATGAGGGTTGACCTTAACCTAAAATCAGTACCAAGCTGAGCTCTAGCATCTCCTGGAATCCAAACCGGAGATGAAAGTTTACCTCCGAAGGCATTCAAACCACCAGATTCTCCTTTTCCAATACCACCCTTTCCTATTTTGGGAACCAATGAGGTCGTTGATTTTATCCGTACTGGTTTTCTCCCATTTTCTAAAAGAAACGTCTCCCAAGCCATGCTTCCTTCTGTGCGAGCCATAGTACTTTTTACTTTTCGGTCAATTTGGTTTGTTATTTAATTTGTTTTTAATTTGTTTGGTTTGTTTAATTTGGTTTAGTTTGTTTGAGTTTGAATAAATTTGAGTTTAAATTTGATGAAGGTTTTGACTTCTGTTTCAATTTTAAGTTTTAGGTCTTGTGTGTGATGTGCCCTGTAATGAAAGTTGCAAAACACATATTTTAGAATCACCGATAAAATATGTCGAATTTGTAGAAGAAATAGAGAAATCGGAGAGAGAGTAAAGAGAAGGGAGAGGAGAAAGAGGAAATCCAGAAGAGCAGGGAGCCATGAATTGCATCTCGAGGTAGCAGGAAATGTATAAACTACAGACTAAGGAAACATATTACGACAACAGTCTCGAGAACTGAGAGAAAAAAAAACGGACAAAAAAAAGAAACAGAAGAGAGAAAAGGAAGGCAAAAAGAAGAAGAGGAAAAGGAAGAAGAGAAAGAGAGAAAAGAGAGAGAAGAGAAGAGAGGGAGGGAGAGAGAGAGAAGATGCCAGCAGCAAGCAATGTCAGGGAGATTGAAGCTTGGAATGTTCCTGGTGAGTTTCATAGGAAGAAAGAAATCAAATGGGCGGAGAAACGCTATCAAATAGTATCATTCGTACATGTACGGATATGGCATTCCATTGGCTGGAAGGAAACAGTATTAGAAGCAGTACGGTGCCATTTGTAAAAGCATGACATGGACTCCAACTTGACATAAGAAAACTGTGTCAGAAGCGACACCAAAAAGATTATATGACGCGTGGAGTAAGCCTGGACGAATTAGCTTTGTCTATCCGGGTTTTGTGGAGTATGTATAAGCCGTCCGATCTAGCTGCATTGTACTTGATAATCATGTACACGCAGACTCCTCATTGTCAAAAGTGTACGGCAGTGTCCTGTCGTACATAATGAACGGCTGTTTGGCCTGTGCTGTGTGCAGGTATCAAATAGGGACGACCGACCGTATTTCGACGATCGATTCGCTGATGCGACGACAGCCTCGTGCCCGACACACGATGCCGTACGTACATATTACACTAAAGGACAGCCCATTGAAGATTACTGTAGCAAAGAGACTTCGGTTTGTGAAACTGGAACTGCCATTATATGTATATTTCCAATATGTGCGTAATGTACGTAATGTATGCATGTATGCATGTATGCACGTGTTTGTGCATGTCTATATTATATGTACACATGTTTGCATGTATGTATGTATGTATGTATGCACGCGTGTGCATGTATATATTATGTACACATGTATGCATGTATGTATGTATGTATGTATGCATGAATGTATGAATGTATGTATGTATGTATGTATGTATGTATGCATGTATGTATGTATGTATGCACGCGTGTGTATGTATATAACCATATATTATATGTACACATGTTTGCATGTATGTATGTTTCGATACTTCCACAAATAGTGCCTTTCTTTTCTCTCTGTTTCCATATTATTGTAAACCCTAGAAAAGAGTCCAGTAGAATCTTAGGCTGCTTTCTCTTGTTAAGAAGCAGGCGGCGAGGCAGCAGCAAGATGAGAAACAAAATACGGGCGCCGTGAGAAAGAGAGAGTGAAGAATAGACGGCGACAAGGAGAGGGAGGAGAAATACGGAGAGAAGTGAGAAAGAGACAGAGAAGAATAGGCGGAGGGAAGGAGAGGCAGGGTGGAAAGAGTGGAAAGTCGGGGAGGGTAAAAATAGTGGAGAGAGAGGGAGAAGGAGAGGGAGGAGGAGGAGAGGGAAAAGAGGGAGAGGTGTCACGTCACTTTTGGGGGTAAAGAGTGGGTGGAGGAGAATGGGGGAAATGGAATTGGTCATTCGATTTCGAAGCAGGTAATTTATGGCCATTTCTATCCCATGAAAAAAAAAAAACATATATATATTAATGTTTTTTTTTTTTTTTTTATGCTTCGGATGTATGACGTAGGAGTATTGGAAAGAAGTTTTTGAAAACCGTAAAAAGTAAAAAGAAAAAAATAAATTTGCAACGTGGAAAAATGAAAGGAGAAAGAGAATTGAAAGTGAAAGTGAATTGAAATCTGAAAATGTGATGCAACAGTAAATCTAAAAGGGTCGACACAGGGCAAAAAATTGTCAAATTATAAAAAATTTGTGAGAAATTTGGAAAAGTGAGAAATTTTCAAAATTGTGAAAACTTTGTTAAACTTTGGAGAATGAGAATTTTCAAATATGTCAAATTAGTTGCCATATCGAAAAGATGCCAAATTTCGTCAACATTTTCTGCTTGACCTTCTTTTTTTCTGGAGGAAGGGGGGCGAGGGGAGGGAGCGGAGGAGGGATGAGGGGGGAGAGAGGGATGTATGCTTTTCATGTAAAGAGCTTAAGTTTGGCGTCAATCGTAAAGCAGAAAAGATGACTTCAAACCTTCTTTTTTTTCTTTTTAGTTTAACTCCCACCATAATTGGTGTTTTCATTGTGTTTCCACCAGTGTCTGACATCATTTTTGGGAGAATAGCAATGAAGTGGGAAAGAGGAATTGGTCTGCACATAAATTAGTGTGGATTGCAGCTTTTAGATTTTAGAAAACGTCGTAACAAAATCCACGGGGCTGTAACAACCACACCTATGAACTTCAAATAAGCAGGATTTAATGGAGAAGAACATTTTAATATTGTTATGTGACAAGAGTTCAAAAGTTCTCAAATACACGTCAATTTCCCATACGATATTCCACCTGTGGAAAGCTTCCAACATTTCACCTTTGAAAACAACATTATGCAATTTCAAAGCATAAAATAAAAAATATTTAAACAACCTTGAGTTGAAGAGGGTGGCTGTTACGGTAAAAGAGATTAAAGGCATAAGTTCGTCCTAAAAGAAAATTTAAGATTTTCGGTTGTTATGGTCGTTATCTCCCTCTCCTGTTCCGTCGCCCTAGCCCTCTCCCTCTCCCTCTCCCTCTCCCTCTCCCTCTCCCTCTCCCTCCCTCTCCCTCTCCCTCTCCCTCTCCCTCTCCCTCCCTCTCCCTCTCCCTCTCCCTCTCCCTCTCCCTCTCCCTCCCTCTCCCTCTCCCTCTCCCTCTCCCTCTCCCTCTCCCTCCCTCTCCCTCTCCCTCTCCCTCTCCCTCTCCCTCTCC
>JBBHKE010002180.1:15459-85794 GCA_037447655.1 Zygnema cylindricum | reverse complement strand
TTTTTTTTTTTTTTTTTTTTGAAAAGATGGGCTCCTAACGTGTACCGAAATGGATGGCAATTTCTCGGAAGGTTCCAACCTGTTGCGAAGGTAAAAAAAACAAGAAAAAAATGGCAAAAATCACATTAAGAAAACTTTCTAGTCACTAAATTTGTTTTTGTGCTGATTTCTTTTTTATTCATTTATTATTTTTATTACAATCATTTTTATTTTTATTTTTATCTTTTCTTTTTTGTTTTTTTGTATTCTATTTAATATTAATCTTATTCTATTTTATATCTCTGTGTTTTTAATGTTTACTTAATTTTTTTTGTTTTTAGACGAGCATGGTTTTTCCCACTCAAAAAAAATAAGATTGAAACAAAAAATAAATAAACAAACAAACAAGCAATTAAAGAAAAACAACAAAAAAAAATCGCGAGAATCTAATAACGATGTGGACTTACTGATTGTAACTTTTTCATTTATTTATTTATTTAATTTTTTATTTTTTTTTTGTGAATGCAGAGAGAAGATGATTTCTATTGGCCGATTTTGAAACCTTGTGATGCAAAAATTCAGGGGAAAAATAATTTTGACATATATTTTAGGGGATGGGGTTCAGTGATAATTTTGGCTATGTTTTTAATATTTGCAACCTGGTTTTCTTAGGGAGGGAGGGAGAGAGGGAGGAAGAGAGGGGGGGAGAAAGGGAGGGAGAGAGGGAGGGAGAGGGGAGCAGATCGGTCAAAGCAATTAAACGTCCAAACCTGTTTAAACATTTTTGGTATTTGGGCAATTAAATGATTTGTATGTACAAAAGGACCGGTACATAAACTTAATAACATTGAGGTCCAAACCCAATTTGATTGTGTGACAAATGTAATTACATTTCCTTTCGTTTCGTTCAAATGTCCACCACTTTTGGTATTGAACTTTCATTTTTTTGTTAAATGGTCTTTAAATCACAAGAATGTTAAAAGTTCCATTGGATTGGTTTGACCAACATTGATATTTTAAATAGACAGTGAACAATATAATTGTGTTTTATATCAATATATTTATTTTAAATATACAATTGAACATCCGTTGAAATGTTGAAAATCGAACAACAATGAACCATTGAAAACACCATCATAACATCCTAAAAACACCACTAAATCACAATTAAGATCATTATAACCATTAAAACTATTTAAATATCATTAAAATGCCATTTTAACATCATGAAAACATCATTAAAACGTAATTAAAAAGATGTTGCTTAGCAAAACCTCAAGGTCAACCATGGAATCCAAAAGAAACATCCAGCTATGTTGAAAAGTATTGTTTGAATTTAATGAATGAAAGTTGCAAAGGCTTATAAAGGTCCAGTGAGTTTTAGTAACTTAAAAGATAAAAGTAATATTATAATGGCGGCCATTTAGGCACGATTTACTTTGAGTCGTGGAGAAGTTTTGGAAGGCTAATTAATGTGCAAACACTTAAACTATGGGGTTTAAACGTTTGAACGATCATTTAGATGATACAAAATTTAAAAAAGCCAATTAAACCCAACACTAGGGGGAAGGGACGAGATAAAGGGATGGTGAGGAGGACGAGAGGGGGAGAGGAAAATGTAATTTTGTTAGGCAATGTTGCGATGACTGTTGCTAAAATGGAGGGAGGGAGAGAGTGAGAGATAAAGGGGGGGGGGAAGAGAGGATAATGTTTGCAAGTTGGTCTTCTTGAGGGAGGAAGAGGGGGTTGGACAGTAATAGTTGCACGTTTTTCTTTTTAAGGAAAGGTTTTACTTTACTTCGAGGTGAGAGAGGGAGAGAGAGAGGAAGACAAGGGGAGTGGTAGGAGAGGGAGAGAGAAATCTGGCAAGATGGTTTTTTTGGGGGATATTGCACTTCCCGTCACCAAAGGGTGGGAGGCATGGGGGAGGGTGCGAGTTAGTGCCTCGTCGTAAATAAGTAACCAACGAGCGACTACCGTGTGTCGTGAATGGACGTTGTCTTAAAAGTATACATGAGAAATACTATCATAATGTCGTTTTTGCGTTTACATCCAGGCAAAGCTTCGTCATAGTTGTCATATTATTTTGATTCTAAGGATACTTTTGCCATATCGCAATATTTGTGTATATAATTATTTCTATACGCATACTCGTAGGACGAAGAAAACGTCGATCGAGCTATGGGAATGGTTTATGTGCTATATAATATACTTTTATGTGGAAATTGCATGTAATGGCTACACCTGGTATTTTTACATTCACAAACAGGAAGCTAACTTTATATGTTCCACAAAATATCATTTAATTTCATTTAGCTTTAGGAAGTCAGGTTAACATTTTTTATGACGCAACTTACATACAGGAGTTCCTATTTCTTATGCACGGTAACAATATAAATTGAAACTTTGATGGGCTTTTCAAATTGGAATTGAACTTGTAAGTTAGAACGTGTAAATCGGAAGTAGTCGTGAAAGTATGGATTAAGTTTGTTGACATAAATGTATTACTGTAGACTAGAATCCACTATTGATGGTAGAACTAACATTTCCCGACGGTTTGAGTGGTCCATTCACAGGTGATAGTGTGGTTTACTTCGATATCGCCGTCCATTGCTGTCCGACAAGAGCTACAGGAAGTCACGAACTGGACAAATTGCTAAAATTGAACTTTCCAGGCAGAAGCGATTGCTTGGCGTACGTGTCCGCCAAATGTCGGAAATAGGTGTACACGGTTCCACAAAGAGTTAACATTAAGCGGATTGGACGGCGCCGATTGTCTCCGGCTAATGCGGTCTCGAGCTAAAATCTCTGTTCGCCAGATGTTTCAATAACAATTATTGTTGCCCACGCGCGTCATCAATTTTCGTAGACGTCAACAATGTCCAGGATCAGACATTCCGTACCACTGAGTACGCCTTCCCTAGATAGAAAAAGGAGGAAACGCCAAACTTAGGTAAATGATGAAAGATCTTTTTAAATTGACGGCTGATATTAATCGAAGATAAGGAGCTAACCTGTATCGGCTTGAAGCGAACGGTCACGACAGAAGACGATTTAATTTCTGTAAACTATGAGTAGATCTTGTCACGATATGGTGACAATAAATAGAGATGATGATGCTCTTAAATTTGTGGTTTTGGAAATCTTGCACTCAGTTTATCGTCAATTTGAGGTCAAAATAAGTGGATATAATATAGACACGTAAGCTGAAATGACTGCGACAATGAATAACATGATTTTTCAAGTCATATACAGGGGCTTTGCAGAATTACAGTTTTATGTCAATGCTAAAACTGAATCAGGACTACCTCAGTGACGGCGGTCAGTGTGTTTTGTTCTGTAACGACAAACAGAAGGTAGTCTACCTAAATTCTGACATTCAATAAAGCCAAACAGAAATGAACAAAGAAGCCAGTTCGACGCGGCAAATTATCAACGTGGAATGCTTTTATTTGATCCCGTTTCGGGGGAGAGGTCCACGAATCTTTACGCACATGACTTTTCCTAACGAGACGCACTTTGCCGAACAGCCGCCTTTGGGCGTTCGACGATCTCAATATTCTCAAATATTCACTTTTTGTCCACACCAACTCCACTTTTGTTTGCTCAAAGCTTCGACACTACAGTAGATCATCCTTATTTTGACTAACCCCCTTGGTACCATTATTCCCGTCACGTTTCCTACTTTCCGTACACTACTTCCTCTTTTGCCGCTTCCCATTGGTTTGCCGCTGGCTCCGAATTTTGCGGAGCCCTGTCTTGTCAAAGTACTATCAAATTATCTCCGTTCACACAGACAACTAGACTCTCATCCAGAAAAGTACGCTTAAATTCTGTTCACACTCACAAAAACAGGTCAATAAACCATTCGTACCTAGCTGATATACTTCGCTCCTTCCCCAAAGATGGGAGATTTGCCGTGGAGGACCTGTTCACATATGTAGAAAACCAGCTGTTCTGTTACCCTAAAAAATAGTTGTGCTATTATTTGCGTGTTCAAATAAGCTTAGAAAAAGCTCGTAACACTTGACTTAACTTTGTAACGTGCATGTATTGATGCGCGCCGCAGCTGCATGAAAGCCAGCTGCTGAAGTTTTACAAGTTTTGAAAGCTGTTAAAAAAAGGCACTGGCTCTGCCAGCCCCTCATGGCCTCTCTTAGGGAGCTGACCGCTCTAAATTTCGGCCATAGTTTAAGTCAGAGCAACAGCAATAGTAGCATCAGCAGCCATAGCCGAAGCAGTAGCAGGCAGGCAGAAGCTATTCAGGAGCTCCTACTATTGTGGCCTTACCATGAGAAGGAGATTCAAGAGCCTCTTGCAAGTCTGAGAGGTGCTCAAGATGTTGCTATGTCAGTTGCTAATCTTGTATTGTTTGATGAATACGAGAGGAGCCTTCTTTCTCCATTGTCTTTACCAGGTGGTGAAAAGAGTCCAATTGCATTCAATTCTCGAGGCTTACCTATTCGTCTGGTAAGCTCATAACTGCTTGGCGGAAGAGTTGCGTACATCGAAATACATAAAAAAGTGAATAAAAGCATTCTGCTGTTCTCAAAGGATGTGAACTTCAAAGTCGAAAGCTGCTCAAAAATGAGAAGCTCATATTTTTTACTTTCTGACACGCTTTTCAGGCGTAGTTGATTGCAAATATTAGTTTTACAGCTAATAAATACACGCATGCTATTTTTTTGTGCAGGATGAAGCTGATTGCAAGTATTACATGAGAACTGGATGGTAAGAACTTGCGTGACAACTGGTATCTACTAAATTCAAAACTCTTTAATAGCTTAAAGAGTTTCCATTGAAAGTTTGCAGGTTGGCGCAAACATAGTACTGGAAACATGTTTGAATGAACATAGCGCCATCATCCTCTCGATAAAACTCTCGAATTGAAAACTAAAAAAATAAACTAGTTGGCTATGCGGTAGGTATACACTGTAAGCTTGAAACATTCAGTATGGTGGCTGATACTGCTTACTTTGACAGCTGGCGCTTTTATGATTTTTGCAAGAAATTTCTTGTTTTTCTAAACATACATACCGTAAAAATCAGCATTTTGATGGCATCCACTAAAAGTCATGATGCCTATCGTGAGTAGTCTGTATATTGCTGGTTTGTATGACACTTGGAGGAGATACTTTTAAGCTGAGAATAGGATAACAAAAACTAAGATAACGACAACTGTAATCTCACGGTGTCCTTTTGTTATCCAACAAGAAAGCAAACTGCTTGCAAAACCTACAGGGCCTTGATGGTGATATTGGTCTAACGGTGTACAGCTGGTGTATTTGGTTGCAAATTGTAAATGATTTTTCTGATGTACAGCTGTGATTATGGAGCATCTTGCAAATTTAACCACCCTGAGACATCGCAGCAAGGACTGCAAGGTATACTTTCCATCAGAAATCAGAAGTTTAGCTTTATATCTCAATTTTTTGCATGATGTAACTGTAATTCTCCTTTCATGTTGTTACCTCTTTTGGAGATTTCTGTCACATTTGCCTCTAATTGTTGTTGTTCGGTGGTCATGTTCAGGCGGGCTTAGCCTTCTACAGCCCCCGCTTACTCCTCGTGTAAGTTGGGCTCTATTCCTCACTAAGTTTTGAGATTTATATTTGAGGTCTCACTTTTTACCATTTCATATTGTTTAAACGTGTTGACTACTCTGATGATTTCCTATGTTTAACAGGGGTCCACATTGCCTGGTATAAAAAATTAGAAATTTCCAGATTACCTTTGGATGTTTTTTTCATTTTTGGTCAAGTCTAAAGCAGACCAGGGTTTGACTTAAAGCTACCTTCTTTCTAAGATCATTATGTGTTGCAAGTCGTTGTAGATATGTACATCATCAAAAGGGTCTGCACGAATGCATAAAAATGTTTGGTTTAGTTGATCTTCCGGAAATACACGTTGATTTCATGCTTTTGTTGTTTTTCTTTTTTTCTGTTCAAAACAGGCCCTCCGGCCTACGAAAGGAGTCAGTCATCAGCCCCCTCGTATGCGAGAGAGTCATCCAATGACTCCTCATGTATTTCTCACCCAGGCTGGATATCCACGCAGAGAGGTAATGGTTAAGGTCTGAACTTAGCTTTCTAGCTGTTCATTGAAGCAAGAAAATTTCATTGCCATAAAGAGAATTTAGTAAAGTTCCTGCGCGCTTTATTTTGCATCCGTTTTCACTGCTCTTTTGGCTGAAAAGTGCATGTGTTTGTTAGGCAGCTAGAGTTGTACATTCTGGATTCTGATGTGTTTGATGCGAGAAAACTTTATCTGAATCTTTGGGTGTTGGATATCTGGGTGTTGGACGCTGGTGGTAACGTTTCAGGGGGAGATGGTTTGTCGTTTTTATATGAAGGTATGTACGTTGGTAACACCATTCTGGTTCTCTCTAGTTGAGCGACTTTGTTTGTCAGTTTGGATGCATTGTTTTTGTATACTTTTCCTACGTGTTAGTTCTTCCAGCACTCGTGCTTCTATCCAAGTTCAAGAATCTGTTTGATGACAGTTTAGGTTCCTGATTCATTTGTCTGTACTATGGCCCTTGTGGGGTTTGGGTGCTGTAGACGGGGTTTTGTGGCTATGGAGCCGAATGTCGTTTTGACCACCCACCCCCAGAAGCAGCCGCAGCTATGGCTCTGAATATGTATTCCATCAGTCGCCTTTCTTTGCGCTAATTTATAAGCAAAAATACTTGGCATTACATGATTGTAGGCACGATCACACAGTAAATGCTCGCAATGCATCGCAATGGGTCAGAATAACTTGCAGTATCATATGTATTTGGAACATATGTATTTTTGTATAGGCAGATTGGAGCACTTTCGGAGTCTTCCTTCAACAATAATGTCATTGGATAATAATATTGTAACAGAAAGAATGGCATAGTTAAGGGGTGCCCTATCTTCAAGGAGTGAAGAAGTATCAGCAGATGATTCGGGAAACTATTTAAATGTTAGGAAAGTTCTACCTCTGAATGGGAGCTTCTCAAAGATCATGATAAAGGATTGTAGATACCGTTCTTCATTATTTCCGATTTATTGATAACGACGAGAGGAAGTGATAAATTTATTATTGAAGCATATGTGCCGTTGATTATCTTCTGGATCCTTTTAAGTGGATTTTGACATGCTGCATTTTTACTGCACAATTTTTACTGTACTTGTGTTTTAACTTTTAAGGTTCGATACTGAGATGCGGTTTGCGTGATTTAGATTTGAATCAACAACTTTGTGATTGTGTTCATATGCATGTAATGTGCATGTTTTTATGTATGATCATGTTTCTAAATGTTGGAATTTGTGAGTGTTTGTGCTTATGCATTGCCAATCATGTCCATTTGATATGTTTCAATGAACCCAGCCACCATCAACTTGTCCCGGGGGGCGAGGCTCTATTAAAACCTCACAGTTGGTATTAGTATAATAACTGTTTTTGAAATGATTCTTTGCTTATTGTGGAGTTACGTTTTTCAAATGAGCTCGAGAGATTTACCATCGATGCATAAGCAATCCATTATACTGTTGATGCGTAAAGGCAATTTATTTTGTAAATAAATCCAGCTCGATAGTAGCGGCTTTATGTCA
This sequence comes from Zygnema cylindricum, assembly GCA_037447655.1. Lineage (NCBI taxonomy): Eukaryota > Viridiplantae > Streptophyta > Zygnematophyceae > Zygnematales > Zygnemataceae > Zygnema > Zygnema cylindricum. The sequence goes on along the minus strand of JBBHKE010002180.1, from coordinate 78,235 downwards.
CCAATTCATACACAATACCATCAATCTAAATTTATCAAGTCGAGCCTAATTGTGGGTAAGTTATAGCAGCATGTACGATTGGTCATTTAAACGCAAGACTTTTGAAATATTTTTCTGGTCGATTGTCCTATGTCGATTTTTTGGTTCCCTAAGGGTAAAACGCGAGACTGTTATCCAATATTTGTACATTAGCTAAGCAAAAAATATTATTGGGTCTCCTTAACCTGCTAGTATCATACAAGAGGGTTTAACGATGATGGCTCATGCAAGGGGATTTTAAAACTAATTGGCAACTTCGACAGTATTATACTAGCCTTTAAAGAGAGATCATAGAAAAATCTATAAATTAGTCAAGTCCTATCACCTGTTGCAACATTGCCTTCGCATCAATGAAGATGCAATTTGATTTAAAAAGTTCATGCAATGTTGGTTAAATGTCTAATAAAATTTCATTATAAGGTTTTCCCAGACCGTTTTAACAAATTCAAGGAAAGTTAACCACATCTGGGGTTGGCAGGGTAAGCGTGCCTACAAAACAAATGACATGTGCTCCTCTTCAACATTATTTCACAGGAAGATCAAGATGGTAGATATAGAGATATGGTCGGTTCCTTGAAGTTCAACACGTGCCTTGCTTTCCGTGTCGCTTTTGGCAGTCTCGTTTGTTTCATCGCAGACTGTTAACCGAAAGCCGCCGAATACGCACTTGCTGCTACGTGGCAGTTTTCTGGCGTTCGTATATTTCGTGTGCGATTCAGCAATACACAAATATTGCTCAATATTCAGAGCGTGCCCTATGTAGCAAATACGCGCATTGACCGTCCACTGACGCTGCTTTTCAACCGTCGGATCTGAAATTGAGCGTCATTGACGGATGTCACAAAAAATCGTCGTTTGCCACGTGGCAGTGATTTATTTTGAGGTGCTAAACTGCCAATGGAACTGGTTCAAAAATTGCGGCTAAAAGCATAAAGTTCCGTGGTTCACAGCCCAACAGTTTGGCGTTGTTATCAAAATCGACAAGAGAAAGCCACGAGGCAGTCATTCTGTCTTTCGGGCCCTAAATCCTCGCGTTGGAGAAAACGATTACGAGACGCCACGTATCACCTTTCTATGTGAGTCGTCGTTATGCAGGAATGTAACCTCAAAGTAACATTTCTAGTGGACCGTACATGACTTAGGGTACGTCCCCATGTAAGCGATACTTTGAAAAAGTACTTTGGGCAGTGGTGAAGTGTTCCGTACTACTTTGAAAAGCGTCCCTATGTGCGAAAATGAAATCGGAACTTTGACATGTGACGGTTGTAGACGTAGGTATAACTTTGTGACGGTTGACGACGACTACGAAATTGGTGACGCCAACAAAAATAGCGACAGTTGTAGACGTCTAGATTTTTGTAATTTTGTGACATGGCAGACGTTTAGGGTTTTGTAACATTGTGACGTCACAGATTCAAGAACCTTTCGGCCATGGATACCCGATTTCGATTTCTCTACTTTTTTCGCTCTACTTGCCATAAAAATATACATAAAATTAGTCAAAAGGATTATTTTTCAAATATCTTTCATTTCATACCAGTTTTGTCGTGCCTCATTCTAAACAGTGTGAGATAAAGGAGATAGTGTGAGGGGGAGAGGGGAGAGGCGACGAGGATGCAAAATTCTACCGAGGACCCATGAATGAAATTGGAGGTCCGAGACCCCTTCATATTTTTTTCCGTACATCCTCCTTTTTTCCGTACATGCACGTGACGGGCAGGGAGAAAAATAGCAAGTACTCTCCCTCGTCCTAAAATTTTCCCGCTCGTGTGGCGCGTGCGCGGGTCATTTTTCATTCGCTGTTTGGGTGGTACTTTCCTTGAAATCAGGTCGCGAGGTGATTTTTGATGAAGCTTTTTGAAGGGCTAGATTCTCTTGCCCGGGGGTCGAAAAAAGGAAAACGCCAAAATGAGTTCACATGACGACAAACATGAAGTACATTCAAAGTATCGACTTTAAGTTTGTTGTACTTTTAAAGAATTGATTTCTTTGTACGGATAACGTATTTCTCGTACGGAACTGCGTTTTGGGTGAAAACGACAGATTAAAGTCTATATTTTAATACATGGGGACATTCCCTTAGTGCCGATATTCCAAAAAGCATTAAAGGTTTTCATGCAATTTACGAAGTTCCGGTGTTTAAACCGACCGGTTCTCACCTTAAATAAAAACGGTTGCTTGTGGCTTTACCATGCTTGCTAAGATGATTCGCTTAAATGCATATGGTTTTCTCTTACAATTTCGTGCAAAGGTGTACTTTTGTGTACTTAATGCTTACGTGTACTTATGTTATACTTATGCTTACATGTAGAAAATGATGAACATCTTAATTTGGAAGTCACTTCTAATTTCTTTGTTTTTAGCTAAGTTCAAACCGTGGTTTCAACAATGTTTAAACAAATCATTTTTTATTAATAAAACGCATTTGCTTAAACACATAGTATAAGCCTTTACACTGTCCAACATCGTTAAAAATAATGGTTGATCCGTGATGACATTACTTGCGAAGTGCACTGATAAACAAAACCAACTCAACCACTTAACAACAAAGTCAACATAAGAACACCACGGGTAAGAGTTATAAAATAAATTAAAATACGGTTGATGGGATTCAATGCGAGAGCCTTGCATTTTATTGGAATGCGGAACATAGTTTGTCGATGTACAGTATGGGTAAGGTTATGCACGATAAATTGCAACACCCATACGTAACAACTCCGAGACCCTTGTACAAGTTGCACTATAAGCGATCCTAATGATACTAACTACATATAAATAACATTATTATCCAACCTACGCATACAAATATTTTTGTAATTAAGTATTATTGTTGGGATATAAGAGTTTTTGCGACCTTCAAATATTGTGACTCAATTGACGGATCCACCAATTAAAGGCTACATAAATTACTATAAGGTCCTTTCATGAGTTGACATGCGTTATGTCACTTTACATGAAATTTTACTCGTCAAAAATGTTGCGTGTGCCCTATTTAAGGCACTTGACGATTCATATCGAGGTATTATGCACTCTAATATTACCCCAAGAGTAGTGAAATGGCTAGCCTTTTCGAAAAAAATTGCAACGAAAGTTAAAAAAAAGATCGCCACTCACAATTTTTTTTTTTAAGTAAATATAAGACTTGTTTGGTTACCGTCTAAACATGTTTTTCTTCTACCTCAATGATGTTTACTAATTTGGAGTTATTATTTACGCCTTTTAACGCCTTTCTTTGCATCTTGGGACAAAGAAAGCGTTAACAAATTGTTTAATTATCATATTTGGCAAAGAGGATTACAACAATATCTCAACCTATAAGATATTGCATCTAAAAGTGAAAATATTTTAAAATTACAAACCTTTTTGATTAACAACACAGTAGCCCAACCTTTGAGAGACGGGGGTTTCTATTATTGTGGTCAACCAAGAAAAACAACATTAACATTATTTAATATAACACGATCGTGCTCAAAGTGTTAAAACGAAACGAAAACACTGGAAAATATCTGCCCACATAGCCTAACGATGTGATATTTACCTTGTAAAGGTCAAAAACATTATTATTTATGTTTGGTTTATGTCCTAAAGCTTTACACCCTTAGCGGTTACACCAACATACTCGTATATTGAAAGCAATCCCTAAATGGTATTCCATGTGTTGGATGTTAATAGAAGTTTGATAGTTTTAACCTTCTTGTCGTGCATGACAGTACAACCGTGAATGGCATGCATCACATCCCGCGTGGGTCGCCAAAAAACACCAGAAAATGAATGACCATTACATATGTACAGTATTGTGACCACAATCAGAGGACAAAGAATATATACTGCAAGAAATAATAAATGAATATGCTCAAAGAAACAAATTATTCCGAACACATGGATTTAGCAAGGGAAAATTAACAAAACAAGATCAGGTAAGTAAGGATGGAATTCCCTATTTGCGACAGTAGCCACTAGGCTCTGAAGTCTTTTAATATTCCCTACAGGAGTCCAACCAGCGGACCTGAACCCTTCCCTAACCGGTTGAAGGAGCCGAGATAGCCGGTATTCCCACAAAGCCGGACGGGACTGGAACCAGACCGCCCAGTCAGCGCTCTGACAGCAAGAAAACACCAAATCCGCACAACACAATTCGTTCACCACGACAAGTAGAACACAGTCTGGAGGGAAACCTTGCAGGCTAACTTGCGCCGGTAGATTAGGTAAGGTCTTAATAAAAAGGAAAGGAGAAGCTCAAAGACAATTATTAGCATGAAACTATGGGTCTGAAAAAGGAAAAACCCTAACTCAAATACTAGTCTGTCACTAAATATTTAGGTGAAACCCTAACAGTAGAGTTCGACAAATCCCGAGAATAATGCTTTTCAGAAAACGACAACCTTCCAATGTTGGATTCCAGTACTTAATTTGCAAAAGTTACTATCTCGCCAAATGGCATTTATCCTATGCTTTCACTAATCCGTACGGCAACACTAATTCCTACATGTCTCTAAGCAGGCAGGTTTCTATGTTAAAACGCTGCCAGTTTCAAGAGACGACCGCTGCGTAGCCGCCTCGGACTGCCTTACATCTACACCTCGAGGATAAAAACCCTCCCTAAGCTAAGCAAAAATGATGCATGAACCTCCAAGGGTTCATGACTTCAGACACCTGTCAGGTTTGTAGCCGTTTGAATTCCTGACAACTGATGTCGTACCGTGGTCCAGTTCCACGTTGATTTCACATTGTGTTCCCGTGGTGCCGTACGAGAGTATATTTCGACCTTTGTCCCGTACGAATCCCTAGTTGTACTCTCGGATATGTACCTGTCACGTCACCGAAACTTCAATTAGTACACGATATAATCACAATACTTGATGACGTCTTACGGCATGACAATTTTTACACGTTGTGTATTTGAGAATTGTCCTCACTGTGCACGGTCTTAGAAAACTGTAGGTTGGTGACGTGGCGTCACGGAAAAAATGTGTAATTAAAATCCAACGGTCCTAATTTACGCCTACAACCTTCTGTAATTTTTTTGTAATGTTGTTTTCGTTGAAAAAAATATATTTTTGTATGAACCTGTACAAAACGGTAAGGCCTTCAGTAAAAACCCCCACTTTTTCGCTAATGAAAGTCCACCCCCTTACAAGAGTAAAATTCAATTTTGCGGCTAAGGGCGTGTCTCCATGTAACCGATATTTTGAAACGTTATTTTGGAATTTAACGCAGATTTTACGGTGTACTATTCAAAGTGTGCCTATGTTAATCGTTACTTGCGCGTTCATTATTTTGAATATGTGGCAGTTGTACACGTCGCCAATACTTGTGTCACCTGTAGACGCCAACAAACTGCTGACATTTGTAGACGCCAACGATCTCGGAACAAACTGCGAACATTTGTACGCCGCAAAGAGCTCTTGACATACTGGGACAATTGTTGACGCCAACTGTCATTTGTTGACGCCCACACGTGAACGACATAAGCAATCACCTACGACTACAAAATGACATTTGTAGACGCCCACAAGTGGACAACATAAGCAAACGGACAAACAATTTTTTTTTCGTGTATTCTCCCAACTACAAAAAAACAAATGAAAACTTTTGACGCGTGCAACCCAGGCTTTCTATTCGTCAATAGGGTAGTATTTTGATTAAAAGCAGGTCGCGATTTGATTTCAGTGCAAGTGTGAAGATGAGCTGGAAGTGGGTCGCGATGATAATACTGCCAAATCGCCGTACCTTTCAAGTTCTAAGATGACGCAAAATGTATTTGAGTTTTTGCCCATTTTTCGTACGGAGTAATATTTCCAAGTAGGAAGTCCCATTTTCTGTGTAAACGACGGGAAAAAACCTTACTTGAACACATGGGGACACGCCCTAAGTGCTCTCACCGTGGAGCTCACGTAACGACAAAAAGTGACTGTCTGCAACACTTTTATTTACATGTGGTTGCCGCAGTTTTGTTACTGTGAACGTTCGTCGGCCGTGTGAATAGCTAATTTTATTATGACGGTCGACGTCCGCAAGCGCGGCAAAATTTTAAGCGGTTGAAACAATATTTTGAAAGTCAAAGTTGCCCAACCGATTGACCGTCAAATTTGTACTCAACGGTACTTTATTTGTACCATTATGTACTTCAAACGTACATTTTTTGACAAAGTGACGTAAGTGACTATGCGCAACCAAAACAGTCACTGTCATGATCAATTCCCATTTAAAATAATACGTTATAGTTCTAAAAGTATACTACACCGCGAATCGTAATTAGAGTAATGAAAAAATTAGAGTACAAAAACTAAAAAAAAAATAGAGTAATGAACGCTAATTTATGTGATAGAGCTGTTTCAACTATGAAGCATAGTTCAAAAGTAGGCTTTTTTATGGTAGGCCTTTGGTAGGCGCACAAAACTTTGCACAAAACTCGCGCAACGTAGGCATACTGTATGTGTGTGAGTCGTGCACACTCCTGTACGAACGTCCAAATCTGACGTAAGATCAAAGTATAGCGCACGCCGCCAGACGGAATTTTTTAGCGAACTGACACGGCATAGGATGACATTCCATGGGAAAAAAAACCGGGAAAAAAAAAAACGCGGACGAGCAACCAAACAAAATTTTGAAATAATTGCGATGGAGTTAAAATGAGCGCGGTAGAGAGCGGTGAGAGTGCGACGAGAGAGAGTACGGACAGTTCATAGCTTTTTCGGAAAGTTGTTTTGCAGCCACCAACGGGGTTGGTCCGTAGGTTTTGGTATTTTTTTTTGCAGTGTGGTATTTTATTTTTTTGTCGTCCCATACTGCCTGGTTGGTCAATTTGAGGCTTTATTTAGTGTGGCCCTCAAAATTGCAGACGGTAATATAACAGATTGTCCTTTCGTAAGTTGTGTTATGGGCTTTTCATGTGATCTTTTTAAATCGCCTACTTTGATGAGAGACCTTTCGATCGTCCAAATCTGACGGTTTAAATAAAAAGTCCCTCAAAACTCACCCAAAATTTTTTTTTGTCCGATTTTTTTTCAAAATTTAGACATGTCGTTTAATTTTCTATCGAACGATGTGCAACTCAACCCTGTTCCTATTTTATTTCATTTTGCGGCCAATACAATATGGGTCTTAAGGGCATATTGTATGTTTTGCGTACAATAGGCATATTGTATGGGCGTACGGTCACCCACTTTTGAACTATGCTATGAAGTTTACTCTAATTTATTTACTCTACACCGTCGATCGTATTTAGCGTGTATGTTTTTTTTCTCTTAAAACATCTTTTCTCCGTACATACATGTCGGATTTTGGATCTGACGGTTGCGATTGAAAGGTTATATTCGCAGCTTACGAATGGCGGTCTTAAATTGAAAATTGGACAAATATGTACGGAGATAATTATCAGTGGCGAAAAAAACATACACGCTAAATACGATCGACGGTGTAATTTGGCACGCTAATATCCTCTACTGTAAATAAGGTATTTGTACAGAATTTGGCAAAACGTACAGTTTATCGTCACTATGACGTTTGCACTACGCGGTTTGTTAAAACGCAGTTACACGATAACGGCCTGTATTATATCATTATTTGCACTTTTTACTTAATAAAGTACAATTTTGCACGGGGGAGGTCGTCCGTACCTCACACTATTTAAAACGAACCTATATTAGAATTATAAACGCTAATTAAACTTTACCTTAAATATAATTATGAAAAAATTAGAATCATTTACTCTATTTCATGTGATAGAGTCGAAATTTTGAGCGACCGAATTAGAGTAATTTAATCTAATTACGATTCGCGGTGTACAGTATTGTACCGAAACGAATTTTTTTTAGTACATTGTAAAATTTGAGAATGAATCTTTTTCGAAAAAAAACGCACAGACCAACAGAGCATCCTGAACAGATCTGCCCCCATTTACAGCCACCATATTTTTAAAATTCTGCAGCACTTATTTGAGGAAATACTAGTCTTTTATAAAATAGTAAAAAACTAAAATTATATATTTATTCATTCTGATGGATAATGAGGAAACTGTAGGAGGAGAGGAGGATGGGACACAGATTTTTGATGAGGAGGTAGAAGAGACTGAAAATGCCAAAGAATTAAAGAACTTACAAAAAAATTGAAAACGGCCAAAGGAATCGGGAAAAGTACTTGGAGATTGGTGGGAAAGTTCATCCAAAAAAAGTTAATGAAGAGGAATTTTTAAAGTTTTGGGTACATTTTTAGAATGTACGGTTGAAATATTGCAGATTTGTAGAGAATGAGATTTTAAAAGATAGGAATTGCAGAATTTTCAGATTTTGAATATGGTGGTTTGGAAATTGAAAACATTGATAATTTAAAAATTGAATTTTGAGAATTTATACATTGCAGATTTTTAGAGATTGAGAATTGGTTAGTTAAGAATCTTAGAATTTTCAGAATGTGAAATCGGTGATTTGGCAAGATACGAAGCATTGAGAATTTGAGAATTGAATCTTGAAGGTGTTGACTTTTGACATTGAAGATTTTGGAGATAAAGAATTGGAAAGCTAGGAATTTTACAATTTTTAGAATGTGAAATTGGTGATTTGGCAAGATGTGAAAAATTGAGAATTTGGGAATTCAATTTTTAACATTATGACATTTAATTGATTATGTATGATGGTAAATTGAGGCATTAGAGACTTGTATGTTAATGCCTCTAAGCTGGACTAAAAATAGGACCAAGAAATATCAAATATGTCATAAATAACGCCATGTAATGTATATGGAATCTGCGACAATAGCTCATAATCGTCCAAAATTCAACTTATGCATTTATATTGCCCGACCTTATTTAAGATCGTTTGCAAAATGGATTGAAAAGGCATTAAAGTAAAAAGGTAGTGTCAAAAGGACATTCAGGAAGGGTATGGGAGCGTGGAACCCAAGCAAAGCCCCCTTAACTTAGAAATAATCAAAGAAAAAACTTGATTTTTTACCGAAATCGGGGGAAAGGGGGTCCGCTGCACGTCCGGGGAGTAACACGTACAGTTGTGTACTGGCCGTACATTTTTCTGTACGGTCCGTACAGCTATCGCTGATGTTATTGATATCGGTGATATCGCCGATAATAACCGATAAATATCGGTTATTTATCGGCGATAACACCGATAACGATATATCGTACCAATATATCGATTATCGGGTTCCCGAAAAAAGGTCCATATCGGTTATCGCCAAATCCTTACCAATACAAAACACTATTATTTTGTCTTTGGAAAACTACAGTGGGCCAAAAAGTTGCAAGATTCAGTACACCGCCAATCGCTATTAGCGTTGTGTACGCTAATCCCGTCCCGTTTTTTTTTGTTTTTATTCTCAAATAGAATTCTCCACACTATTTAAAAAAAGCCCTAATTCCTAATTAGAGTAATCGATTTCTTCCAAAATTTCCAAATTCCCAATTAGCGTACACCACGCTAAATAATAGTATACGCTAATCAAACCTACACGCTAATAGCGATTGGCGGTGTACTGTACAATGACTAAATTCATAATACAATTTAAGATGTGGTAGCATGCATCCCGCGACATCCTTTCCGTACCATTGACAATTCAACATAAGTACTTAGAAAGAAGCCAAAAGCGTGTGCTTTCCAGAAGTACCGCCCTCAAATGTTTCATTTTGCCTACAACGTCATCACTGTTCTATTATTCAAACGCCACATTTATTCTTGTAGCCTTGAATGAAGAACCTATATGCTTTGTACGGCAGCTCCAAGGACGGAACTGTAAGTTCCATCAATGTTCCACATTTCACTTTTCCTTGGCACAAAAGAGGAGCTGTCAACAAGAGAGGGATAGTACCTAAGTTTTCGTACAAAATGTACAGTATGCTCGAACCATGTACTTAAATTGTACGGAGCAGGAAGTCATGAACGAAGGAGTTTGACACATTTGTGGTTAGTAAATTATTATACGCAAATGTGAACACATAGAAGCCAAAAGTTTGTACTTTTCCAAAGTACAACCATCAATGTTTCGTCCAACGCCAGCGCTCTGTTTTATTATTCAAATACTAAGATCTCTAATTTATAGCCTTGAATTATAAACCTATGCTAGCAACTCCATAGAAGGAACCATGAGTCCCATCAATGTTTCACATTTTACTTTTCCACGACAACGAACAGAACCACAGTCCGGCATGAAAAAGTTACATAAAGAACAAGAAAAATTAAGCATCAGTGAAGGTAAAAAATGCATATCTATGAGCAGAGAAAAAGTGTGACCGATGGATTGCCTTCCTTGTTTTCCTTTTCTCTTTACACAATAATAAGCAATTGTGGAGTTGGTGCATAATTGCCTGTAACAAAAATTCCACCATACTGACCTAACCAGACAACAATTAGATATTAACATTCAATCTTGGCAAAATTGGAACCTCACCGAGATAACACAAAGGAAGTGAAAAATCTTTATGAATTATGAATATTCTAAACATACTTCTCGAGTACCTCAAAAATTGTCAAGACTGAAGAGTCGAAACACCAAAGAGTCTCCTCGCTTCTTAAATCAAGAAGAATCCAGACTTAAATACAATCAGTTTTAGAAATCATTTTCTCGGATTATTATAAACTCCGGGCATGTAGACGTGTGAGAAAATTTGGTCAACTATATATTTCTGACACACTATAACCAAAATACACCTTGATTCGTTTTTAGCCCTAATAGCACACTAATCGAGCGCCATTTTTTTTTGAGCCCTTTGACCACAAAATAGGGTTTTTAAAACTATTTCTTTAAAAGGTTAAAAAAAGAGATACATCATTCACCACAGAATTAGGGTTAAGCAACACTAATTTTAAACATCGCATAACAATTTTTTTCTCTAATAACGATCCACGGTATGACATAAAACAAGAATTAGTCCTGCTATTGAAATGAAATGGAGTAAAACAACATTTTTTTTTACTTTCTTACAAAAAAATGCACATTTCTGACGTCAACAAAAAACAAAACAAAAACAAAGCTTCTCTCAAAATGTACAAAAGAACATTTTCCTTTTACTATTATTTCCAAACGCCTAAATACTACCACATTTCAACCAATCAGCATAAAAAAAAAAAACCACTCACCCTAAGATTAAAAAAAAAAAACCACAGACAAACGACAACCAATCATATCACGTGAAAAAAAAGACCAGTTTGTTGATTAAATTTTCTATACAAAAAACGCTTCTCCGGCTCTTGTTTTTAAATCATTTACGAAGGAAAGGATTCCATGAAGAAAATATTTCACTTTATAAAAAATACTTCCCTTTATAAAATACCCAACCATAAGGCGAGAGGAAACTGGGCGAGAGCCATGAATATGAGAGAGTAATGGTGGACACTTGTCTCTTGAGAGTAACTTCTCGTCTCCGAAAATAAAACCCTCTTCATTGTCTTCACCAGAAAAATTCCCGTGCATAAACTGCAAAAAAAAAAAAAAAAAAATTATACAAACACAAACACGAAAACAAAAATAACTACAAAAACAAACACAAAAAACAAACAGAAACACATACAGTAAGCTCGTAATGATTCACTGACAAGAACATAGAACGAGAATCGGATTTTGGAATGAACTTACATTCATGGTTTTTGCGGTGAAATCAGAAATCTATTTTGAACACAAAAAAAGGTAAAGAAACATACTCTGAAATGGGACTGGCCAATACTCTTGCCAAAAAATGAACAGAAGTTTTTTTAGGGTTTCTTACGGTCTTTCTAGGGTTTTTGGGATTTACAGGTTTTTTCAAAGTTTTGAACCCTCACAAAATCCTGCATGACTTATCATTACTACTGTGAGGCTCGCCAGAATGTTTCTACTAATGCCAACAATTCAAGTTACACCAATATGGGTACAACTTCCTTTGATCAAATATACTCCACACTAAAACGTTATTAAAACAGATTTTCAATTAACTCATCCTAAGGAACCCTTGGACAAAGTGTGTCAATAAATTATGTTTTTTCACGATGGTGGTTAAATGGTAGTGAACTGTTTACACAAATACCATACCAAGGGACTCCATTAACTACACCTTTTTAACTAGCAAATCAAATATACAATACAATGCCCCTCAAAGAACACATTGCCAGACGGATAAGTATTAGTTTCATGAATCACAAAATCATCAATACCAAAATCTATCTATATTAGCCGCTTACCTTGTCCATATTATAACTCCATAATAGGAATAATGCCAGATTGCCCAAGCCAAAATAGACACGGATATCCCAACAAACATATATCCACTATAAGCCACAAGATCGAGGATCGGCGCATCACTGCTTCCAAGTGTGTACAAAAGTGAACGTAGAAGAACCACTTCCAGAAACCAGCCAATCAAACCTTTTGTGAATCTAGCATTCATGACAGAGGGATTAAACCTGCAAAATGCAAACCAAACGAAAAAATGCTCAGACGACAGTTATAACCATGATATGAACTAAGCTCAGAAGGTAGGAGCAGTACCACGATTGAGTTCTGGTTAACGGTAACCACTCTGTTCAGAATTCATCAAGTCAATGCTACTCAATTAACAACGATCGTAGTAAACTAGGCAATATTAAAGCCTTTTACATTGGAAAAAAAATTAAGATGCGTGTTAATGACTCATTTGGTGTGTACCCAGATTGATGCACTAACTTAAAATCTTGTCAACTTAAAATGAAAGCATGCGACGGGTATTCAGCTGTCCTATCATCATAAAAAAAATGAATTCCTGCACTTGGAAGGTGCACATCTCGAAAATTGCAGTGCTATAATAATCCCTTATCCCTAAATATAGATCAGAATGACTGCTAATAAACAGACAACACAAAAACTATTTTGAGGAGTGAAGAACACGACAGATTTCAATATGAGATATTTGCAGTTGTGAATTTTGGAAAAACTGACGAGTTTACCGAGTTTCTCTAATCAATGGATTTCATTCTAAGCACCACCACTAGACTGGTGGACCTCATTAATTTCTTCATCTGACAAAATGATCCTTTCTCACCCTACCAAATAAAGTAAAGGGCGTGGATAACTGACCATGATGCAAAGATCAATATCTAGGCAGAGGAGAAAGAGTGGGACAGTCATGCAAGATTATTGCAGTATCCACATTGCCTAAAAAATGGATCTACAAACTGTGTAGTATATAATGCATGGAAAGCTCGAGCTAGTTGAATCCGTAGAAATTTTGGCTAGATGGGAAGGGACGAAAAGGGAACGAAAGAAAAGAAAAGGAAAGAAAAAATACCTTCCATCCAGGCCCATTGCTAGGCCACCTAAAACAATGTACGTCATATAGGCCATGAAGGGAATGTAGAGGTCTGGAGCATTTATGTCACCTCGTGGGGGTTTATATGTAAGTCCTCCTGCAACTTGCTCTGCAATTCGTGTCCAGTGACCCTGTATAAAACAAACGGTAACCACATAGAATCGATCAGTTACGTGATTACACATATCTCAAATGATAAGAAATCATTCATATCATTTCATAGATCATTTTGTATCAGAAAGGATATGATAGAAATGATTCTTGCAGAGATTTGATTTCACATTCAGAATCCAAAATAATTAACTGCTGGCAATTCATAACTCGAGAAGTTTCAGGAAGGATAAAAGTGAGGATAGTGAAAAGATGACAGAATAGGATGACTGGACCCAAAAAAATAACCCAAAGAAGTTTCAAGAAGGGATTTAAGTAAGGATGGCGAATAAATGAAAGAATAGGATGATGGACCCAAGAACAATTAACAAAAAAGCTTCAGCGGTACATTGAAACAAGTAATTCATGAATCAAGTGGCAGATGTTAAACAAACACATGAGTTTTTTCAAAGACTCTTTGATAGATATAAAGCAATGAAACGACAAACTCAAACTCACTTACTCTGTGTAAAAAAGGGAATAGAAGAATTTTTAATTTGTTCTTCACGTACTGATCGTTGACCTGAAAATAATAGTAGGCATCCTTTGACGAAAAGTACCTGTTCACCTGTCATGCAACAACAGCAAATACTATTTACTAACATGAATCACTCTTTCTCATAAACATTACAACAATTAAGCACGTAAGCGGAGAAAAACCATACCACAAAAATGTTTACAAACAGACAAACTTTATGGACAATAGAAGCATCTAGTCAACTTTTCATTTGTTAATCGCCAGTTTACTAATGTGATGATGTCAAAAACAAAACCGTAAAAAAAGTCACAAAGACCATAAAATTGCTCAACAAACCGTTTAATAAAAAATGACACTGAAAGCCCTTGAAAACTGATAATGGAGGACTTCGAAGAAAGATACTGTAGGCCGTCCAAGAAAAACTGATAACGCAGGCCTTAAAAAGTTGATAAAGTGTTCAAAAGCTGATTCAATACGCATTCAAAAAACGACAATGTAGGCCTTCAAAAAACTGACAACCATCAACTATTCAAAAACCTAAAATGAAACCTAATACTTTGGGTCAGTGATCCCAAGAAACGGCACTAAATGTATATACTTACATTTGCCTGGACAAAGTCTCTCCCACTCCCAAACATTCTTTCACCATATGCTCCTAAACCGCTTCTAATAAAACCTGATCCGGCTCCATAGAGGATATCATTCAAAGGATTTGCGGGATCTCCTTGGGGGGGATGCTGAGAGGGACCGGCTTGATGGGCAAATTCGTCGAATCCTCCACCAGGACCCTGTAAAGCATAAAATTTACCAGGATGTAAGAAAATTTACAAAAAAAACACGGTAAAACCACATATTTGATGAACCTCGTCAAATCCTCCATCAGGACCCTGAAAAACATGAATTTTACCAGGCTATAGAAACATTACTAAAAAGTTTACAGTTAGAATGTATATTTGCCTTGTCCTGCTATGCGTGTTAGTAAGTACAGCTGACATACGAGACACCATTCGTTTAACGAACTGAAAGAAAATGAGAGAGATCATTTATAAGGTAAGAAAACCTGTCGAGAATAAACACAGCAGTAATGGGGCAGTTGCGGGAGGGAGGGAGGGAGGGAGGGAGGGAGGGAGGGATGTACGACACTATACAGTAAAAATGCAGTTAAGAAAAACAGCAAAGCCGGAAAGGCTTTTTCGACTTCTGCCATGAATAGTGTGATTTATAACAGTATCGAATCCTACAGAGCCTTGAATACTTAAAGCTTTACATCGGTTTATATCAATTTAAATCTGAAAAAAGTAGTAAAATACCGACACCATAGCATCAAACTGAACGCAGACAAGGTGGAAGCTTTGTCAAAAACTACAATGATTAAAAAATCACAAGTACACTGTCCATCATTATTAGAGTTAAACATTTTTTGCGTAGTCAAAGTCGTTTGTGCTCCCCGTTAGATTTTTTTTTCCTGAGGCAAGAAATCACATGCTAATGTTCTTATCCCTCAACCGTGACACATGTCAAAATTGTACGGTGAAAAAAAAAGTACTTCAACTGCACGAAAAACATTTAAATGTTTAACTCTGATAACAACGGGCAAAGTAAAATTGACACACAAGAAACCATTCGCCATCCGGCTAAAAGAAAACAAGAAAGCCTATTGCAAGAAAAGTTTTATATAGTAAGAAAAATTGCAGATAATAAAGACAGCAATACTGAAGCAGTAAAGTTAACTCACACCGTAAAGGCCAAAAGAGAAAAAATCAGAACATCCACATAGTCATAAAAAGGATATAATTTAAATGTAGGAAAATACAGTCGGGAAACTCTAATGCTATTAACTAATTAGCGAAGAACGGTTAGCGGAAAATTGGATATGAGAAAAAACACGTCCGATACAATATACACAACTATGTTTGTATTAAGCAGCCGGGAAAGAGTAACAAGGACTAAAATAATAAAGATAACATGAGAACAGACACCATAGCGGTAACTTAAATGCATTTGGCGGTGCGAGACATTATTTGATTATTTGATATTTTTAGGCTTCCCTGTTTCTGTGGTCGATACAAACATGAGAGAGCATCTATCTCTTCCTTCCCTCCCTCCCCCTCCCTCTCCCTCCCTCTCTCTTCCCCAATGTCTGTCATCTCTCTCTCCTTCCTTCCCTCCCTCTCCCTCCCTCTCTCTTCCCCAATGTCTGTCATCTCTCTCTCCTTCCTTCCCTCCCTCTCCCTCCCTCTCCCTCCCTCTCACTTCCCCAATGTCTGTCATCTCTCTCTCCTTCCTTCCCTCCCTCTCCCCCCTCTCTCTTCCCCTCTGTCTGTCAGTCCTTACCAGGCCTGCTTGCCAGTTCGTGGCTCCAGGCGGTCCTGGAGCCTGCGGCATAAAGAACTGCGGCCGGGAAGCCATGGCTTGCTTCACGAGGTAATGGAAGGTGATAAAGAGAGTCGAAAAAGGTTTGTAAATTTATCAACTTCTGACAAAAAAGAAAAAGGACAAACGTCTCCGATCAGATCTCACGTGAACTCAGCCGATTAATTAGCACAGCAAACCCTAAAAACCATAATAGTGGCAGAGAGTGGGAGCTAGGGATTGTTGGTAGGAATATATGGAGGTCCGGTTGAACAATAACTTGGAAGTTGTGAAGCCGTGGAAGAGTGAAGGGAGACGATTTAGTATTTACCATACAGCTTTCTGTACGTATACCGTATTATTTTTTTCGGTATGGCGTACGTGAAAGTTCGTGCGGAGTCGCAGGCGCACGAAATGTTTAATAGTGAAAAGTTTACCGTTGACCAAGAGGTGGCACGTACTTTTTAGAATTAGTACATTATACAGGTGAAATGTTAAGAATAACTCCGGATATCTCATTAAGGAAGGTATTGAATCGCTGTTATAACAGCTTGTCGACATGAATCACTAAAATTGCGCAGGATGTTTGTTTTTTTTTTACTATAATCACAGTTAAAATGATTTACGGCACAGTTAAAGTATCCGCAAGAAGCTTCTGGTTGACCCTCTTGAAGGCCAAGATGTGAAGGTCTCCCAATCAACACCAAATACCTCTAGTACAGCCTTGTTTGCTAGACTCCATACAGTTATCCCAATAACCACAAAAACCTCAATAATTAGTCAAAGAAAGATTATATTCATTGGTCGCATCACAAATTTGCTTTCCTCTGTACATAATCCGCTCTAGTAACACATGTAAACCTCAGTATTTGGTTGAAGAAAGATTAAATTTAGATTGACTAGTAACCATCGAAACAAAAGCTAACCAAGTAATTAACAAAAGGCTGAATATAAGATTAAATTTCCAGGGTGAACCTTGATCTCTGAAGTGCTTAGACAACCAGGAGAAAGGTGCCTAAACACTTCAAAATATAAATGTAAACAAGCAAATAGCTAGGTGCCTAAACCGACACTTCAAAATATAAATGTAAACAGACAAATAGTTGAAAGTAAAACATGCAAAAATTTGCAAACAAAATTGGCATAACTTGAAGAAAACTAGACACAATTTGAATCATGAAATTTGGGTGCTTAGAACTCCAACAAACATAAAGAAAAATGGATCACTCAAGCACACCTAAAGAGGACGAGGACGGTGAGCTCTTGTTGGTTTAGGAGTTGGAGGCGAAGACCGAGGTCGAAATTCCTCGCAAGCATAAATGTGCTTTCGGAGGTTTAAAAGGTGAAAGAGGTTGGATTGTGAATTTGGGTGCCTCCATGCACATGTGTTAGGATAAACACTTGTTCATTAAGATGAGAAAGATTCCCACCGTAGAGATATAGTATGGGGATGGGAGGGTAGTCACTACTACTATAGTAGGATCGGTAGATCTGAAAGTCTTAGTGAAGGAAAAAACATCCATACTGACATTCTCTAATGTGTTGTTTATTCCAAAGTTAAACAAAAACCTCATCTCAACGTTTGTATTAGATGATAAGGGTTTTGAGACTAGCACTAGGAAGGGAACATTTAATGCTAGCTTTTAGGAGGAAGTTTATTTCACAGCTGAAAAAGATAGCCAAGGGATATTTAGGCTGATTTTAAGTTATGAAAAGAAGAAACTTTACTATGTTGGTGTTCATGATATTATGTTGTGGCATCGGTGGCTTGGACATGTGCATTTAGATAATTTAAAAGAAATGAATAAGATGAGAATAGTGGAATGAATTCAGTTTGGAGAAAATGAAAAATAGAGTGATTGTAGTGGTTGTGCTCAAGGTAAGGCACATAGGTTACTGTTGTTCTCTAGTCTAAATTAGACCGCAGAAGCCACCCAAATTATCAAACAAAAATCTAAGCAAAGTTAGGCCAATGAACAATCATATTGAAATGAGCACCCTGAAATTATGTGGTCTCTATTGACCCACAGAATGAGCAGCCTATGTAAATCCTATAGGATAATATTTTCCCCTTCCACTTTCCCACAGAATAAGCGCCGCCCAGGCACAAAAATATTATGACCACCCTCAACTTCGGAGATTATAAGAGCGAATCCGGATAGGACATTTGTTGGCTTTTTAGCCATGTTGTACGATGACTGTACAGAAGGTACACCGGCATCTGTACCTTTGTGTACTATACAGTAATGTGATTGGTCCGTACCTCGGTACTAGAGGGTTTAGAGAGGGGTTTAGGACTTAGAATATTTCTGTAGGTAGCTGCCTCTCCTAGAGAGCACCTTGTATAAATGACAAACTTTGGCCAGCCATAACTATCAATTTACTTGACCATTTTCAGTGATTCTTTTTGCTGCGGACTCAGGGGAGTCTAGGCTACACAGGGGTGTAGTCGGTCAGAGTTTTTGTCTGCCAGGGTGGCTTTATCTCTAAGGGAAAGTCAAAGTGGGTGAATGTGTCCAAATCTCATATTCTAACTTTGCATTCTGTGGTGGAACTGAGCACACAGAAAGTGTTATTTGACAGGGGTGAATCTATATTGGGGTTTTGACTGTCAAGGGGTCAGTCATTTGGGTTTATATCAACTTGGAGTCGGCACTATCTAGATTAGCTTCTTTTAGATCTGCATACTGTGAGGGCCAATGGAGGTCTCAGAGTTTCAGTTCGCACTTTCTACTCCACCTCTAGCTCTCTGCTTTATTCCCTTGGTGGCCCTTTAGGAGTTGTTGCCACTAGTTCTTTGCTTTATTCCCTTGGTGGCCCTTTAGGAGTTGTTGCCACATTGGAATTTGTTACTAGCACTCGTCAAGGTGACCCTTTGGGGGCCCTTTTGTTTGCTCTTGCCCACCTACAAGCTTTGAGAGCATCTGCTACCGCTTTTCCAAGTTGTTTATTCACTTCAGTGGCCGATGACACACATATCATTGGGCCGTCAAAACCAAGTTGTTCTTGTCTTCCACCATTTTTCCAACCAACTTTCCAAAATAAGTTCATCTGTCAAAATCCCTAAATGTGTCGCATGGTCACCTAATGGCTTGCCACCGGATTTCCCTCTCCCATCGAGATTTCGTGTTTGTACACCTCAAGAAGGTTTAAGGCCGTTAGGTTCTCCGACTGGCGCCCTTAATTTTGTTCACCAGTTTGTTAAAGATGCCTTTTTGGAAGAAATTTGGCATTGTGAGGACATTCCAAAAATGTCTGACTCCCAAGTGGCGTTTGCTATTCTAACTCGTTGTTTTGCACAACGGCCTTTGTACTTGGCGCGCACTGTACCCCCTCAATCTTCTTTCATTTCTTTGCTTTCAGATTTTGATAATCGTCTCTTTGCAATTTCGCATCAACATGTCGGTCATAGAATATTTGATCGGCCGGAAGGGCTCCTTGCTCGTCGACAATCTGCTTTACCAATCTCTTTCGGGGGTCCTGGTCTGCTTCCTACCGCCACCATTGTGCCATCCGCGTACTTGGGTAGTTTGGCTTTGGTGGCATCTATCATTAGTTCGAGGTTTGTGTTGGACGATACTCCTCCCTTGGCCCATGCGATCTGTACCGTCGACGAAGGCTCGTTATCTTTTTAGCAATCGTTAGTATCTACTCGTTTTCTTCTATCGGTTGAGGCCTAAGATGTCATTCCTCCATTTTGTTCCCTCATCACAGCAGTCATTCCCAGGTGCAACAGCATATCACCGATAAGGTAACCGCCGATGATTTCCAGAACCTCCTTGAGGCACTGCCTACGGCTGATGCGCGGGCTCGACTTCGTTCTTGTTTGGGACCAGGTGTTGGGGCTTGGCTCATCGCTACACCGATTTTTACCTCACTCCGCTTCTCTTCTCAACAATGTTCTTCAGCACGTCTCGGCTTGCCACATCCCTCTCTCTTGGGCAAGCCTCGTTGCCTTTGTGGCCAAAGTATCGATGAGCAAGGTGTTTATTTGCTCCTTTGTTTACACGGTGGGGGGCGCACAATGGCACATGATACCGTTAGAGATGCAATAACCTCGGTGGGTAGTGAGGCAGGATTCACAGTGAAACGTGAGGTGTTGCATATCCTTCGCCCACGTTCTCAATCTAGGGGTGTACGCGGCCCTCGGGTGGATCTCGTCTTTCTACATGGGGCAGAGAGAACATTGGGAGATGTAGTCCTCACATATCCTACGGGATCCCATGTCTCCACGCGTGCAGCATTGCATACAGGTATTGCGGCTCGGGATACAGTGGCCTTTAAAGAACGTGATTACGCTCACCGAGACCCAGCTGATAACTTCGTATCATTTACTGTGGAGATATTTGGGACCTTGGACTCGTCGTTTGACAACTTCATCCGTGATTGCGCGCGACCGACGTTTGAAGTTCGGGGACTTGGGAGCCCTTCGCCAACTCTCATGTCTGATTTTTACCAACAACGTATCTCTGTTGCGATTCAACTGTCTCAAGCTTCTTCCGTTATCCGACGAGATTTATCTCCGCGCCACCCGGTGCACATTGATGATATTTGTCGTTACTACTTTTAGTGTGGACTTATTTTATATTTTGGCCAACGACCTAGTCTATAGTTCCACTTTAGTGTTTTTTAGTGTTGTGGTTCTTTGGTTTTTGCATTTATTTTAGTTTTTATTGTTTTGGTGGTTTTGTTTTTAGTTTTGTTTAGCTTCTGTAGTTTTTGTGTTTTTTGACTTTTTCTAAGTGTAGCCTTTAATGGTAGTTAACATTTTGACATTTCCAATCACGCTTGTAATTTGATGGTTTAACCGTCGCGATTTCATAATAAAGTCTTCTTCTATAACATGCCGATGTTACATGCCCCAAATTGCCGGTCCAATAATAGGCGCCCTTTTTTCTTGAGAGTACATCGCGGAATTTTCGGGACATTGGAACTAAACAATTTGTCAATTTGAAACAAGTGCATAAAGATCAATTAATTGCAGATTCACCGTCCTTTTTTCGAAGGCAGACTTGCCTCTACAACCCATAGGATTAGTGGGCAAAGTCTCTAATGCGCCTCCGTCACTCCAACCTTCCACGACATCACCAACCAAGAAGGCGGGTTGATGCCCTCCGTGCCCTTCACCCCCCATCACTCTACGAAATTTTACATTATAATAAACCTTTTGGATCCTTTTGAACCCTTTTATCTTGATAAAGAGACCTTTTTTAAAGCTTTGGTTTGGCCCGCTTGTCTTAGGGACCCTCAAAAATATTAAATAAAATACAAACTCTATCACAAGGTTTGAGTTTTTTTTTAAGGTGGCTTCTCAACTACCTCGTCACTTTTGGCACCAATGGGTGACTCTCTGAGTTGGCATTGTCGAGGGCTCTGGAAATAACTGGCCATGGCGTCATATTTTGCAAGTATCGACATGCTTTTTCTGCGGTAAAACAAATTTCCTTTTGTTTGAGATTTTCCCCTAATTTAAACCCCCCTTTTTAAATGAAGGGATGACTATTGGGTGACACCACCACTTTGAAATCACCAGTTGTTACTCCTTAATGTGACTCCACAAGCTCTTTTAATTGCTTTAAAAAGTCGAAGGACTTTAAATAAATCAACTTTGTTTTTCCAAACCCCTCTTTCCTTTCTGTTGTTAACAAATCACACAACATTGGCTTGTCGTAAGAAATCGTTTTTACCAATGGTCATTTCTTCGAACAATTTCTCAAGATGTGTTTTAATTCAATTATAATGCTCGTTATGTCTACCCTGATAACTCTCTTCTCATTCGTTTTTTGTATTTATGCTCCTCAATAACACACGAAATATTTAAGTGTTCACATGAAAACCTTTAATTTTAAGAAAAGTTATGTTAATTATATTTATTTAATGACTTTGCCATCGTGAAGACCTTTCTACACTTTTTTATGCACACGTGGCTCTGGCTACCTAAACTCACTACTTTGCACCACTCGTGCTATATTTGGTGCGTACACGTCTTCCCGCCGTCTATATCTTTCTCTCCTGTTTTAATCTCCATAATCGTCTCTTCACAATTTTACAACAGCTTGCTTGATATTTTTTTTATCATACGGAATCTTAGTCACTTTTTGATTCACTTTTTTTGACAAGTAGGACTTTTGATCATAGCTTTCATGGTACCACTCAAAGCATAACACGTATACTGCAATTTTGTGTCCTCCATTGGACTACAGAATACAAGAAGCCTCTAGATAGTTATTAGCTAACCTACTTTCAATGGCAACCACTGCTACCCAAGAAGACAAGCAAACAATCTAACTGCACCCCTGTGCAGCCTAGACTCCTTTGAGTCCGTAGGAATTTTTTTTTTTGAAAACGCCCAACCAGGCGATAAGTTATGAGGGAGTAAAAATGCCAATTTGTACAAACTCTCAAAGAGAGAGGTGGCCGCCTACCAATATTTTCTAAGTCGTGATTCCCTCAAATAACTCCTATCTACTGAAGTACGGACCAATCAAAATGTTGTTCCATACCAAAAATTACTACCGAAGGTGTACCTTTCGTATGGCCTATGTACTACAAGGCTATTAAGCGGACGCATGTCCACTTTTCACTCGTCCGTACGTTCCTCGAAATTTCTGCGACCGAATGTTATCTCTCCACGTGGCGCCAGGTCATGCCACTTCACTAAACGCCAAAGTAACCATTTTGGGATCCCGACGATGATGTGCGCCGTCGGATATGAACCAAAACGCAATATATACTTGTGTGATATTTGTTTCGCTGTTGAAACAAAATGCGTGGTATCCGTTTCAAAATAGTATCGTACTTCGTACTTTTACAAAACTGTATCTATGCATGCCATATACAGTCTCAGTTAAATGAATTCGTTCACTCCTAAATAAATATATATCTATCATACCCTATAGCATTTAGCATTAGTCCTAGTCTTATATGATAAAGATGACAGCTACCGGCTGACCTGACGGACGGCAGGTACCGGGATCAAGTCCTGGGTCCGTCAGGTCTCTTTTTAGTAAACTACAAATAACTGCTTGTAAAACTAAGGCAGCCATGGTTCAACCACCCTCCCTATCCTTCAGTGACTACAAAAAGTATGGGGGCTAGAGAGAGGAGGTGGAGGCAGGCTGTCCGTACTTTTCTTTTCGTTTTATACCAACATATTTATACCTAGAAAATACTCTAGAAATCTATTAATTTCAACACTCCCATTATTTTATAGTCTAATTTTAACTTCAGTTTTAGTCCACATTTTAATCTGCAATATTTTAATTTAGGAGAGGGCACTGGTTTTGTCATCATATCAGCCACCATTTCCTCATCAGATTTATATACAAGATTCACAATCTTATTCTCAACGTTTTCCCTTACAAAACTCAATCTTATGTCCATATGCTTAGCTTTGAAATGATGTTTTGGATTAGCTGCAATTGCATTGGCAGCTTGATTATCATAAAAAACCTCATGCACTCCCTCCTTCATATACCCCAGTTCTTGCAACAAGGACTTGACCCACATCAATTTTTTCACAGCAGAACAAGAGGTCATGTACTCAACCTCCATAGTAGACTAAGCCACTGTTGAAAAGAGGTAAATAATAGTTCACTTCTATATTTTAGTTAGAATGTAAATAGAGAGAAAGAGAGAACCAAAGGCACGCCATGGCTGCCGCGTCATTTAGAAGGAGGTAGAATGAAATAGAAGGTATTTTACTATTTGTAGCAAAATACTGCCTTTGGCCGGATTTCAACCGGGGTCTACAGACTACTATATAGAACTTAGCCTTAGCCATTAAAACACTAACGAAACGATATACGTATTACGTTTCGCGCAAATTTATCTATTTGTTAAACAGACTAATTTGCAGCAGACTAATGAAAACAAGCATTAATCAATTCATGCATGGAAACGACTCGAAGCTGCATAAATACAAATGATCGGACGACCACAATTGCAGCCGCCACCCGCAATAAACTTTTGGCGGCCTTTGGGGATAGCGTCATGCGACGCCACGTGGCACCATACTATTGGATACCGGAGAAGATGGGAGGATGAACCATGGCTCCTGTTTTGACAGGCGTCACTTTGAAAGCCATGTTGTACAATGGCCGTACAATAAGTACATCGCCGTACTATATAGTGATTCTATTGGAATAGGGTTTAGTAGTAGGCATTCGTAAGTAGGCAGACCAGGACTTAGTGAAATTTAGGTACCTCTCTCTAAGAGAGCGTGTACCTATAAAGGTCATCTTTGACCAACCTTAACTTACTACTTAGTGGAGCAAATTCAATGATTCTTTTTGCGTTTCACTCAGGAAAGTCTTGTCCTCACACGGATGAGAGTGGTGAGAATATTTGTGTGCCTGGGCGGCGCTTATTCAGCGGGAAAGTAGAAGGGGCAAATATTATCCTAGAGGCTTTACATAGGCTGCTCATTCTTTGGGTCAATGGAGACCACAAAATTTCAGCCACCACTTTTTGTTGTTTACTACTCCAATAGCAAGCACCTTCCCCCACATACAACACATACCCAAAAGTGCATCTTCTCATTGTTGCGTCTCCATAACTGACATCACTCCAAGTAATGATGTCAGTGTGCTCCTCTCCCAAATGCAACCATAACTCTATGGTTCCCACCAGATATCTCATGACTCTCTTGGCTACCTCCCACTCTCTCTTCCTAGGATCATTAAGACTCCTACTGAGTACTCCAATTGTTGCCGATATGTCCGACTTGGTACAGTTCATAAAATAGATCAAGCTTCCTACGACCTGTCTAGAAAGGATAGACTTCATAAACTCTCTCTCCTCTGGACTCATGTGATCGTCTAAGATCACCACTCCTCCTTCTACTCTCCCATCGCTTACTTTTTTCAAGTCCATCGGAGTGGTAGAACTGTTAGCCTTTTCTATTTGGAATTTCTCAAGCATATTACCTATTGCTTCTTTTTGAGTAAGTTGATAATCCTTTTCCCTCTATCTCTCTCTATTTGGATCCCCAAAATGTATCTTGCCTCACCTAAATCCTTCATATCAAATATGCTTCTAAGGTCTTTCTTTAGCCTATTAATCTTTTCCAAAGATTTAATCAACACAAGCAGATCATCCACGTAAATTGCAATAAAAATGACACCATTCTCATCTTCAAACATATGGATAGAATGGTAAGAGCTATTCCGCATATATTCCAGACCAGTGAGAAACTCATCTAGTTTTTTGTTCCACTGTCGCGGAGCCTACTTAAGTCCATCCATAGACTTTATGAGCCTGCAAACGTTGCTCTCTTCCCCATTCTCCACGAATCCCTTTGGTTGCCGCATGAAGATTTCTTCCTCTTACTCACCATTGAGAAATGCGGTCTTAATATCCATCTGATGAATTTCCATGTCTCTCGCTGCTGCTAGACTGAGGAGAATCTTTACTGATGTGAACAAAACAACTGGAGCAAAAGTCTCCTCATAATCAATCCCCTCTTTTTGGGTGAGCCCCTTGCTACCAAACGAGCCTTATATCTCTCAATAGTATTGTCTGTGTCAAGTAATAGTTTAAACACCCATTTACAGCCGATACGTTTCCTGTCAGGAGGATAGTCCGCTAGTTCGCAAGTACTTGCTTCCATGATAGAGGCCATCTCATCATTTATGGCTCTAATCCATCTGTCTTTCTCCGAAGTGTTTACTCCCTCCGAGTATGACCGAGGCTCATCTGGGTGAGATAGCTTAGTTACCTTGTGAGTCACCTGTTTTTCGTGAATCCTTTTGCTGTTCTTTCTCCCCCCCTCAAACTCCGAGGCTAGGATGGAGGGAAGTCTTGGATTTCTCCTTAGTGTCTCATCGGCTCCCCTATCCATGGAAGTCGGTTCCGATCCCTCCTCTTCTCTCTCCTCGAAGTCCATAGGAATATGTGACGTTTCTAGTGGATTGCCAGTGTCTTCTATCTTTCCTGAATATGCAATCCTTGTTTCACTCATGTCTTTTTCGAGAAGGATGGAGTCCTCCTCATTTTCAGACTCAAATCTGATTCTTATCTTTTTTTTATATTTAAAAGGGTCAAATGATTTCCCTTCATCTATGACAACTAGATATTTAACCAGAATGATATCTCTCTTTGCTAAGTCATAGACCCTATATCCTTTGACATCCTCATCATATCCTAAAAAGTATCTGGGTTTTCACTTAGCATCTAGTTTCCAGTTTTTCTTATCCGTGTCAAGATTGTAAACTTGCCTACCAAATACTTTAAGGTGAGAGATATCTGGTTTCCTTCCCACCCATCTCTCATAAGGTGTCATTCCTTTTACAGCTGAGGTAAGTAGTCTATTCTTAATGTAGTTGGCACAGTTCATGGCCTCTGCCCAAAATCTCTTTCTTATTCTCTTGTCGGTCAACATACTACATGCACTATCTCCTAGTGTTCGGTTCAACCTCTCAACTACCCCTTTTTGTTCCGAGTTATATGGTATGGTTTTCTGGTGTTGAACTCCCTCATCTCTCAAGTATTCCTCAAACTGGTTAGAGGTATATTCCTCCCCATTATCACTACTTATCCTCTTAATGGGGGTTCCATGCAACTTCTCACTCCAAGCTTTATATTCTTTGAAGTAAGTTGATGTTTCAGACTTTGTTTATAGCAAGTAGACTCTAGAGTATCTAGACCAGTTATCGGTTATTGTCAACATAAACCTCTTTCCTCCAACTGAAGGCACTTTTGCAGGTCCCTAAATATCTGTGTGGACTAGATCTAGTACCTTCTAACCTCTATTTGTGGCGGCTTTAGGAAATGGAAGTTTGTGAGCCTTACCTTAAGCACAGCCACTACAATCTTTCATCATTTCATTATCCCCAAACTGAATGCCTTCTACTACCCCAAGCTTTTTCATTTCCCTCAACCTATCAAAATGCACATGCCCCAATCGTTTATGCCAAATCATCAACTTAGGAACACCAACATGTAAGCATTTTTCTTTTCAATACTCAGGTTAAGCCTACACATTCGTTGGCTACCCTTATCTCCCGTGAAGTAAACGTCATTCCCATACTTAGCTGTAAAGACTCCCTTTTTAGTGAAGGTATCAAACTCTTTGTCATCTAACACAGATGTAGAGACAAGATTTTTACTCAGCTGAGGAAAGTAGAGTATGTAGAAACTAATGGATTTATTAGTATTTTCTAGGTCTAAATAGAAATATAGAAAGAAGCCGAGGCAGTCTACCTCTAACTTCTCTCTCCAACTCTCAAACTTGTCGCAGTCACTGAGAAATTGGAGAGGAAGCTAGAGCCATGGCTACCTTGGCTATCCTGAGGTTTACGGGAATTTTATGTTGGGGTTTATTTATTTATTTAAAAGGTATTTGCCGGCGGCAGGATTTGATCCCTGTACCTACCGGCCGGCTGACAGGAAGTAGCCGGTAGCCTTAGCCATTAAGTCTAAGATTAGTGTTAGATACTATATAGTTCGATAATTATTTAAATATGTATACGTTTGATAATTCATTTAACTGTTACGGATTACGGGATACATAGATCCGGTACGGATGACGGTACGGATTACGAATCAATACCGCGCATTTGTTTCGGAAGTGAAATAAATACTGCGCATGTATTTATTACGGCTACGATTAAATCTGAATCTAATCGGACGGCCGAGATTAGCGCCGAGATCGCGGAGGAAGATTTTGGCGGTTTGTGGACATCGCCACATCGGATGACGCGTGGCGAAATTCCGTTGGATTGTAGAATCTCCGGAGATCATGGCACCGAATCCGGATTTGACATGTGTCGACATTTAGGCCATGTCGTACAATGTCCGTACCGAAAGTACACCGGCGGCTGTACTTTTGCGTACGAAACTCAATTCTGATTGGTTTCGTACATCAGTAGATAGAGTCTGTGAGAGAGATAGGACTTAGAAAAATTAGAAGATAGGACCCTCTCTCCCAGAGAGCTTCTGTACAAAAGGTCAACTTTGACCCTCCATAACTTACTGCTCAGGGGAGCAAATTCAGAGAATCTTTTTGCTACCGACTCAGGGGAGTCTTAACTTCACAGGGGTGCAAGTGTTCAGGGTTTTTGTCTGCCAGGGTGGCAGTTATTTTTGCTGGAACACAAAGGGGTCAGGATTATCCTTGAGGCTTCTTGGAAGCTGTCTACTCTGAGGACTTATGGAGGTCTCAGAGTTTCAGGTTATGGGCCCACCCTCTAGGGTACCAATCTTTAATGGAACTGGCTTCATATACTGGGAAAGTATGATGATAGGAGCTCTATGAGAAAAAAGGTTTTGGGGGATAGTGAGTGGACGGTTGGGGCGTCCATCAAGTCTTGGAATTCCTCCAGGGTTTGGAGGAACCAGATTCACCAGGAAAGAGGACCCACCTTCAACGGAGGAAACAAAGGAAGGAGAGGTGGTGGACAAAGGAAAGGAGAAGGAGACGACCACACTAATAGCAACTGGTTCCACATTCATGTCACCTATTCCGAGGAATGAGGAGAATGATACTGAAACCTGGGACTTCAACAATATGGCGGCAAAGCACTTCATCCTACGCCATCTCACTCAAGGACTTGTATGTCCTCATTTGCAGGTAGAAAGAGCATCCGATCTTTGGATGGCTCTCATAGAGATGTACCGAAGTGGTACGATTCAGCAACAACAGTTGGCTGATCAGAAAGTTAAGGAGTATGTATACAAAGGGGGAAATATGTTGGATTTTTGCAATGAGCTTGCTACACTCTTCATGGAGCTACACAGTGCGGGAAAAGATTTTAGTGAAAAAGAAAAGGTTAACTGTTTACTGATGAAGTTACCTGATGAGTTCGTGAACATAGTTTACTGTGTGCAGGACTTGCCTGACTCAAGGTGGATATGGAACTCAGTGGTAGGGATGATTCTCGTTCAAGAGAATACAATTGAGATCCGAAGGGGAGGAAAGAGTGGCCAAGCCTTGGCAACAGCGACTGATCGGAGGAACAGGGATTCCCGAAAACCGGTCGGAAACTATGGGGGTAGGGAGCAGAAAAAACAGGCAGATGAGTTCGAACCAAGGGCTCCCAAATGTCTATGTCATTTTTGTAAGAAACCGGGGCACTATATGGCAGAGTGCACTAAGCTAACCGAGCTTCGGTTAAAGGAGGGGCAGACCAGTGGTACCCCGAGAGGAAAGAAAAAGGCCCTTGTCACACAGGTACTTGAGGCTGAATCCGAGGACGAGGACGATGAGCTCCTTTTGGATGAGGAGATGGAGGCAAAAAAAGAGGTCGAAATTCCACGGAGGCAGAAATGTGCTTACGGTGGATTGAAAGGTGAAGCAGGCTGGATTGTAGATTCAGGTGCCTCCATGCACATGTGTAAGGATAGACACCTGTTCACTAAGATAACAAAGATTCCCACCGTAGAGATGGAGTACGGGGATGGGAGGATAGTCACCACTACTCTTGTAGGATCGGTAGATCTAAAAGTGTTAGTAGAAGGAAAGACATCCATATTAACATTCTCCGATGTATTGTTTATTCCGGAGCTGAACAAAAATCTTATCTCTACATCAGTATTAGATGATAAAGGTTTTTTTACTAGCACTAGGGAAGGAGTCTTTACTGCTAGTTTTGAGGATGATGTCTATTTCATTGCTGAGAAAGGTAGCCATGGGATGTTTAGGCTGATCTTAAGTAATGAAAAG
Organism: Zygnema cylindricum; assembly: GCA_037447655.1. Taxonomy (NCBI): domain Eukaryota; kingdom Viridiplantae; phylum Streptophyta; class Zygnematophyceae; order Zygnematales; family Zygnemataceae; genus Zygnema; species Zygnema cylindricum. The sequence continues at coordinate 48,286 of JBBHKE010002180.1, read as the reverse complement.
AAGAAACTTTACTATGCTGGTGTTCATGATATTATGATGTGGCATAAGAGGCTTGGGCATGTGAATCTAGATAAGTTAAGAGAGATGAAAAAGATGGGAGTGGTGGAAGGGATTCAGTTCAGTGAGAGTGATGATATAAGTGATTGTAGTGGATGTGCTCAAGGTAAAGCACACAGATTACCCTTTCCTAAAACAGCCACCTATAAGGGAGAAAAACTTCTAGATCTAGTACACACAGATATTTGGGGACCGGCTAGAGTGCCCTCACCGGGGGGGAAGAGATTTATGATGACTATAACTGATGATTGGTCTCGGTATTCCCGGGTATATTTTTTGAAAAACAAGTCCGAAGCTGAGGATTGTTTTAGACAATATAAAGCATGGAGCGAAAAACTCCATGAAACTCCAATCAAGAGAGTAAGGAGTGACAATGGTGGAGAGTATACTTCTAACCAGTTTGAGGATTTTTTGAGGGAAGATGGGGTTCAACACCAAAAGACAGTTCCAGAAAATCCGGAACAGAATGGGGTAGCTGAAAGGTTAAATAGAACACTAAGTGATAGTGCTAGAAGTATGTTGTCAGATAAAAAGATAGGAAAAAGGTTTTGGGCAGAAGCAATGAACTGTGCTAATTACCTCAAGAATAGAGTTCTTACTTCAGCTATAAAAGACCAAACACCTTATGAGAGATGGACAGGCCGAAAACCAGACATATCTCACTTGAAGGTTTTTGGCAGTCAAGTATTCAGTCTAGATACTGATCGGTCCAATTGGAAGCTAGATCCTAAAGGAAAACCGGGATACTTATTAGGATATGATGAAGATGTAAAAGGATATAGAGTTTATGATTTAAAAAGGGAAGATATAATCTTAGTAAAGCATCTAGTAGTTATGGATGAAGGAAAGTCTGTGGATCCCTTCAAATATACAAAGTCAGTAAAAATCAGATTTGAGTCAGAAAATTCCGATGACTTTGAGCTTCCTAACTATCTAGGTTTTAGAGAAGATGACATTCTTGCAGGAACAAATCAGACCGAAAAGGACTCGGCTGTGGAAACTCCAGTGACAACTCTACTCGAAGCGGAAGACGTGATGGAAATTGATTCGGAATCAAAGGATAGGGGAGAAGCCGAGTTTGTTCGAAAGAATCCACGAGAACCATCTATTCCGGCATCAGATTTTGAGGGGGGGAGGAGAAGTAGCAAAAGACTGCAAAAAAAACAGGTTAAAAACAAGGTAACTAAACTATCTCATCAAGATGAACCTCAATCTTATAGAGAGGCGATGACTTGTCCAGAAAGAAACCGGTGGAAGATAGCCATCAATGAGGAGATGGCTTCAATCATGGCAGCCGATACTTGGGAGCTGGTGGACTGTCCACCTAACCGAAAACCAATTGGTTGTAAGTGGGTCTTCAAATTAAAACTGAACCGAGATAACACAATCGAACGCTACAAGGCCAGATTAGTGGCAAAGGGATTTACACAAAAGGAAGGAATTGACTACGAGGAAACCTTTGCCCCGGTGGTCAGATTTCCCTCCGTCCGCATACTTCTCAGTTTAGCAGCGGCGGAAGACATGGAAGTGCATCAGATGGACATCAAGACAGCCTTTTTGCATGGAGAATTGGAAGAGGAAATCTTCATGCGACAACCCGAAGGTTTTGTGGAGGAAGGAGAGGAGAGTAAGGTATGCGGGCTGATTAAATCTCTTTATGGTTTGAAACAGGCACCTCGACAATGGAATAAGAAGCTTGATGAGTTTCTTACCGGTCTGGGATATATTCGGATCAGCTCAGATCACTCTACTATGTTTTTGAAGATGAGGAAGGTTTGATATTTATTGCAATTTATGTTGATGATTTGCTTGTATTAAGTAAATCAATGGAAGAAATTAACAAACTGAAAACCGATCTTAAGGGGAGATTTGAAATGAAGGATATGGGAGAAGCAAGATATATTTTGGGAATTCAAGTAGAGAGAGACCGGAAAAGGAAAATTATAAAACTGACTCAAAAGGAAGCAATAGGGAACATGCTTGAAAAATTTCAAATGGATAAAGCTAATAGTTGTACAACTCCAATGGAGTTGAAGAAGGGAAGTGAGGGGAGTGAGGAAGAAGGAGTCATAGTCTTAGACGAGGATTTATCTCCTGATGAACAGAAGTTCATGCAGACTATTCCTTACAGGCAAGTAGTGGGAAGTCTAATCTATTTTATGAATTGTACCCGGTCAGATTTAGCTGCAGCTGTAGGAGTGCTGAGTAGAAGTCTAAATGCTCCCACTAAGAAGGACTGGGAGGCAGCTAAGAGAGTCCTTAGATATTTGGTAGGAACTAGAGATCTATGGTTGCATTTGGGTGGGGAGAATACTGACATCACTACTTGGAGTGATGCCAGTTATGGTGATGCTCCGATGAGGAGATGTACTTCTGGATATGTATTATATGTGGGTGATGGGGCTTGCTGTTGGAGTAGCAAACAGCAAAAGGTTATTGCTCAGTCCACCATGGAGGCTGAGTATATGGCCTCTTGCTCTGCTGTAAAAGAATTGATGTGGGTCAAGTCTTTGCTTGGTGAGCTTGGTCACCGTAAGAGTGGTGTGCAGAAAATATTTTGTGATAATCAGGCAGCAATCGCTATTTCTGCCAATCCTAAACACCATTTTAAAGCCAAACACATGGACATCAGACTCAGCTTTGTTAGAGAGAAAGTAGAAAACAAAATAATCAGTTTAGAGTACAGACCAGATAGTGAGATGGTAGCAGATATGATGACCAAACCTGTGCCTTCCCCTAAGCTAATTTTTTGCAGGGAGAAGTGTGGTCTGAAATTAAAGATTGACTAGAAAATAAGGGGAGTGTAGAAACTAATGGATTTATTAGTATTTTCTAGGTCTAAATAGAAATATAGAAAGAAGCCGAGGCAGTCTACCTCTAACTTCTCTCTCCAACTCTCAAACTTGTCGCAGTCACTGAGAAATTGGAGAGGAAGCTAGAGCCATGGCTACCTTGGCTATCCTGAGGTTTACGGGAATTTTATGTTGGGGTTTATTTATTTATTTAAAAGGTATTTGCCGGCGGCAGGATTTGATCCCTGTACCTACCGGCCGGCTGACAGGAAGTAGCCGGTAGCCTTAGCCATTAAGTCTAAGATTAGTGTTAGATACTATATAGTTCGATAATTATTTAAATATGTATACGTTTGATAATTCATTTAACTGTTACGGATTACGGGATACATAGATCCGGTACGGATGACGGTACCGATTACGAATCAATACCGCGCATTTGTTTCGGAAGTGAAATAAATACCGCGCATGTATTTACTACGGCTACGATTAAGTCTGACTCTAATCGGACGGCCGAGATTAGCGCCGAGATCGCGGAGGAAGATTTCGGCGGTTTGTGGACATCGCCACATCGGATGACGCGTGGCGAAATTCCGTTGGATTGTAGAATCTCCGGAGATCATGGCACCGAATCCGGATTTGACATGTGTCGACATTTAGGCCATGTCGTACAATGTCCGTACCGAAAGTACACCGGCGGCTGTACTTTTGCGTACGAAACTCAATTCTGATTGGTTCCGTACATCAGTAGATAGAGTCTGTGAGAGAGATAGGACTTAGAAAAATTAGAAGATAGGACCCTCTCTCCCAGAGAGCTTCTGTACAAAAGGTCAACTTTGACCCTCCATAACTTACTGCTCAGGGGAGCAAATTCAGAGATTCTTTTTGCTACCGACTCAGGGGAGTCTTGCCTTCACAGGGGTGTAGGTGTTCAGGGTTTTTGTCTGCCAGGGTGGTAGTTATTTTTGCTGGAACACAAAGGGGTCAGGATTATCCTAGAGGCTTCTTGGAAGCTGTCTACTCTGAGGACTTATGGAGGTCTCAGAGTTTCAGAGTACATCTGAAAATGTGAGTTTAGAAGTCTTACCCTCTTCTAAGACTTTCAGATCTACTGATCCCACTAGATGTGTAGTAACCACTCTCCCATCCCCATACTCTTTTTATACAGTAGGGATTTTCTTTAGCTTAGTGAAGAGGTTCTTGTCACCACACAAATGCATGGATACACCTGAGTCTATGATCCATCCTTCATGTGGAGCTTCCCGAATTGCTCCAAGGGCACACTTGTGTCTCCGAGGGATCTCCTTCTCCTCCAGACTCTCGTCAAGAAGAAGCTCCCGATCCTCCTCCAAGGACTCGTCCTCGGTCTCTCTTGTCACCTTTGTGATTAAAAGTGTCTTTTTCTTTCCAGTGGAAGATCCTCCTCTATGGTTCTCTTGGAGCCTCAGCTGCGATAGCTTGACAAAATCCGCAGTAAAGTGTCCCGACTTTTTGCAAAAATGACATAGTCTCTTTGGGGGCCTTGGTCCTCCAAGCTGAACCCTTTCTCTTTTATATGGTTTTTTCAGGTCCCGTTTCCACCTATTCCCTCCGGCGGCTAGAGCTTGAACGCTCTTTCCTCCTCTCCTGATTTTAATCGTGTTCTTATGCAGAAGTATTACGCGGACCACTGTTTTCCACTTCCATGAACTATTAGTCATTTCTTGTACTCTGTACACTATATTCTCATACTCGTCGGGTAACTTCATGATAAGATTGTTAACCTTCATCTTCATTGTACCTGTCCATCCGACGCTCTCCATCTTTATATACAAACAAAAAAGATCATTACAGCAGTCTAACATCTTTCCCCCTTTGTAAGTATAATTTCCCAGCTTTTGCTCTGCCAATAGGAGCTCCTGAATTGTATCAGCTTTATAGATCTCTATCAAACTCACCCACAACTCCTCGGTCTTGTAAACGTTAAGGTGAGGAGTTGTCAAAGCTTGTGTGAGGTGTCTCAGAATGAAGTTCTTGGCAGCCATGTTGGTGTCTTCCCAAATTTGAGTATCGGTCTTCACGGTCTTCACAATCGCTGCTCCGGGTGTCGTGGGAATAGAAGCAATAGGAGTAAGAGGTGTCTCCTTTTCTTTCCCCTTTTTGGACACACTGCTGTCCCAATCATGTGCCTCCTTTGCTGCAGCAGATGTTGCTACAGAAAAACATTTTTCTACAAAATCCTGGTGGTGTTCCCTGAGGTGGACGTTTCACTTGTCTACTAACAATACCCCAATATCGTTTTTCACACAAAACTCCAGTCATCATAGCTTCCCAATAGATAAACCCTGATCCATTAAAGATGGGCACCCTAGAGGGTGGGCCCATAACCTGCAATTTTGTTTCATCCATTGGACTACCATTGGACTACATTATACAAGAAGCCTCTAGATAATTTTTAACTAACCCACTTTCAATGGCAACCACTGCTACCCAAGCAGATAAGCAAACAATCTAACTGCACCCGTGTGCAGCTTGGACTCCCTTGAGTCCATAGGAAAAAGAATCTCTGAAAACGCCTAACCACTCGATAAGTTATGAGGCACTAAAAATACCAATTTGTACAAACTCTCAAAGAGAGAGGTGGCTGCCTACCTAAATTTTCTAAGTCGTGATTCCCTCAGATAACTCCTATCTACTGAAGTACGGACCAATCACAATATTGTACCATTCCAAAATGTACTACCGCTTGTGTACCTTTTGTACGGCCTATCTACGACAAGGCTATTAAACGGACGCGTGTCCACTTTTCACTCGTCCATACGTTCCTCGGAATTCCCGCGACCGGATGTTATCTCTCAACGTGGCACCAGGTCATGCCACGTCACTAAACGCCAAAGTGACAATTCCGAGATCCCGCCGATGATGTGCGTTGTCGGTTATGAACCAAAACGCAATCTCAACCGCAATAAATACTTGTGTGATATTTGTTTCGCTGTCGAAACAAAATGCGTGGTATCCATTTCAAAATAGTATCGTACTTCGTACATTTACAAAACTGTATCTATGCATGTTGTATACAGTCTCAGTTAAATGAATTCGTTCACTCGTAAATAAATATATATCTATCATATCATATAGCATTTAGCATTGGTCCTAGTCTAATAGGATAAAGCTGACAGTTAGCGACTGACCTGACGAACGGTAGGTACCAAGATCAATACCGGGATCAAGTCTTGGGTCTGTTAGGTCTCTTTTTAGTAAACTAAAAATAACTGCCTATAAAACTAAGGCAACCATGGTTAAACCACCCTCTCTAACCTTCAGTGACTACTACAAGTATGGGGGCTAGAGAGAGGTGGTGGAGGCAAGCTGTCCGTACTTTTTTTTTCCTTTTATACCATCATATTTATACCCAAAAAATACTCTAGAAATCTATTAATTTCAACATATATGGCATCTTGTATACAAACAATGCAATACACTATACTACATGTCATGCCCTAGTTTAAAATAATACAAGCAATAATATTGTTTGTAGAATTACATATCATCCGATAAAGCTTCGGCATGCATCCGGATTGGGTGTTTCTCTTTGTGAACATCGCTAACGCCTTCAACACGGTCGATCGCAACATCATTTTTTGTGAGCCTCGACCCGCGTCATCTCTCATTAAACAAATTTTCCTTTTTGTCCATGCGTTATATTGTTAACCCAACCCTTTATTTTATCACATATATTGGAAAAAGATATTGTATTTTGTTATCCATTTATATTTACCCGACTCCAAGATTTGTAGAGAGAGAGAGAGAGAGAGAGAGATAAAAAGAGAGAGAATAAGAGACCATGGTTGCATCTCTAGTAGCTAAGGAGGAAAGAGGGAGAGAGCGATAGAGTTGTCCCTACCAAAAGAGTTGAACTGATAAAGGATTGAACTTGGTCCTAAAAATTCCCTACAAGTCAAAGTAATCTTCATCCGTAGCCATCATCCGTATCCATTTGTTGAAAAGAAATTGATACATAGATAGGGTGTTATTTGAAGAAATTAATGGTTATTTTAGTATTTTCTAAGTCTAAAATAATAAGTAGAAAAGAAGCCGAAGGCAATCTGCCTTTATCTCCACTCTTCAGCTCCCACACTTGTCACAATCACTGAAGGTTGAAGAGGGAGCTAGAGCCATAGCTGCCTGTGCTCTCTAGAGAGAGACAGGCAGTTGTTTTTAGTAGGTTACTAAAAAGATACTTGACCAACCCAGGATTTGATCCTGGTACCTGTCGTTCGTCAAGTTGGCAGGTAGCTGTCAGCTTTATCCTATTAGTCTAAGACCAATGCTAAATGCTATAGGGTTTCATAGATATTTATACATTTAGAAGTGAACTAATTAACTTAACTGAAACTACATACGACATGCATAGATAGAGTTTTGTACGATGCAGTACCGGCCGAACCGACATCGCATTTTGTTTCGATAGCGGAACAAATATCGCGCAAGTATTTATGACGGCTACGATTGAATTTTGGTTTTATCGGACGACCGCGAAGGATGCCGAGATGGCGGAATAGAATTTTGGTGGTTTGCGGTCAGCGGCGCATTGATTGATAGGTGGCACATCCAAATTGGATTGCGGCATCTCCGAGGATTACAAGAACGAATCCAAATATGACATGTGTCGACTTGTTGGCCATGTTGTTCAATGGTCGTACATAAAGTACAATAACACCTATACCTTTCGATACGACACAATATTATTATTGGTGCTGTACTTTAGAAGATAGAATTTTAGAGTGAGATAGGCCATATAAAAATTTACTAGATAGGACCCTCTCTGCAAGAGACCTTTTTTACAAAAGGTCAACTTTGACCCTCCATAACTTATTGTTCAGGGGAGAAAAATTCAGAGCTTCTTTTTGCTAACGACTCATGAGAGTCTTGCCTTTACTGGGGTAGAGGTGGTCATAGTTTTTGTCTACCACGGTGATAACTATTTTTGCTGAAACACAAAGGGGTCAGGGTTATCCTAGAGGCTTCGTGTGAGCTGCTTACTCTAAGGGCCAATGGAGGTCTCAAAGTTGTAGGTTATGGGCCCACCCTTTAGGGTGCCCATCTTCAATGGAAATTGCTTCATATACTGGGAAAGTATGGTGACAGGAGCTCTATGTGAGAAAAGGTTTTGGAGAATAGTGAGTGGACGGGTAAGGAGTCCATGTAGTCTTGGGATCCCTCCAAGGTTTACAGGAAGCAGGTTCACCAAAGATGCAGATCCATCTCCTACGGAGGAAACAAAAGATGAGAGCTGGTGGACAAAGGAAAGGAGAGGGAGACGGTCACACTAATAGCAACCGGCTCGGCATTCATGTCACCTATTTCGAGGAAAGAGGAGAATGATACTGATAATTGGGACTACAACAATATGGCGGCAAAGCACTTCATCCTTTGCCATCTTACTCAAGGGCTTGCATCTCGTCATTTGCAGGTAGAGAGTGCATCCGATCTTAGGGTGGCTCTCATACAGATGAACCGAAGTGGTACTATTCAGCAACAGCAGTTTGCTAATCAGAAAATTGACGCATATGTATACAAGGGGGGGAAGATGTTGGATTTTTAAAATGAGCTCGCAACACTTTTCATGGAGCTAGAGAGTGCTTGACAGGTTGAATCTGAAAAGATGAAGGTTAACTGTTTGCTCATGAAGTTACCAGATGAGTTCGATAACATAATCAACTATGTGCAGGACTTGCCGAACTCAAGGTGGATATAGAATTTAGTGGTAGGGATGATTCTCGTTCGGGATATTACGATTGAGATCCAAAGGGGAGGAAAGAGTGGGCAAGCATTGGCAGTTGGGACTGATTGGAGGAACAATAATTCCAAGAAACTGGTCGGAAGTTATGGAGGGGGGTGACAAAAAATTTAGACCAACGAGTTCGGACCGAGGGCTCCTAAGGGTTTGTGTCATTTTCGTAAGAAACCAGGGCGCTATATGGCGGAGTGCACTAAGTTAGCCAAGCTGCGGTTAAAGGAGGGGCAGACTGGTGGAACCCCGATTGGAAAGAAAAAAGCCCATGTGACACCGGTACATGAGGTGGTATCCAAAGACGAGGACGATGAGCTCTTATTCGATGAGGAGTTAGAGGCAAAAAACGAGGTCGAAATTCCACAAAAGCAGAAATGTGTTTTCGGTGGATTGAAAGGTGAAGCAGGATGGATTGTAGATTGAGATGCCTCCATGCACATTTGTAAGGATAAACACTTTTTCACTTACATAAGAAATATTCCCACTGTAGAGATAGAGTATGGGGATGGGAGGATAGTCACTACTACTCTTGTAGGATCGGTAGATCTGAAAGTGTTAGTAGAAAGAAAGACACCCATAGTTACATTCTCCGATGTATTGTTTATTTCGGAGCTGAACAAAAACGTCATCTCTACATTTGTATTTGATGATAAGGGTTTTGATACTAGGACTAGGAAATGAGTCTTTACTGCTAGTTTTGAGAGGGAAATTTATACCACAGTTGAAAAAGGTAGCCAAGGGATGTTTAGGTTGATTTTAAGCTGGTTGTCATGATATAATGTTATGGCATAAGAGGCTTGGGCATGTGAATCTAGATAAGCTAAGTGAGATGAAAAAGATGGGAGTAGTAGAAGGAATTCAGTTCGGTGAGAGTTTGAGTCTAAGAGATTGTAGTGGATGTGCTCAAGGCAAAGCATGTTACCTTTCCCATAAACTGCCACCATAAGGGAGAAAAGATTCTAAATTTAGTACACACAAATATTTGGGGACCGAAAAAGTGCCTTCACCGGGGGGGGAAGAGATTTATGATGAATCTAGGTATTCCAGGGTGTTTTTTTTTTTTTAAGTCAGAAGCTCAAGAATGTTTTAGACAATATAAAGCATGGAGTGAAAAACTCCATGAAACCCCAATCAAGAGAGTAAGGAGTGACAATGTTGGAGAGTATACCTCTAACCAGTTTGAGGATTTTTTGAAGGCAGATGAAGTCCAACACCAAAAGACAATTCTAGAAAACCCGTAACAGAATAGGGTAGTTGAAAGATTAAATAGGACACTAAGTGATAGTGCTAGATTTATGTTGTCGGATAAGAAGATTTGGGCCGAAGAAATAAACTGTGCTAATTAACTCAAAAATAAAGTTCTTACTTCAACAATATAAGGCCAAACACCTTATAAGAGATGGACCAGCCGGAAACCAGACATATCTCACTTAAAGGTTTTCGGCAGTCAAGTGTTCAGTCTAGATACAGATCGGTCTAATTGGAAGCTAGATCCTAAAGGAAAACCGGGGTATTTATTAGGATATGATGAGGATGTAAAAGGATACAGAGTTTATGATCTAAAAAAAAAAAGATATAATCTTAGTAAAGCATCTAGTAGTTTTGGATGAAGGAAAGTCTATGGATCCCTTCAAATATACAAAGTCAGTAAAAATCAGATTTGAGTCAAAAAATTCCGATGACTTTGAGCTTTCTAACTATCCAGGTTTTAGAGAAGATGACATTCTTACTGGTACAAATCAGATCAAGATGGACTCAGCCGCGGAAACTCCAGTGACAACTCTACTCGAAGCGGAAGACGTGGTGGAAGTTGATTGGGAATTGAGGGATATGGGAGAACCGAGATTGTTCGAAAGAACCCAAGAGAACCATCTATTCCGACCCCAAATTTTGAGGGAGGAAGGAGAAGTAGCAAAAGGTTGAAAGAAAACCATGTTAATAACAAGGTAACAAAACTATCTCATCCGGATGACCTTCAGACTTATGGAGAGGCGGTGAATTGTCCAGAAAGGAACTGGTGGAAGACAACCATCAATGAGGAGATGGCCTCAATTATAACAGCCGATACTTGGGAGCTGGTGGATTGTCTACCTAACCGAAAACTAATCGGTTGTAAGTGGGTGTTCAAATTAAAACTGAACCCAGATAACACCTTTGAGCGCTACAAGACTCGGTTAGTGGCAAAAGAATTTATACAGAAAGAGGGAATCGACTACGAAGAAACCTTTGCCTCGGTCGTCAAATTTCCCTTTGTCCGCATACTTTTTAGTTTGGCAGCAGCGGAAGACAAGGAGGTGCACCAGATGGACATCAAGACAACCTTTTTGCATGGATAATTAAATGAGGAGATCTTCATCTGGCAACTTGAAGGATTTGTGGAGCAAGGAGAGGAGAGTAAGGTATGGCGGCGGATTAAATCTCTTTATGGTTTGAAACAGGCGCCAATAAAAAGCTTGATGAGTTTGTTAGCGGTGTGGGATATATCCGGATCAGTTCAGATCACTCAATCTATGTTATTGAAGATGGGGAAGGTGTTATATTTATTGCAATTTATGTTGATGATTTGCTTGTTTTACGTAAATCAATGGACAAAATGAATAAACTGAAAATTGATCTTAAGGGGAGATTTGAGATGACGGATATGGGGAAGGCAAGATATATTTTGGGAATTCAAGTAGTAAAAGACGGAGAAAGAAAGATTATAAGACTGACTCAAAAAAAAGCAATAGGGAAACTATTGGAAGGGTTTCAAATGGATAAGGGTAATAATTGTACAACTCCAATGGAGTTAAAAAAGGGAAGTGAGGGGAGTTTGGAAGAAGGAGTCATAATCTTAGACAAAGAATAAGGTCCCAAAGAACAGAAGTTCATTCAGACTATTCATTACAGGCAAGTACTGGGAAGCCTAATCTTTTTTATGAATTGTTCCCAGTCCGATTTAGCTGCAGCTGTAAGAGTACTGAGTAGAATTCTACCTGCTCCCACTAAGAGAGATTGAAAGGCAGCTAGGAGAGTCCTTAGATATTTGATAGGAACTAGGGATCTATGGTTGCATTTGGGTGGGGGGAATAGTATCATCACTACTTGGAGTGATGCTGGTTATGGTGATGCTCCGATGAGGAGATGTACTTCTGGATATGTATTATATGTGGGTGATGGGGCTTGTTGTTGGAGTAGCAAACAACAAAAAGTTATTTCTCAGTCCACCATGGAGGCTGAGTATATGGCCTCTTGCTTTGCTGGAAAAGAATTGATGTGGGTCAAGTCTTTGCTTAGTGAGCTTGGTCACCTTAAGAGTGGTGTGCATAATTTTTTTTGTGATAATCAAACAGCAATCGCTATTTCTGCCAATCCTAAACATCATTTTAAAGCCAAACACAGGGACATTAGACTCATCTTTGTTAGAGAGAAGGAAGAAAACAAAATAATCAGTTTAGAGTATAGACCAGATAGCCAAGTGGAAGCAAATATGATGACCAAACCTGTGCCTTCCCCTGAGCTAATTTTCTGTCAGAGAAGTGTGGTATGAAATTAAAGAGTGATTAGAAAATAAGGGGAGTGCAAAAATTAATGGTTATGTTAGTATTTTCTAGGTCTAAAATAAAAAGTTGAAAAGAAGCCGAAGGCAGTCTGCCTCTAACTCCTCTCTTCAGCTCCCACACTCTTCGCAGTCACTAAAGGTTGAAAAGGGAGCTAGAGCCATGGCTGCCAGTGGTGTCCAAAGAGAGACAATCAGTCTTTTTTAGTAGGTTACTAAAAAGAGCCTTGTGGTCAGCTTTATCCTATTAGTCTAGGACCAATGCTAAATGCTATAGGGTTTGATAGATATTTATACATCTAGAAGTGAACTAATTCACTTAACTGAAACTATATACGACATGCATATATACAATTTTGTAAACTACGGAGTACGATACAGTTTCCAAACGGATACCGCGCATTTTGTTTCGACAGCGAAACAAATATCGCGCAAGTATTTATAACGGCTACGATTGAAATTCGGTTTTATCGGACGGCCGCAAAGGATGTCGAGATCCTGAAATAGAAATTCGGCGGCTTAAGATCACTACCGCATCGATTGACACGTGGCACAACCACATTGGATTGCGACATCTCCGGGGATTACAGGAATGAATCCAAATATGACATGTGCCGACTTGTTGGCCATGTCGTTCAATGGTTGTACAGAAAGTACACCGGTACCTGTACCTTTCTGTACAACACAGTATTATTTTTGGTGACGTACTTCAGTAGATAGAGTTTTAGAGTGAGATAGGACTTAAAAAATTTTACTAGAGAAGACCCTCTCTGTGGGAGAGCTTCTATACAAAAGGTCAACTTTGACCCTCCATGCTTCTATACAAAAGGTCAACTTTGACCCTCCATAACTTATTGCTCAGTGGAGAAAATTCAGAGATTCTTTTTTCTATCGACTCAATGGAGTCTTAATTTTATTGTAGCGGAGGTGGTCAGAGTTTTTGTTTTCCAAGGTGGCAATGATTTTTGCTGAAACACAAAGGGGTCATGGTTATCCTAGATGTTTCGTGTGAGCTGCTTACTCTGAGGGCCAATGGAGGTCTCAGAGTTGCATTATTTAGCCATATGGACGTTTTGCGCGCATTAAATCTTTTGACGGTTTAAACTAAACGGGGGCACATAGAAAAAGAGAACATTACATGCGCACAAAACATTCAGCGCACTATATAAGACGATAATAGAAGACATAATGAGATTTGACGGCATGCGTGAGCGCTACTTCCAAGAGTAGTTAAATTGACAACTTAAGCCAAAAGAACTACATATTGACATATGGCAATACCCCACATGTTGCCGAAGAAGAATGAGACAAAACCATGGAGTCGGATGTGGAAAGTTATTCTTCCTTGCTATTGCCGTACAACGACCGTACAAATTCTATTGCGGCTAGTGTACTCTAGGAATGTAGCTATATATAGGATACAATCCCTAAACCGGCGAAGGGTTTACTATATAGGCTTAGTGAGTAGGTAGACTAGGACCTAAACATTTTTGAGAGGATTTTACATGTCTTCTCTCAAAGAGGCAATATGTATATAACTGTTGTCTTTGAAAAACCATATCTAACTACAAAGTGGAGCAATTTCAATCATTCTTTATACTACGGACTCAACGGAGTCTTGACTTCACAAGGGAGAAGTTGGTTAGAGTTGTAGCTTGCCAAGGTGGCATTAATTATTGTGGAAATTGAAGTGATTGAAGGCTATCCTAAAGGCTTCATCTAAGCTGCACATTTTGTAGGACTATGGAGTTTCACGTTATGGGCCCACCTTCTAGGGTACCAATATTTGATGGAACACGGTTTGTTTACTATGAAATGATGATCGAGGATGCCTTATTCGAAAATCATATTTGAGGTATAGTTTCAAGAGCAATAATGTGACCTCCAGCCGATTTTGAAAGAGTTTGGTTCTCAAGATCCTTAGGATTTACCAGAGGAGGAACGAAAGTGTCGGCGATGACAGTGAGATAGTTACCACGGAAAGTGGAAAAAAATAGGGGAAGGTTGCGGCAACACTGGTGATGACAGGGACCAAACCAGTCTGAGCTAAACAGAAAAAAAAAATACTGCAATCTGGACATACAAAAACAAAGTGATAATCTGGGGGCTCTATACCCTTGTAGAATGCGCAACTCAACCTAATCTTCTAAGATAGCCCAGACCCATTTTAGTTTGAACAAAAATAGCAGCCATCCAAACAAGTAATAATGTTGACCAACTTCACCTCATTGAAGGTAACACTCCCGTGAGTTCGTCACAAAAAGAATCACTAGAAACGCTCACCTGAACGGAATGTTATGGTTGTAAAAGAATCATTGAAAACGCTCACGAGGGCGAAATGTTATGGTTATTCAAAGATAACCTCTTTTTACAGATGCCTTTTGAGAGAGAGAGGGATTAGAAAATTTTCTACGTTCCAATCAAGTAAATTATCTATCAATAAAAATAATCTAGCGTACAATTTGTACAAGGAAGGTACATTAGTCGTGGTATGGTTTGTACAGCTTCTATAAGACACCAATGAGGACGATGTACTTTACATGCTAGACACCACAGTTTTGTCCCGTCTCCCTCAGCGAACCTGTGGCGACTTGCCACGTGTCAATCTGTCGCCTCTTTGGGATAAGCCGCAAAAAGAGCCATTCCGGTATGCCGACGCCCACGCGGACCGTCCGCTCGTAATTTCCCAATCGATATCGTGCGTTCGATTTCGGCGGCGAGCAATGTTCTTTGCGACTGTTTGTACTTTGAGGCTGTTGTACTTTTCCTGTTTCGTATTTACTATTTCGTAGGTTCGTCGTTAAATACAAATATCCACTTGTAAATTGTTTAAATAATTCTCAAACCTTATATCTGTATTGTTTATTCTAAAACTCTACCGATAAAAAAAAACTACTTTATATGTCGTAGAACCTCGGATAAAATCCAAAACAGTCTATATCTTTTGTTAAGTTCTCCTTCTGTCTCTCTCTCTTTCTCCTTAGTCTAATGTGCTAAGGAGTCAGCCATGGTGGCTCTTTGCCGAACTCTCTCTCTCCTATCGAAAGTCCAAAAAAATAAACTAGTGACTTGAGAATTACTTTTTCAACACAAAGTAGCAAAACATCTCATTCTTATGAGTGTCATTAAAGCCATAACACTCTCTCTCATAAATGTCACAAAATTTGCTGAGATATGGGAATCCTTTGTGAATGAGTACAAGAGTGGTACAAGCAGACCAGAAACTGAAAGCTTATGTGTACAAGGGAGGGAGTATGATAGAATTTTGCAATGAGCTTGCAAAATTATTTGTTGAGCTTGAGAGTGCAAGAAAGGTAGAAACTGAAAAACAGAAAGTCAACACACTAAACATAAAACTTCCCAATGAATATCGAAACATTCTAAACAAGGTTAAATACATATCAAGCCGCCGATGGAACTGAAACATCATTGTAGGGATGATTTTAGTTAGGAAAAGAACTATAGAGCTTCGCCGAGGAAGTCATCCAAACACTAAGAGCATTGACAGATTGGAAGAATCAAGAATGGAAGAAACCTTACAAGAATTTTAGTGGAGGAGGAAGAGGAGATGGATGTGGAAGACGGCCTTCAAAAATATCATGTCATGGCATATTGCAGCAGGTTGGCGGAACTCGGGATCAAGGATCGACAAGCAAATTAAATTCAAGGAGGTAAAAAAAAACTCTTGTAGCTACACAAGTTAATGGGGATCAATGGGACGAAGAGTAGAGACCAGATGAGGAGTTGGAGGAGCTTCTCCCCAATGAACAGCTAGAAGAAAATGACATGGAAGTTGGAGGAGCTTCTCCTCAATGAACAGCTAGAAGAAAATGACATGGAATTAAACAGAAGGCAAAAGTGCAAAAGTGTGCCGTCAGAGGTATGAAAAAAGCACTCAACGATGGTTAGATAATTGACTCCAAGACATCTATGCATGTGTAGGGACAGAAAGTGGTTCACAAAACTCATAAAAATTCCAAAAACCCATAGTAACTTTGTCATATGTTTTGTACATCCCTCACCTAAACAAAAATCTGATCTCTACATTTGTGTTAGATGAAAACAAATTTGAGGCTAGAACTATACAATTTGAGTTTAAAATAAGTTTTCAGAATGAGGTTTGTTTTATAGTTGGAAAGGGAAGTCAAGGAATGTTCCAAGTCGCCTTAAGCAATTGAAAGAAAGAAGTTTTGTATATTTTTGTCAATGAATAGTGATGTAGTATAAAAGGTTGGGGCATGTGCATTTTGATAGATTGAAACAAATGAAAAAAAACGGAGTAGCAGAAGGAATTCAATTTGAAAATAACTAAATTTTAGATGATTGTAGTGGGTGTGCTGAAGGGAAAACTCACAAACTGCCTTTTCCCAAAATTGTAACCTTTAAGGGAGAAAATATGTTAGAGCTAGTTCAGACTGACATATGGGGACCAGCTAAAGATCCTTCAGTTGGAGGGAAGAGGTATTTGCTTACTATCACGGATGATTGCTAAATACTCTCGGGTATACTTCCTCAAATCTAAGTCTAAAGCTTTAAGGTGTTTCCAAGAATATGACGCAATAGAGTGAAAAGCTCCATGGAAATTTTATCAAGAGAATAAGGAGTTATAATGGAAGAGAGTATACTTATAATCTACCAATTTACCTTCTAACTTTCACCATTTAATAGAGCAACTTTATAAGATACACCTTTCCGCCAAATTTACCAAATGTGTCGCATGGAGCCCTATTGGTATACAACCGGATATTCCTCTCCTTTCAAGATTGTGTGTTTCCATTTTTTAAGAGGTTATACGGACTTTTAGTTCCCATATTGGATCACTTAATGTTTTAAACCAATTTGTTTAATACGTCTTGTTTAACATCCTTATCATTGTGAGGAACTTCCCAAACTTTTGGATTCACATGTCGATTTTGCTATCTTTCTTCGTTTTGGCCAACGCACTTTGTACTTGGCCCGCATTTTACCCCCTAAGATTTATTTCTTTTCCTCCCTTTTTTAATGTGAAGATAGACTCTTTGGAATTCTACTTAAATTTGTGGGCCACGGTATCTTTCATTGGCCGAAAGGCCTCCTCGCTTGTAGTCAAACTATTTTACCAATCCCTTGCGGGGGTCACGGTTTGTGTCCTAAAACCACCTTTTACTACATTTTGCGCGATTGGGCTTGATGATATTTCGAAGTTAGAGGGCCTTGCAACCCTTCTCCAATTATCATGTCAAATTTCTACCGCCAACGCGTCTTTGTCGCCCTTCAATGTTCCAAAGCTTTACCCATTATCCGACTAAGCACGGTGGTGATTGATGGCCAAGGACTGCGAGACTTACCCCAAAGCCACCCTATGGATATAGACGATCTTCGTACCTCTGATATTTAGTTGGGTTTAGTCTCATTTTTTAGTGTTTAAGGTAGTTTGTAGTGTTTCAATGGTTTGGTTTTTGTTGTACTTGCTTTTTTTTTTTTTTTTTGAGGCTCTTAAACCACCCTTGTTGTGTTTTTAGTCCTTTAGGATTCTGGTCCTTTACCCTTGTTGGTCATCAATTCTTTTCGGTGTCAATCATGTTTTGTACTTTGATGGTTTTACCATAATCGGTTGAGTTCACTTCGGTTCAATTTCATTTTGGGCCGCACCGCAAGGTTTGAACGGATTTAAACCGGTTTTGGAAGTTAAGAACCAACTGAACTACTCCTCCCACACTCTCGCCCATTTACAAGGTCGTTATTAGCATTGATAACACTAATTAGGTGCCTGTTTTTTTTCTTGATGCTTAATAGACGGTCAAATATTGCTAAATTAGACTTATTAGCGGTAAGAGTTCAAAAGGCCTTTTGTCCGTTAGGCATTGCCAATACCTGTAAGTACACAATAAAATATTTTGACCAATATTCCATCACGTTGTGCAAACAAGCTACCTCGCACATACGTGCTTTATTTTGGTTGGTACCACGTGGGCTTGTGTTCACATGCTTAAATTCGACATAGTTTCATTAACCGGAAAATTTGAATGAATTATCTATATTTGTGGACAAAATTTTAAACTTGAACTAACATACCAAATTGTAAGTTTTGTAAGTGCTTAATACATCATTGTTTGTTTGAAAACCCATTTTTTTTTCCACTAAGGTTAATGGATGGCAAAAGAAGTGTAAGAGGATATCCTCCGGCAAGCATTTTCTAGTGGCTTTCGGTGCAATGCATTCATCATATCCGACGGCACATGGCCTAGACAACTTGCAAGATTGCCATCGCTTGTCCATTGTAGAATGTATGTTTTGCGATGAAGTGTACCAATTGTACACGTTCAATTTGTGCATCGTGTCCTCATTGAAGAGGGTGGTCACAAACTGGTTGGATTGAGCAATTTCGTCGCAGATGAAAAACGATTGGGCACCGGACAGTCAATGTTGACGCCTGGAAGCTTCGAGAATCTTCGTAAATCTCTTGTAAATATGTTATATATTTATATATATAAGAAAAAAAAAACTGTCCAAATTGGTTCAAAGACGTATGGCGCCTAATAAGCATCCTCACTTTTCCGATGGTAGATTTTTACCCTAAGAGTGAATAACACGAATATAAACTCCTCTTTACATATATCTTTCCTCCCATAATGATTAACATTGTAGGTTTCAAAGGATAATCTTTCGTCAACTTTTTCACATTTCATTTTGGCTTGTTGTAGTAACTCCATAAGGGAGCCAAAAATCACCAGAGTATTACAACATCATGTAAAAAGTATGTCTTCCAGAGTCATGCGTCTTGTTTTTTTCTTAAACCTAATTTGGCTACAAAATGGAGAACAAATACTTTAAATTATTCCATCATAAAAATGGGACAAAAAACCACTTGATTAATTCAATAAAGGCAAAAACAAACTAAACAAATTAGCAACCTATGCAATAAATGACAATATATGAATTCAATCATAAGAGATTGTTGTAGTTTCCGTTGAAAAAATGAGCGTCATTTCCAATGAAGAGGCTTTCTGTGGAATGGAGTTTTTAAACGACGTGAATAATGTAAACTGTAAACTTCATTTATTTCAGCATCCTTAAGTGTTTAAAATAAGAGAGCAGTCAACTTTGAGAGCTAACCATGAATGATAAATTTGCTCAATAATAGAATTATTTATTTTGTAATGGACAAGTGGCATAATGTCCTCAACACCGACAAGTATTATTAATATCAACGTTTTCTTTGTCGCATAACAAATCTTTTCTGCCCGTTTATGAACTCGACAATTGCAATGGATAGTTAAGGATATTGCCCTCCGATTGGTAGTATTCAAACAGGATTTAGACACATGTAGAGAGAAAAGATGATAGACGTGGCAAAAAAACAACTGACACTATAATTGATTTACTGATTTACTGTGTTTCTTTTTATTTTCTACCCCTTATTGTTAAGATCATTGTACAAATCACATGGTCATATAGTACACAGTTATGTGAGACTTTTCGGTTTCCTTTTAAGTGTTACCATCTTTTTTGTTTCTATGTACTCGAATGGTCTACCAACACGGGATTTTGATAAAGCTTCTTACTATTATTGATATTATTATTATTATATTTATGAAGAAAAGAAGGGGTTTCGTATCTAACAATTACTACGACATCAAACAATAAATTAGCCTCAATGAATAACAAGAACAACAACAGCAACAACAATAACAAAGATTAAAATGATAACAATAGTTGAACAAAAGAAACACTATTTATTTCTTAGTGTTCATTCGCAAAATTTTACGAAGCAAATAGTCTTTCTCCGTTAAACTTTTTTATTAGTTATCCGTAAAAGGCACACCAGGGCTACTTAAAACAAGAGAAACGTCACAAATATATATATATATATATATATATATATATATATATATATATATATATATATATATATTTGTTTGCCTTGTTGTTGTTCCCGTTGCTCTCTTTAGATTTTATTGCCTTGGTATTTTTTATGTTTTGACCATGCCACCCCTTTCATACCCCCGGGCTCAGATGGTTTACCATCGTGCTTTTTAATTTATCCTGCCCATTGTTTCATATATATATATATGTACATACATATTTTTTAACAAGAATTTGGTGACATATTATTTGATCCTAAACAAAGAAACCATCAACAACCATTGAAGCAAAAAAAGCAAACACACGAACACAACTTTTTCAACAAACAAAAATGCTTGCTGATTTTCCAAGCCATTTTCAACATTTAGCGCCCTTCAAATTTTTGGTAGGTCTCTCTCGTGCTCTCTCAACCCCCCTCACACTGTCTTCCTTCCATTACCTTTCCCCCTCGTTGCTCTACTATGTGTTTGTGAAGGGATAAAGGATAAAAGGGTTAAATGCTCTTCTAAACTCATCTTAAGTCATTAAATGTTTTGGATAACTGAATAGCATTCATTCGTTTTTGACCATCTTTAAGAGAACGCACCAAACTCTTTATACTGAAAATATACGGAAATCAGGATAAATTAAAAAGCACAATGGTAAACCATCTGAGTCCGGGGGTACAAAAGGAGTGGCATGGCCAAAACTGAAAAACTACCGGCGGAATAAAAAACAAAGAGAAGGACGGGAACACAAAAATAAGAAAACAACAACAAGGAAAACAAAAGCACCCAAACTCAAAATGAAAAGTACGACAACTAACAAAACCAAAACTACAACCCCAACACCAAAATAAATATCTACGAAAAGCAACACTGTAAGTCCCCCCAGGCCGGGGGAGCGCGTTGAGGATGTACCGGAACACAGCGACGATCCATAACCACAACAGCCGATAGGAGAAGAATAGAAGCCTGCACTCGCTGTAAAGCCACACATACGATAAAAAGTAGGGACCGAAGGAGGAGGGCTCCCAGGTCCTCGGCGCTCGAAAGCACGTCGAGATGACCCACTTGAACGCCGTAACACAAAGTACAAAAAGTACAAGATTTCCTACTTAGATGATTAAACGGTTTTTTTCCACAGAAGTAGCATCACTTATCAACCTCGAAGGTAAATAACAAATCAAATGTTTAGAAAGGATGTCAAAGGGAAATCTCTAAGGGGGTCAAACCTCCACAAACCCTTTTCTTCTCCCCTCCCATCCCGCCCATCTTCCTCTTCTTCCTCTTCCTCCACTGGTTTTAGGTAGCTCAACTGACACTAGAGACACAAACTTTTTATGCGGTGTTATAACTTTTTTTTCAAATCGTTTAACTGGATTAAAAATAAAACAATAATAAAAAAACACTCCTGTAATATTCTCCATTCTCGTTAACATGGTCCAGTTTTGGAAACACACAAAGTGGGATTTGGGTTTTTCCAAAGAGATCGCAAGTAACAGGGTGTGCACGCAACTGTTTAACCCATTGCGCATGTCCTGCTATAGGCCAATATAAATAGCAATATAATGATACCAAAATAAAGATACCAATATAAAAAACCATTATAACTATACCAATATAAATGTATGTATACCAATACAACTATAGGAATTTAAAGCTACCAATATAAATAATACAAATAATAGAAATAATAAAAATATAAATGTATCAATACAACTATACCAAAATAAATCTTACCAATACAAACATACCAATGTAAAGTTTCGATCTAAAAATTCGCTTTCATAAATGGAAAAAAAAAAAAAACTGTCAGCAAGAACATTTGTTCGGGATACAAATCAGAGGATCATTTATTGATCGAAGTCGTCGAAGAAATCCCGCCGTACACGGAAATTTATTCAAACTTACAAAGGTTTCTTTCTTCGTAAAACATTTCTTGAGACTTTTACAATTTGTTGCTGCCCAAAATATAGAGTTTGCCTTTACACGATTTTTGGCCAATGCCAGAAGGGGGGCTTCTAGGGGTTGCGGGGGTTTGGGTCATAGGGGGACTAGGGCTTATTGTCGCGGGGGGTCCGGGGGCATTAGGGGTTTCGGGGGGTTCAGTTTTAAGACAAACCTGTGACAGATGTAACACACACACAAAGAGAATTTGGATCCTTAAAAAATCATAAAAAACGGTTAAATCCCTTAAAAATCCCTCCAAAATCCCTTCGAAACCACCTTAAAGAACACACGTGGTTAACCAAAAAGGGTTACCATGTTTTTAGAGGTTTTTTAAAATCATATTTTTAAGCATGATATCGAAGGGTTTTTGATGGTTTTTTTAGGGTTTTTATTTGAAATGGGTTTTTTAGGCTACTTTTTGAGGGTTTTTATCAACAGTTACGTCGAAGGCATATCTTAATAGGCTTCTTTTAAGGATATTTGGTTTTTCAAGTTTTTTCTTAGGGAATGAGCCACAATCTTAACCAAACATTGACCATAGTTTTTAAAATAAGTTTATGACATTTCAACCGAACGTTAACTACATTTCATACCTTTCAACCAAAGGTAACCATATTTTGATAAAAATTTAACCCAAAAGTGATAAAAAGCCACCATATGCAAATCAAAAGTCAACCTTAATTCAACAAATAAACTAACTCCAATTTAACTCCAATTTAACCAATAAATCATCCAACTTTTAACCAACATTATCCTAAAGTTAAATTACCCATATATAAACCAAAAAAATAAAAAATAAATAAAATTGAAAAATAATGAAAAAGAAAAATCCATTGTATCATGTAGCTAGTAGCTAAGAAAAAATAGAATTATACTTGAACCATATTTTGAACCAAATTTTAACCATGTTTTAAGCCTAAAAAAACCAAAAGTTAACCCCAACATTTTTGTTTAAAAAGCACCGAAAACCAAAAGAAAAACATCGAACATTAGCCAACAGTAAAACCAAATTGTGACCAGAAAAAAAGAAAAAGTTAACCAAATGTTGAAAAAAAAAAAAGAAACACCTTTATAAAACATAAAATTAGCCAAAAAAAGACCAAATTTTAACCAAAATATAATTAAATTTTGACCCAAAAACACCAATGAGAATGAACCCAAAATTAGCCAAAAATTAACCAAAAGCTAATCAAAATCTTGACTAAAAAAAAGAAAAAAAAAATCAACTGAGACTTACCTGTGGTCTGAAAGAATCGGTACTTGCAGAAAGGTGAATTTGACCGCAATAAATTCCCGGATTTATATAGAAGAAGTTTTTAGCATTTCCTTGCATTCTATTCTGAATAATCGAACGACAACTATCGCTGGGTTTTATATCGTAGGTCTTTAAACACGGTTCAGGAAACTTTAAAGGTCCTCTTTCAATACAAACCTTAAAAAAGAAAAAAACACAATACTTGGTTCATTGTTTTAGTTTAAAAAATAATTAGTTAAAGACAAGCTTCATTTCGTATCCGACAATTTTTTTTTGACATTGTATTTTAGCTCTTTCATTTAAAAATTATAAAACTGTTCCTTTCAGCTACAATAAAAAAATACACACTATTTTTAATTTTCATAATTACAACAAAAAAAATTTGGTGTTTTTAACAACTTTTGATATTATATTTCCACTCTTCACTAAAGATTTGATAGTATTTTTTGATTACAAAATTAAGTTTTCCTACACAATTGAAAAAAAACACAATTTTCACGGTTTATTTCTTTATACGAAGAATTAGTTCAAAAAAAATATTTATTGTTTCCATCAAGTTTTTTTTAGACATTATGTTTGACTCTTTCAGTTACACAGTTCATAAAAAAAGTTGATGGCAAATTTCTATGAAACCTAGTTTATAAATACCTATTTCGGTTTATTACATCTAAAAGTAATATTGGTTAAAAACACGTTTTTTAACACTATATTTCGAATACTTTACTAGACAATTCATGAAAAAAACAATTGAAAACTTTGTCCGGTCTTCCCTCATTACAAACCTGAAAAGATAAACAGAATTTTGAGGATTATTTATACCGATTTCGACTTGTTCATATAAAAGGGTTATTTAGTTTTTTTTGGGTTTCGCGTTTTTTGTGTTTTCGATTCTTTTTGTTAAACAATTTCTAAAAAATACTGTATATTATTTTAATTTTCTGTTGAGAGGGAAAAATTGAATTTTAGCTTATATGAAATCCAAACACTTTTTTTTTACCTTTCAAATTCTATATTGGTATCCTCTTTTTCCGAGCTTTTATATTTTTCTTCTTTTTCCAATTTTCATTTTAATTTCTTGATGTTCCTTTTCATTGTATCTTTTATAAAGATTTTATTTTCGCAGCAATAGTGCGGATACTATGGTCTATATGTTGGATTGGCACGTGAATGCCGGTTCAATACGGGGTAGATTATGGTCATATCCATACTCGAAGCCGCCCGAAATAAAAGGGTACCCAAAATAAATGTGGTACCCAAAATAGAAGGGTACGGACCCACCAGGCTCAATATTGAGCTGGTGGTGCCGTGGTTAGCGCGTTTACGGCTTAAGTGAAAGGTTCCAAGTTCGAGCCTCGGAGATGCCTAATCCCGGATTTCACGGAAATCTAAGACTATATTTGATGAACTAACAAGTAGTTTGACACGATTCCACTTTAATGTTTATTATTGTTAATATTGTTATTATGACAGCCATTTTTGTTATGATTAATGTTTTAATCTTTATAATCATCGTTATTTTTATAAATATTACTATTATGGCTATGAGTATAGTTACATTATCATTATTACAGATATTATAATTTTTTTCCTTTGATACTTAAGACACACATCTAAGGATCCACACGAGAAGTGACAAAAAAATTGAAGCAAATGTCGCTTTTTTTTATTTTTATTTATTTAGTTTTTAGCCTCTTTTACAATATTTTTTCGGGGCTTCTCACAATAACCACTCTTTAATGTCAGTAATATCTTTTATTTTTGGAGAGGGTATTATATTTCAATTTTCGAAATCCTTCGAAAAAAGTTTTGTGGCTGCCCTAAAATAATTAAGGTAGAAAAACAAAGAAAAAAAGGAAAAAAAGGTGAAATTATTCACTTGAAAGAAACCCAGTTCTTATGTCCATACGTTTTTTTATTATTATATTTCGAATACTTTTACTAGAAAAAACTGTTCAGACAATTCATGAAAAAAATCAATAGAAAATTTTGTCCGGTTTTCAAGTTGGAAGTCCCATTTTCTGTGTAAACGACGGAAAAAAACCCTTACTTGAACACATGGGAACACGCCCTAATCTTCGAAGGCAAGGTCGGCATGCCCAAAGAAAGCATTCGACGGTCAAGGATTACGAATATAACCTTGGAGATTCTTTGCTTAAGGGAGAAGTTCCATTAGGGGAAAAATGAGGTTTTTTTCTAAAGGTCGTACTTGATCGTACAATGTCGTACCAAATTTGTTAGTTTTGTCAGAGGAAAAAAAAGGTTACAGAATGACTGATTTGGTTCTTCAAGGTTATGGGCGTAAACCGTGACCGCCGGATGCAAAATCAGATATGCCATCGGTCGAACCTTTTAGTTTGCAACAATTGTCCTGAAGAAGGTCAATTTTAAGAGCCTGAACATATAACACGCTTAAAAGTGAAAAAATATCCACGATGAACGCGCGATCATGTGGCTACACGTAGCATAGGCCATGTGCCTTACACAAGGGTGGATGCGAGACCATTGGAAGCCGCGAGAAAATCTTTGATGGAGGATATTCTTTCATGCTATTGTTGCCATCAAGCACTACTACTCAGTTGACACTGACCCTTTAGCTCGGAAAGCCCAGACACATCACTGTTATCTTTTACACGGACAATATCCACATATTTTCCCTAAATCTGCCTTTGCTCACATGCATACAGCGTTACCTCAAGATATTCGTCTGATAGGAAACCAACACCTTCTCGATGTGGAACCAATCAATCTTCTCTTTGCCGGTTGGGAGTGTCAAGGAATTTCACGAGCAGGCAAAGGTCTCGGCTTAGCTGATCCCCGCACCAAATTATTCTTTGAATTACTTCGTATCATGCATTTTTTGCAATCTTTCGATCGGCCATTGGGATATATTCTGGAAAACGTGGTTGCCTATAACGATCCTCGACCTACAGTGTTAGCTGATTACAAGCGGATAGAAGCATTAATTGGTCCTCCTCTTATCATTGATGCCGCTCGTCACGGGTCGTTAGCTCATCGGGTTCGATCCAAATGGACCAACTTGATTGATATTGGACGCCTTAGAGAAAGAAATCTTTCTGTCAAACCTCCTTTTACAGATATTCACACTGCACTTCTTCCTTTTCACAAAGTCCAAACTTGTCTGCAGCCTGATCACCCACCGAATTACAAAATTAATGTCTCAGGCCAACAACTCAAAGTTCTCCCCACTCTAGTGTCTTATCCACACTCTCACGCTTTCTCTGGTGATAAGCCCGACCTGCTCAGAAATATTCACACAGGCGGCCTAGATGAACCTACAGCCACAGAACGGGAACACCTTATGCATTTCCTTCCCAACACTACGGCTGCCCATGGTCTCACAGAAAGACAGCGCTGCATCCTTTTAGGGCGTGTCATGGACCCTCAATCTCTCTCATTTGTCTTAGGCCTCGGATTCGCAGCAGGTCGTTTTGCACAAACCCATCCGTCTCAACTAGCTTGGGGGGGAATACATCATCAATTTCTACACATATACCTACACGATTGGTCCTTTCAACACATGTTCAAACTTTACATCAAATCACCTCGCGAGATGATTTGAAATAAAGTCCAATGCGGTAAGCGAATAGGCAGACACTGTCGCACGTGTCTGCAGTTTTTTGCAATTTTTGGGCGCGAAGCCTGTGCATACTGTTTTCCGTACGCTGGTTTTCGTACAGGGGCCGTCTCTTTCAAAACACGTGTCTTCACACATACCACGAATGAATAAAAATGGCCACCTGTCGGCAAGTGGGAAGACGATAAACGAAACCGCAAATTCTGTGCGACAGTGAAACGTATTTTAAGGTTTCGACACGTCGACAATGTGGCGTACGGACATTATGAAGTCACAAAAATTGTACAGCGTACGGAGAAACGCCTCAAATTGAAAGAGAGTGGAAGTTTCGCCTCATTTAATGTACCACTTCCATCTGTCACAATTCTTCGTACAGGTCTATGTAAGTCACTTTTTTAAGTGACAAGTTATTTGCGTTTACATCTGAATGCTCTAAAATCTGTACGGAGAATATTCGCTAAAAAACAAAGTAGCAAGACTAAGTTTCGGTTACATGCGAAAATACCCTTAGTACGTCAAAACCGTAAATACATTAACAATTAAGTCACACTAATTTCATCGAATGCAAATGATCATTTGTCAACAATATTTTTGCAAACTGTTCAATTTTTTCTGAGCAATCTGCAAGCAAGAAGCATTGCATAGTTTCTTTTTCGATTTTAAGTTGCTTTTAACTGTTTCACGGTGTAATAGGGTTAAAGGATTCGGGTACTTAGTGGCTAGGGCTAGGCTGCTGTAGTTGCGAGTCCAGAGCAGTGCAGCTGCGATTCCAGACCAGCGTAGCGTAGCAGCATAGCAACTTAGCGGCGTAGCAAGTTGGTAGCGCCGCAACATAGCAGCGCAGCATAGCAACGCCGCAGAATGTAGATGGAGCTGTATAGTTCTAGAAGGAAGTTTTAGATAGATCTCGGTTGACCGTGAAGGTCCACGTGTACAACTGTACTGTACTAGGATGACTAGCAGTTAGTTAGTTTAAATAGTCAGGTGGGCTAGTGAATAGAATACCTCAAGTAGACGTACACAGCTAGCGCAACCTTGTACTCTCTTCCAAGAAATAAAGCGCAACCTTGTCTGTTGGTACTGTGCTCCTATTGTTGCTACGGGAGAATCCTTGGTGTTTTCCGTTGTGCATTGTGGCCTGCTGTGTGCTATATCGTCCCTGTTACACTGGTATCAGAGCTATTTCCTGTGATTCGACAGCATGGATGAACAAGGCGTATCCACTACAGAAATGTTGGAGCATGTTATCAGGGAGTTGGAAAGTGTGAGATTACAGAACGCGCAGCTAAGTAACACCGTCACAACCTTAGAGTCTCGTCTCGGGGAGCGACCTCATGGAGGCATAGAGAGAGACTCCCGGAGACCGAAATTAAGACTTTCCGACGAGTTTGAACCTGCAAGACACAAGAACCTTGACTCATGGCTATTCTCCGTGGCGAACTATCTCGAGAATTTTCCTAGCCTATCGGATCGTGAGAAGATTCAATACGCGGGTCGTCTTCTTAAAGGGGCAGCGGGGGCCTGATGGAGAACATTGGTGGAGGACGATGAGTTACTAATCGTCTGGGCGCTCTTCGGTAAACTCCTCCGCGACACTTCGCAGCCCGTCAACACGGTGAAAGCGCTGAGAGATAAGATCGCAGTATTGAAGCAACGAACTTCAGTGATGGAGTTTACGCAGCGGTTCTTGGAGTGCAAAGTTCAAATACCTACGATGACGGAGGATGAAGCCGTGGATCGCTACGTGAAGGGGCTTAAGTCGTCTATTCGTAGGGATGTGGAACAATGGCTTGCTCGGGAAAGCACGATGTAGTGTAGGAAGGGTTTTTATCCGTAGGTTGTAGATTTTGTAACGTAAGGCAGACAATTCTGGTCGCCTATTGGCCAAAATCCAAACTAAGCGCAGACAACTACATAGAACCTATGTAGTCGGAGTAAGGTAGACTCTCAGCTGTAGACTTTGTACTTAGCGAATTTTGGGTGAATTCTGTGCTCACAATTTCAAGAGCAAAAGAATTCTCATTTTGGAAGATTTGACCTAAACTTTGAGTATTTTTCTTGTGAAATTGTCAGGATAGTTTTAGTGACTATTTTTCTGGTCATTATGCGTTTTACTGCCTAGCTATTACTTTCTTTCTCTGTAAACCTGCCCTACAAATTAATCTACGCGGCTCACGCCGAGGCCTAACCGGTTTCCCTTCACTTCTTCTCGCGCCTATCAAGTGGATTTTTGCTCGGCCTTCTTTCTCAGGCTGTTGCTGAACCTTGGATTGTGATTGGATAGTTTTTGGTTTGCTTGTGTGATTTACTGCGTGATAGTGGATTAGGGTTGGCTCTCCTAGTATGTTTTGTGTGTGTGACTAAATCTGGTTATCTCAGATTTGCTCGCAGGTTGCTACATTTTCAGTTTGTGTTGTGATATTGAGTCGAATTTTTATTTATTGAACTCATGTAAGGAATATAAACTGACCAGGGAGCCTAGTGGCTATCCGTTGGCATAATAAATAAACTGAGCCTCCTAGCTTCCTCTCTCACTCTACCTTTATCCTTCTTATGATATGTTTACTTGCTGCTTGTACATAATTATTCTCACTCGTTTTCTGAGATGTTCATGACTTTCTCGCTTATTTGTTTATTATTTATTTTGCAGCTGATTGTGTTGCATGTTTGCCATCCCTTTTTGTCACATGCACGACATGGAGCCCATAAAATTTCAGAGGGGACCATGATACACGAATGTCTACGTCAAGATATGTGTTTTTACTTATAAGAGGAGCCATCTCGTGGAATTCTTGGTTGCAACCCACTGTGGCACTATCATTTAAGAAGGTGGAGTAAATGGCCACATGTCATGCTGCGAAGAATGCCGTGTGGATTAAGGAATTTCTATCGGAGGTTAGAGTGAAAAAGGAATGCATGCAAATATTATGTGATAACATGTCTTCCATTGCACTTAGTAAAAATCCTATTTTACATAAGCGTACAAAGCAAATTAAAATTCAGTGGTATTTTGTTAAAGATTTAGTTTTGGAAAAAAAAGTTAAATTTGTGTTTGTACCTACAAAAGAGCAAGCTGCTGATATGTTAACCTAAGCAACATTAAAGGAAGTATATGAAATGGGAAAAACGTTATTGGGCTTGGAGTAAGAGGGGGCTTTAAGTGTCTCAGTAAGAGAGGGAATGTTAGGATTATGTACTGATCACTCACTTAGCGACGAGACATTCTTGTAGCTAAAGTAGCGACGACCACTAACGAAGTAGTTTCGTCGCTAGATATTTCAAGTGATGTAGAAGTTGCTTGTTTGTTTCGTGTGAGTTCTAGCCGTACTATAGAATTGACGTGGAAATTGTTTCGTCGCTTCGGTTCACTTAAGTTCTAGTCGTACCATGTGGTTCACTTAAGTTCTAGTCGTACCGTGTAGTCAAAGTCGGTTGGTAGTTGACTTTCATTGTTGGTCAACTAACTTAGGACGACTACCTTTTTGTCATCCGTATACTTCGCCACGCGTTTTTAGTCGTGTGCACATATATTTGTTGAAACTTCGTGGTAGAGTTATCTTTTGGAGGCGTAGATTATTATGGAGGTGTAGAAAGATTAATAGCTAAAGGAGATTTGTACTTTGGTTGTATTTAATACATTAAACTTCGGAGAAACACTTTCTTTGTTGTGTATACATTGTTTGATTTGCTATCTTTCACAAACCACAAAAAAAAATTTATTTCTGCGTCCATATGTTGGATGTGCATTCTTTTAGCCGCCGCCATTGCAATAATTGCATGCAATGAGTCTAACCTGACCACACAAGCTACAGTCTCTGAATTGCCAAAGCCTTCTTTCTGGTGGAAACCTTTACATACTAACCTTGCTTTGTCCTTAAGATTTTTCTCTGAGGCTCTGGTCTTAGTCTTGAATACCCATTTTGAGTCTATTTCCTTCTTATCTTTTGGCAAGTCAAATTCCTCGAAACACCCATTAGCTTTTACAGAATTAAATTCTTTTATGAACGCAAGATTCCACTTCTCCTCCCATCCGTCCAAATCTCGAGCCTCTTGATATGATTGAGGATCGGTCAGACGATTCTCTGTAATTGTCTTTCATAAAAGGAAGGATTCCACCTTTTTCTCTCTAATTTTAGAAATTGCCCTTTGGTAACCGGTTGTTTTTTGTATGGCTGCCCTAGTGAGAACCGATCCGATGCCTTCCCTTTAGTTCTTCTCTTACTCTTTCGTACGTCCCCCACTAACTCCTTGTCGTAATCACTGCTCTCAAGCTTGTCATCGTCCTTCTTCTCCAAAGGCGTCTCTTCTGATGTCACGTTATTGGTGCGTGTGGGCGATTCACCAATGACCTTCCCTCTTTTTGGTCTGTTGTCAGTAGGCTTAGGCGTCAAAACTTTCTCTAGAGTCTTCTCTACAAATTGCACCTTTTTCTTTGACCCTTCCTCCATCAAGACTTTTTTCTCCTCGTCAACCACGAACTCTTCATAATGCCTATTCTTCGTATAATCATGAGCCCGTTTGGACATATAAGCTCTTTTTACGATCCGTTCCAAATTTTCGTTGAAATCCACATTTCTAAAGTGTCGCACCTTTTAGTAACCGGTTTGTCAATTCAATGTTGCATTGAGATCTCACTATAATCCACAAAGTATCCTTCCCATGACCGTGGCGCAAACTTCCCATCTCAATTTTTTCCTCTACATACCCTGTAGCCTCACATCCTGAAATCCTTAAGTGTTTAACCGTATGCATTGTTTCACTACAAAGTTCCTCCGATGTTTTGTTGCCTAAAGTAGAGTTGATTCTCCGGTAGGTAACATGATTGACGGCTCTATCTAGTTCCCCCCAAAGACGATGGGTGAGTTTCGTCATATGGAGCATAGCCCGCACCATCTCTTGTAATGTCCGATTCTTTCGCTATGCGATTGCATTAAATTGTTGGGAATAAGGAGCAGTGAACTGCTGTTTATTCCTTGTCTCCTTACAATGTTACGCAAAGACAAGAAATTCACCTCCGTGAATCGACCGTACCACCTTTACCAGCCTTATACTTTCCCTTAGCTTTTAACGGGTATACCCATGTCTTCCTACTCAAATCATCAACTACCACCATATTGTATTTTATTTTCCCAATGGTTTTCCGATGTTTGTCACCACAATGTTTTACATGGACTAGTAGTTAGTTCTAAATGGGCATCCGCTTTAAATTGAACATGTTTTATTAGATGCGGTTTCCTTTTATGTTTCCTTTTTGTGCAATTTACACATCCAATGACATTTTTTTCTATTGTCACGTAAAATCTTGAAGCCGCAACCTAAGAAATCCTCTCTTTAATAATGCTCTCTGAAGTATGGTTCATTTTATGATGCCACAACGTGAGGTCCTCTTTATTGACCTCTATCAAGTGAAGGTGTCCCTCTTCATTCACAGACATATTTTTTGGTTTCCTCCAAATCAACCGAATTTGATATTGTCAGTAAAGATGCTTTCTGCAAATGATCATGTTTTACTTCTTATAATGATCCTTCATCGAACTATACATGTGGCTGTTGCACCTTTCTTTTCAAGCTGCGGGACACTTAAAAGATTAATGCATCCTCTTGTGTTATATCATTCATTGTTAAAACGTACCCTATAAACTCTAGTTGTCCTTTTTTTATCCGTCGTCGTAGGTCAAGCGTACTGTTCCCACTGTCAATAATACTACCAATAACTGTCACCCTTGTCATGCGAACTGGATGCTGCTGCCTATTTTTTTCCTGTTGATCTCAAATATCCCATGCAAAATTGTTACTTACTATATTGTGTTCTCCTACGTAATTAGAAAATTCACAGGGCGTCGAACTTTTCTTTCCACGTTGTCGGTGTACATATCAAGCTACTTCCTAGTAATATTCTTCATTTTGTACTAGTAAACGTCTTTCGTAGAAATGACTGTTATAGTTTAAGCCAACTAAACCTCCTTTGGTTTTTTATACAGACACTTACTTCTCCCTGTGGAAGTGAACTATCTCCAGTTATTTCTCCTGGAGTGCAACAC
>JBBHKE010002180.1:0-15449 GCA_037447655.1 Zygnema cylindricum | reverse complement strand
TTTCTAAGGGAAAGTCAAAGTGGGTGAATGTGTCCAAATCTCATATTCTAACTTTGCATTCTGTGGTGGAAATGAGCACACAGAAAGTGTTATTTCATAGGGGGGAATCTATATTGGGGTTCTGACTGTCAAGGGGTCAGTCACTTGGGTTTATATTAACTTGGAGTCGGCACTATCTAGATTAGCTTCTTTTGGATCTGCATATTCTGAGGGCCAATGGAGGTCTCAGAGTTTCACGAAGCTCCCCGAAGGATTACATCCAAAACGTGAAGTAGGCCAAAGGATAGAGCTTTTTCTTGGATCGGTACCCCCTGCAAATCGGGTGTAAAAGATGAGCTACACCAAGTGGGAGGAACTGAAAAAGCAACTCGCGGAGTTGGTCGAAGCCGGAGCAATCGAACCAAGCAAGTCAACGTATGGAGCCCCGTTCTCTTAGTGAACAAGAAAGATGGAGGTTTCCGTATGTGTGTAGACTACCGAGCGCTCAACAAATTAACGGTGAAGAATACGTACCCCCTGCCGAGGATAGACGGATTGTTGGATCGACTTCGAGGTGCTAAATATTTTGCGAAAATAAACTTGCGGAGCGGCTACCACCGGATTAGAATTGCCAAGGAAGATGTGGAAAAAATGGCGTTCAGAACTCGATACGGTCATTTCGAGTTTCGGGTAATGCCGTTCGGGTTGACTAACACACCCACAACCTTTATGCATCTAATGAATTCCATCATTCGGCAATATCTGGATGCGTTTGTGATTGTCTTCCTAGACCACATACTGGTCTATAGCCGATTGTAGGAGGATCATATGAAGCACTTACGGACGGTTCTCCAAGTCCTTCGGGAAAAATAAGTTGTACGCAAAAAGAAGTAAATGTGACTTTTTCAAGGAGAAGATTGATTTTTTAGGCCATATGTGAGCCGGGACGGTATCGCAGTGGATCTAAACAAGGCAAGGGCAGTTAAGGAGTGGCCGCAGCCGGCGAATATTATGGAGTTACGGAGCTTTCTAGGACTATGCTCCTATTATCGACGTTTTGTTGAAGGTTTTTTAAAAATCGCTGCACCGCTCACGGAATTGCTCAAGAATGACGTGCCCTATGATTGGAAAGCGGCACAAGGGGCAGCCTTTAACACGCTAAAGGAGCGGTTGGTTACCACCCATGTGTTAGCTGTTCCCGACCCGGACTTACCTTGGACGATAATTATCGACGCTAGCGATACAGTTATTGGAGCGATCCTTATGCAAGATCAAGGGAAAGGCCTTCAACCCATCGCCTATGAGAGTCGAAAACTAAAGGCAGCAGAGCTGAACTAGGCCACCCATGAGAAAGAGACATTAGCTATCATCAATGCTCTGGAGGTTTGGAAGTGTTACGTTTAGGGAAAACGGATCACGATTATCACGGATCACCATGCCTTACAATATCTCCAAACCCAGTCGAAGTTGTCCAAGAAACAAGTGCGCTGGATGACATTTCTGTAGACCTTAAGTTCGGAACTTGTTATAGAATATAAGCCAGGCAAAATGAACCCGGCGGATGTGCTGTCAAGAAGACCCGGAGTCGCTGCGCCAGAAGCGGAGCAACGACGGCAAGCACCGCAGTATGGCAACGTAAGCTCTGCGAAAGGAGACACCGCAGCGTCGACCGCAGCGCAAGACGCGAAACTCAGCGCAGTCACCAGTACTGTTCAAGTGGACAAACATTGGTTAGGTAGGATAAAGGCCGCCTACAGAGACGATGATTCACTAAAGGAACTCATTAAACAGAAGGTACTCGTTCGTACCGCCAATGGTATGTGGCGATACAGACCGAGTAAGACAACATGGCTTTATGTGCCAACCAATACGGAACTCCGTCAGATGATTCTTAAAATAAGTCACGACAAGCCGCTCAGTGGACATTTTGGGCAAGATAAAACAACCGCACGTGTCGCTGA
This sequence comes from Zygnema cylindricum, assembly GCA_037447655.1. Classification (NCBI taxonomy): domain Eukaryota; kingdom Viridiplantae; phylum Streptophyta; class Zygnematophyceae; order Zygnematales; family Zygnemataceae; genus Zygnema; species Zygnema cylindricum. The sequence continues at coordinate 13,509 of JBBHKE010002180.1, read as the reverse complement.
GGCGTTTTACTGGCCAAACATGACTCGAGACATTGCAGAATATGTCGGAATGTGTGACTCCTGTAATACGAACAAGTCCGATTCAGGGCAACAAGGTGTCAAGCGCGTGTGCATCTTCGGTACATTTGCACTTCCACGAGTTCCGGGGCTTCATTCCACTTTGTACAGACTCTGGCGTACGGAGAAGGAAGGGGACAATCAGCCGGACCAAATCTTTATATTTTCACCCTGGAACACTGCGCAATTTAGTTTACCTTAAACGGAGGTTGAACTGAGGAGTTAGTCCGGTGCAAAGTGCCTGACTTCCGACAAAAATTGTCAGTGACCGCGATCGTAAATTTCTAAGCCACTTTTGGCAAAATCTATTTGCGTTATGTGCCACGTAGCTGGCCATGTCCACAGCCTACCACCCTCAAACCGATGATCAGACTAAAAGGGTGAATCGAAATTTGGAGGAAGCATTGCGGGCTTATGTCTCGGTGCACCAAACGGAATAGGTGGACCATTTAACAACAATCGAGGTAGCATACAACAGTGCAGTGCACTCGTCAACAAATGTTACGCCATCCTCCCTTAATAGACGACAGCACACTCTTTCCCAAAACATATTGGTAGCGGACTGCCAAACACCGATAGCTCTGGATTTTGCCAAAACGCTACAAGGAAACCTGGAAAGGCGGCCAAGGCGCTCGAAATGGCAAAGGATCGTCAAAAGTCGCAGGCCGACGCTCACCAGAAGGACACCGTAAATAGTGTGGGAGACAAGGCTCGCCTTAATATGGCAAACCTCTCCTTGCCGGGTGGCCTCTTTAAGAAGTTGGCACCGAAGTTCACACGACTGTTCACAATTCTTTCCCGTGTAGGCTTCAGTGACTACAACAAGTATGGGGGAGAGAGAGAAGAGATGGAGGCAGGCTGCCATCATTTCTTATATATGTTTCCGCTAATTTATTTTAAACTAGAAAATACAAAAACTACTTATTTCAACAGTTCCCTCATCGACGACGAAATACTCCTTTACCACCCGTTCAGGGAACCTCGGACGAGTATGAGGTGGAAGAGATCCTTCGGTCACGCCACTCTCAAAATTCCAACTCCACCCAATATTTGGTGCGTTGGAAGGGCTACGGTGTTGAGGACGACTCTTGGGTGGACGAGAAGGATCTGCATTCTCCGGAGTTGCTGCGCCGGTTTAAGCGGAGTGAGGACACTGAGCTTTATCGGAGGGGCAATCGCAGCGGCCGCAATAAAGGAGCGAATCGCAGTGTCGCAACCATCGCAATCATCTTGGGGACGCGGCAACGGAACGCAGCCGCGATGTTACCACACCGCAACGCTGTAGCAGCGCAGCCACCCCAGCGCAACATGGTTACGATGTCGTCAAAGGATCGCTGCACCACCGCTGCGCTGACAGGAAAGCGCAACGGCGCAATTGTGTTTCACTATCTGGGTAACGACGAACCCTCGGTTTCGCCATGGCAGCGCAGTTTTATAAATGATGGACGCTGCGATACCCTCGCACGCTGCGACGCTTCACAAAGTCCAAAAGTGAAACCCTCAACCCCCGTGAATAAAGTCGCCATCCGTCCTCGCGACCAACCTAGTCTCGGCTGTTTGGAAATTGCTTCTCTCCGCACAGTCAGTTTACCTTCGCTTCTAGAATTACCGGAATTGTCTGGATCAACAGTGTCTATGGCGTCGGAGACTTGTACGGGTGTGACAAGGAGATGCGAACCGTTCCGAGAGATTGTTAAGGGCGGCGGAGGTCATGGTGGAAGCAAGCAGGCGAAGTGAAGTGGAAGTGGAGCCGGAACCTAAGGAAAGCGCCAACAGCGAGGCAGGACCGGCACAGACCAGTGGAGGGGAGGGGTCAGAAAACTCACAGGACCCCGAATACACCCCAACCAGGGAAGGGGATCAGGAGTTTAAAGAAGATCATGAGCTATCGGAGGCGGAGGAACCAGAACGAGAACCAACGCCTCCGCCAATTGAGAAGCGCGCCTCAAATCTAGAGGTAATGCAAGACCCAAATAAGGAGAGTACCGCGGACGAGCAGTCGTCTGAGAGCGCGGAAAGGAAGGCAGAGGCACAATACCCCAGTGGCGACGATGTGTTCCTCCTGCGAGAGAACCGAGGTGATCCGAAGGAGGAAAGTGAATAGGGAGAGGAAATTCCCAACTACCTCTTCTCACTACCGGTCGACACCCAACATCCAGACCTCGCCTTCAGCTTCGCCAAAAGATTTTATTGGAACCCCTCGGAGTGGCCCGAGGAGTGGCGTATAGGAAAGCTTGGAAGTCCTATCCGTATTCTTGCCGACGTTCCATCACACCCAGCGTGGAATTTCATGCGGACAAAAGACCTGGGATATAACCATAAGGGTTATGTGTAGCTAAACCCTCATACCTTACTGTTTGTGGAAGTGGTAGAGGACAACTACAGGTACAGGATTGATGTTGCCGGGTTACTTCGTCATTATCACCCATGGGATGTCCGCCTCCACGACATCATCTCTAGGGCGGAGGTCACCCTGAGGTACAGGCACTCAAGCTGGCCCGAAAGAATGCTCTGCAGCGGGCCTGAGCTGCAAGGAAGCATGTGTCCTTTAAATTACGAAAAGTACCTCGGTGGGAACCGGCAGACAAAGAAGAGGAGGAAGTTCCCCCAGTGGCTGAACCTGAAGAACCCCGAATTCCGACACCCGAGGAGCCTACACCGGCGGCCATTCCGCCGCGACCCGAATTAACCGAGGTTGTACCCGAGGAAGGGGAGGATTATGTTCGAGAGCGAATCACTCGAAGGCGATTGGCAGCGGTAGATCATCATATTGCGTTGCTTGAGACCCGATGTGAGCAGCTCCAACATCAACTCGACGCCCTTGGTCAAGAGTTCGAGGAGTATCGCGAGGAAACAGACGACATACTCCGGAAGTTGCAGTTTCTCTGAGTAATTCAAGGTTCAGCGAGACGCTGAATCCTTAGTGGGAGGCATTGTAATAGGGTTACAGGATTCGGGTACTTAGTGGCTAGTGCTAGGCTGCTATAGTTGCGATTCCAGAGCAGCGCAGCAACGATTCCAGACCAGCGCAGCGTAGCAGCATAACAACTTAGCGGCGTAACAAGTTGGTAGCGCCGCAACATAGCAGCGCAGCATAGCAACGCCGCAGAATGTAGATGGAGCTGTATAGTTCTAGAAGGAAGTTTTAGATAGATCTCGGTTGACCGTGAAGGTCCACGTGTACAGCTGTACAGTACTAGGATGACTAGCAATTAGTTAGTTTAAATAGTAAAGTGGGCTTGTGAATAGAGGACCTTAAGTAGACCTACGCAGCTAGCGCAACCTTGTACTCTCTTCCAAGTAATAAAGCGCAACCTTGTCTGTTAGTACCGTGCTCCTACTGTTGCTACGGGAAGATCCTTGGTGTTTTCTGCTGTGCATTGTGCCGTATTGTGGTATATTGTTGCCTCTTTTACAGGTCTAAAGGACCAATAATGTGTGTGTCATCCGCAACAGAAGGGAAGAGGCAAGAAGGGCAAGCAGCTGCTGAAGCTCGGAGGGCGCGGTAATGGGCTAGGGCAAACAAAGGGCCCCCAAGAGGATCGCCCTGATGGGTGCCTGTCGTGGAGGAAAGTGGGACCAAACCATCATCCGTGGAGAAAGAGAGGCTACTGCTCAGGGAATAAAAGGCCCTCACAAAAGGAAATATCTAGGCAATCGGGGAAGGTGCAGCCATAAGCTCTAAAAAAATGGCATTCCGATCTACTGTATTAAAGGCATTAGTAACATCCACCTGGAGGACTAACCAATCCGGATGGGCATCTAGCAAAGCCCGGATCCCATGGACCACGGCCTCACAACCCCCCTTGGTTGCAACTCCAAATTGATGAGAGGAGAAATAATCATGGAAAGCGAGCTGGAGCTGGATGCAGATTGCACGGGTCACCAGTCGGTACAATACCCCAGTGGAGACGATGTGATCCTCCTGCGAGAAAACCGAAGAGATCCGGAGGAGGAAAGTGAACAGGGAGAGGAATTTTCCGACTACCTCTTCCAACTACCGGTCGACACCCAGCATCCAGACCTCGCCTTCAGTTTCGCCAAAAGATTTTATTGGAACCCCTCGGAGTGGCCCAAGGAGTGGCGTATAGGGAAGCCTGGAGATCCTATCCGTATTCCTGCCGACGTTCTGTCACACCCAGCGTGGAATTTCATGCGGACAAAAGACTTGGGAAATAACCATAAGGGTTATGTGCAGCTAAACCCTCACGCCTTACCGTTCGTGGAAGTGGTAGAGGACAACTACAGGCACAGGATTGATGTTCCCGGGTTACTCCGTCATTATCACCCGTGGATGTCCGCCTCCACGACATCATCTCTAGGGCGGAGGTCACCTCGAAGTACGGGCACTCAAGCTGGCCCCAAAGAATGCTCTGCAGCGGGCCCGAGCTGCAAGGAAGCACGTGTCCTTTAAACTACGGAAAGTACCTCGGTGGGAACCGGTAGACGAAGAAGCAGAGGAAGTTCCCCCAGTGGCTGAACCTGAAGAACCCCGGATTCCAGCACCCGAGGAGCCTGCACCGGCGGCCATTCCGCAGCGACCGAAATTAATCGAGGTTGTACCCGAGGAAGGGAAGGATCAGGTTCGGGAGCGAATCACTCGGAGGCGGTTGGCAGCGGGAGATCATCATATTGCGTTGGTTGAGACCCGATGTGAGCAGTTCCAACATCAACTCGACGCCCTTCGCCAGGAGTTCGAGGAGTATCGCGAGGAAACATACGACATACTCTGGAAGTTGCAGTTTCCTTGAGTAATTCAAGGTTCAGCGGGACGCTGAATCCTTAATGGGAGGCATTGTAATAGGGTTACAGGATTGGGGTACTTAGTGGCTAGGGCTAGGCTGCTGTAGTTGCGAGTCCAAAGCAGTGCAGCTGCGATTCCAGACCAGCGTAGCGTAGCAGCATAGCAACTTAACGGCGTAGCAAGTTGGTAGCGCTGCAACATAGCAGCGCAGCATAGCAACGCCGCAGAATGTAGATGGAGCTGTATAGTTCTAGAAGGAAGTTTTAGATAGATCTCGGTTGACCGTGAAGGTCCACGTGTACAGCTGTACAGTACTAGGATGACTAGCAGTTAGTTAGTTTAAATAGTCAGGTGGGCTTGTGAATAGAGGACCTCAAGTAGACCTACGCAGCTAGCGCAACCTTGTACTCTCTTCCAAGTAATAAAGCTCAACCTTGTCTGTTAGTACCGTGCTCCTACTATTGCTACGGGAAGATCCTTGGTGTTTTTCGCTGTGCATTGTGACGTGTTGTGGTGTATTGTTGCCTCTTTTACACTTGGTTAAGTATTGTGGCGGTAAAACAGAAGCCTTAATTAAAGTGCAGCTATCTATTTGTTATAGGTGGTCAGAATGGAAAAAATATCATTTGACTATGTTTTCTTTTTAAGGTGGTGATACAGACATCTTACTTGTTTGTAACTTTTTGTAATACAAACTAATCTTATCCGTAGTACTTTGAAACCCTAACGAAATTATGTTTTCTACTTGCCCGGCCACTGAAGGAGTTGCCTGCGTCTGTTATTTTATTAAACACATTGTGGAAGCATAATGACAATACGTCACAGTTACATATGTTAATTTTTTTAAAAACACTACTAATTCTAATAATTAATCATCCATATAAAACAATAAAAAAAAAATTATGGAAGGGGTATGGGAGCCCCAAAACCCATTAAAAACCGCACAAAAAAATCTAAAAATAGACCAAGATATATCGCTATACGATATATCAACATGTCGGCTCTATATATCGGCAAAATATCGCGATATTGAGCTTATCGATATATCGAAGCAGTCTATCGATTATCAGGTACCTAAACTTAGAAACATATCGAATATCGGCAAGGGACCTTCAGTACACCATGAATCGGTATTGGCGTAATGGACGCTATTTAAGGTACCTTTTTGTTTTTGCAAATTCTCAAATAGAATTATCCACACTATTTAAAAAAAACCCTAATTCCTAATTAGAATAAACGATTTCGTTGAAAATTTCCAAATTCTCAATTAGCGTAAATAACGGTAATTGTTCCTACACGCTAAAGAAACCTTTACGCGAATAACGATTCACGGTGTACACAACACTACTTATTACTATTACAATTGTATCTTGAACTGTTGTGCCCTAAAACTACTGAGCATGTACTGTTAGAATCTGTTTGGATGGTTGTGATGTCATCGTTTAGTTAAAGAGCATACTATCATGCAAGTCCTTCTACCTAAGGAATTATTTTCACATACTAACAGGTAACTATAATTTGGTTGAAATAAGCATCTTAGATATCTTATTTTTCACTAACTTTTGTTCTTTATATCTTACCAACTTCCAAAATCAGTTATGTTATCCACTCATAAAATGTTTGAATGTTGGAAATTATGCTTCATGGATAAATTTTATAAAGACGACTCTACTGAAAATTTGACAATGAGAACTATGTAGATGCAAATTGATTACCCAAAGGCTATCTGTTTCTAACGATTTACTATTTAAGGACATAGAAAAAACCAAAATTAGATTTGTAAAGACCTTGCTAACCATTGCACACAAACATAATGACAAACATCCTTGGTACGGACGATTAAAAAAAAAAAAGCAAAAAAAAAATGTGTGTAATGTTTTGAACGATATAACCTCAAGGTTGCTTTCACTATAAGCTAAATGAATGAAATACAGATAAAAATAAATAGCATACATATAGATGTCGAATAACAAATTGGAATTTTTCTCGTGGTATTCTCTACTTGGGTTTATGAGGAATCAAAGGAATCTTATATCTTTCACTCACTATTCACATAATTCAATGCCCAATAATCACTTTTCATTGAATATCAAACCAACCATGCTTCATAATGTACAATATCGAAATCCTAATTTCGAGGCTCAAACCTTCGTTTCTAGTCCACAGTCAGGTAACAAAATGCTAAATGCTTCTGAGTATATGTTGCCTTTCTTAATTTCAGTGTTTGTATTCCAGTATTCTTCTCACATAATCATTATCGTGGCTGGAACCTTTCATTTTCCAAAATGTGGAAAAACAGGGTTACAAAAATAAATCATCCTCACAAAAAATAAAAAAAAATCCAATCGTAAAAATACCATTCATAAAAAAATTATGTGTGAAATTCAAGGTCACATGCCTGAAAGCTACTTTTTATGTCCAGTGCAAATTTACAATTAAGTGATGCTGAAGTTGATTAACATGGAAAATATATTCATTTTAATGGCCATTTTTTTGTTCGAATGCAACACACCATGTGTTATTAATAATCAAATTCCAATGTCAAAAATCGCATGTTCAAATCTGGTTCTATCCAATATTCCAATCTAAATCTTACTTTCAAATGCTTAATGAGCAATCTCTAATATTGTTTCTCAAACTCAACTGTTCACAATCTTCACGACACGTCTTTGTCACAAAATTATTCCACCCGTACACGGTTGAAAGACACAAGAAAGGAAGATGTCTCCTCCATTGTCCGATGGGTCATGACCGATACAAGATGTCCAATGTCCGATGTCTCCGTATCCAACATATCCCATGTCCGTAGACACAACATCCAAAGTCCATGCCCATTGCTTAACCTCAAATCTCCAATCTCAATATCCAAATTCCAACGACCAATGTCCAATGTGTAAGTGTCGAATGTCAGACGTCTAATGGCTCATGTTTGACGTCCAATTCCTGATGTCTAATGTTTTTTGTCCAATATCCAATGTTCGATGCCCATTGCCTGATGTTCATTCTCCAATGTCCGATGTCCGATGTCTGATGTCTGATGTCCAATGTCCAATGTCCAATGTCCAATGTCCAATGTCCAATGTCCAATGTCCAATGTCAGACGCCCAGCATCCAATCTCTAATGTCCGATGCCCAATATCTAATGACCAATGCCCAGTTCCCATGTTTATGTCCTAAACATTATCATTATGCCCAAAATCCAGCAATGTCCCATGCCTAATGTCCAACCTCTTGTGACGATCTCCAATGCAGCTTCCGACCCCAGCTTCCCATATCCCATGTTTCAATTCCAGCGAAAAATCGGCATAATACTGGCGATATTATTGCCTGTCCCTGGCTCATCACGCAGTGCATTCTGACTTGGTCGTACCTGAACCCGAAAACCCACAAACAGCCAAAATTTTAGAAGCCTGAAATCGACAACTGTCACTCAGCCGCAACTGTACTGCACTCCGTACCGTCCGTACGTACAAGTTGTCGGGATGCAGATTGTCGAACTCTGCGACCGCAGTTTGTTCAGAAGCGAGGCCGTACAGACGGCGCTCTTGTTCAGCTTTTTGAAAGTCTCCGTTTTGGTAAAATACTTCTTCAGTGTCGCACACGTGTCAGTCTTTTTTAGACGAATCAGCTTGCCACGGCACCAGCTTACATTCGCCGCCTCTACCGTACAGGCCGTACACAAGAGAAGCAGGAAAAGCAGCCCCACGAACGCCACGTGTGCTGTACGGCGGGACATATTGTTGTACGGCAGATGAAGCGCGCGCTTCTCGAGGGAGAGTGTCGGACTGTCGGCTAGAAGGAATGCTTTGCTGTGGTAATGGCGCACGTGCGAAATACGAGTCGCACACAGTCGCACGTGAAGAAAGGAGTGGAAAAGTTACGCGAGTGTGTGGAAGTGGGAGAGAGAAGAAGGAGAGAGGAGAGAGGAGAGAGGAGATAGGAGATAAGAGAGGAAAGAAACATATGGCAGCGCGTCGGAAGAATCGGATCAAAGCGTACGGACAATTTAGATATGTACTGTAAAGTACATTACTGTACCACCGTGAATCGTAATTAGAGTCAATGTTTTTGACCGCACTTAAAACATCTATTCTCCGTACACACTTGTTGGATTATGAATCTGACGGTTGCGATTGAAATACAAGATTCTCAACTTACGATTGGTGGTCTCAAATTGAAATCCAACAAGTGTGTACGGAGAAAAGATGTTTTAAGTGGCGAAAAAACATTGACGCTAATAAACGATTCAAGCTTGTAAAATTAGTACAGAAACGTTTGACGTCGCGCAGAATCGTATATGAAAAGGGTTGACTGTACCCCTTCGTACAGATGCTGATGTACGGTAATGTACTGTATTTCCTATTTAGGGTCCAAAATTTTCAAATGAGGTTCGCAATACGCTGTACGGTACACTAATGTTCTGTCGCAGCAGAAATGCGTATCGTGCAAAAGCCCCACGGTTTTCCGAAGTATATCGGATCGCTGCTGATACGATGTGGCGACGCGATGTATTGTAGCGATGCGAAATTTTTAATTTTTTCAATGCGTTGTAATGATAAAATACGATGCCATACCCTAAACAGTTCTGGCAACAGTGGGGGTTATTAAACACTACACAGTGTATCGCTATTAGTGTTACTATTTTTTTCGCCTTTTAAAACATCTTTTATCCGTACACAATCATCCTATTGTCGATTGGAAATTGCCAATCGAAAGATGAGAATGTTGCCTTTCAAGCGCACCCGCCGGATGAAAAATCTAATAAGTGTGTACGGGGAAAAGATGTTTTTAAATGCAAAAAAAATCGCAGGATAAATTAAAAAGCACGATGGTAAACCATCAGAATCCGGGGGTACAAAAGGGGTGGCATGGCCGAAACTGAAAAACTAACAGCACGGAATAAAATAACAGCACAACAAAAACAAAAAGAAAACAACAACAAGGGAAATAAAAGCACCCAAACTCAAAAAGAAAAGCACGAGAATCGACAAAGCCACAACTACATTCCCAACCCCAACCCAATTAAATAACTACGAAAAGCAACTCAGTAAGTCCCCCCATCTCGGGGGAGCACGCTGAGGGAGTTCCGGAACCCGGCGACGATCCATAGCCGCAACAGCCAATCGGAGGAGAATAGAAGCTTGCACTCATTGTAAAGCCACAGATAAGCCTTGACGATAAAAAGAAGTAAGGACCGAAGGAGGAGGGCTCCCTAGGAAAGCACGTCGAGCGCAAGTACGGAGAAACTCGTCCATTGCAACACCCAGACAACGAAAGATCTCGACCGCCATCGGAATAAAGTCATTCATAGGGTCCCAGTGGGCATAATCACGCTCCTTCGCCTTAGCGGTATCACGAGCCGCCATCCCAACATGTCAAGCCGCCTCACCAACAATTGTACATGAAGTAAAGTTTGCCAAAACAATATCACCGAAGATGCGCCGGGCACCATGAAGAAAAACAACATCGATCCGACGCTTGGGAATAATATGAGAAACTTCCCGACAAACAGAAAAGCCCCCCTCTGAAGCGATAGTCGCAACGGCATCGCGAATAGTGTCGTGCGCCTGGATCAACTCTCCCCCATAGGAGCAACGAAGCAAATGGACACCATCGCCCCCTAAGACGCGACCACACGCAAAAACAAGAGAGCCAAGTAAACGAGGATGGGGGAGGCCAAGACGAAACCGGAGGGCGGTGGTGAACTGAGCCGATGAGAATTGGATCGTGGACAAAATCAGTGTAGCGAAAAGCCAAGACCCAGAACCAGGTCCGCCACAAGAGAGAAGACGGGCAAGCGAAGAATCGGAGGGAAGCGCCTTGAGAAGGTCGGATTCAATGGCGGCGACAACCCGATCTGAAATCGATTCCTGGACACGCTCAACAAATTTTGTTACAAGGGTGGAGAAAATTGGCACAGGTGTACTTCCTAGACCTGAATTTCGTTTAAACGTCAATATCGTCAAATAAACGAAATCATCTACACGGTTTAATCATGAGTAACATTGAAATGCTACAATAGTGCAAAATTCAAAACATCAATGGCAAGTCTTAATTATGTACCGATATTGTACATCTTACTGCAAGGCAAAAAACTTGTGTCCACTTCGAAGGTTGCCGTGAAACCTACAGTGCAACAAATGTCGCACTTTTCGTACATTTTCTACATAAACGTAAACACCGAAAACCCTAGAATAGTATTTTAGTACAATGGTTCTAAAGAATGCACTTTATTCTAGAATATCCCGCGGAAATTTCGAGTGAGGACACAAAAATAAAAATCAGAGCATAAAGAGGTATAGCGTGAAAGATGGTAGTTTTTTAATACGTGGAATAACCTTTTGTAGATGACAACACACATGCGGATAAAATATACGAACAATTTCAAAAAAAGGGTTGAAAGTACACGGTAAGTCGCTATTAGAGTTAAATAATAATTTGTGTAAAAACATTGCTAGTGCTACCAACTCTACTAGGGGTTGAAGGGCCTAACGCCAACAAAAATTAACAATAGTTTATACACCTAACACTAATTTGGACGTACACGTGATAGTCTATGTTCACATATTCGACGATTTAACATGTGAGAATAGGTTATATTGATTTTCCCTCGTCTTTATGACTTATATTCAAATTTGAGTATGCATTTTCGGGGCGACGCATTGAATTACCTTTGTCGACGCTTTTTATGTGACACTTATTTTGTTCGACCGTACAAAGTAAGGAGCGGTTTTTAGTACGGACTAACACATTTCTTACATCGCACTTTTTAAAAACAGTCAAAATTAGAGCAACTAACGTTAATATAACGGTGCATATAGTCTGTGCTCACATATTCGAGGCTTGAAAATGTGAGAACAGGGTCTCGCGGTTTTCCTTCTTCATTGACTTGACTTGAATCAAATTTTAGTCCTCTAAAATGTGGCGACGCATTCAATTTCCTCATGTCGACACCTACATTTGACACTTATTATGTACGTCTATACAAAATTAAGAGCGTTTTTAGTACAAAATAACATGTTTCGTACATTGCACTTTTTAAAAACAGTTGAAGCTATAATATCTAACTTTATTTAAACAGTGTGTGTATTAAAGTGAAAAATATGAAGTTTGATTAAGTTGTAGTAATATTTTTTATTAAATGTTTTTCTATTTTCTTATATTCTAAAGTCAAAGTAGGTCAACGCATTTTAAAAACCTTTGAATTTTGTTTCATGTACATATTCGTTGTTTCATGGGCGTTTCATGTGTGTTTTTTATGCGTATGAGACATTATATGGTTTTCAGAGGTTTCATTGCGCATCGTTCCTCAATTTGCGTCTAAGTTCAACATAACGCTTCGCGATTAAATTTCAATTTTGCGACTAAGTAAAATCGAGCAATTTTACAATCTTGTTTTTGTAATATGTAATTCTTTTTTTGTATGAAAAAAATCTTTAGTTTTATTTCGTCTTTTCTTTTTCTGTAATCTATAATTGTAGCTCTCCATAGTATATTTCCTTCCCGTAAACTTTTATTCTACATCTGCAAAACATATTTCTTACTTGCAAACTCTACTTGTATAATCACATTCTAAATCGTACCGTTGTGTATCGGTAAAGATTTGGCGATAACCGATATGGACCATTTTTCAGTTACCCAATAATCGATATATTGTTAAGATATATCGCCATCGGCGTTATCACCGGTAAATAACTGATATTTATCTGTTATTATCGGTGATAACAGCGATATCAATAACTATCGCCAATAGTTGTACGGACCGTACAGATAAATATGGTGGTTGTAAATGGCGCCAGACGGATGTTTGCAGTCCGTAGATGTCTCGTGCACATATTACGCACGACATAAACTACACCGCGAATCGTAATTAGAGTAATGAAAAAAATAGAGTACAAAAACTAAAAAAAACAATTATAGCAATTAACGCTAATTTATGTGATAGAACTGTTTCAACTATGAAGTTTACTCTAATTTATTTAAGTACTCTAATTTGGCACGCTAATATCCTCTACCGTAAATAAGGTAGTCGTACAGAATTTGGCAAAACGTACAGTTTATCGTCACCATTATGTTTGCACTATGTGGTTTGTTAAAACACAGTTACATGATAACGACCTCTATTAAATCATTATTTGTACTTTTTTACTTAATAAAGTACAATTTTGCACGGTATGAGGTCGTCCGTATTCCACACTATTTAAAACGAACATATATTAGAATTAAAAACTCTAATTAAACTTTACCTTTTATAAAATAATGAAAAAATTAGAATCATTTACTCTATTTCCTGTGATAAAGTTGAAATTTCGAGCGACCGAATTAGAGTAATTTACTCTAATTACGAATCGCGGTGTACTGTAACGAATACTACGTACAGTACGCATCAAACGATGATGAAAAGTAAATAAAATGCGAACCTTACTTTGTATCCGTACAATATTTTTACAATTACGTACAGTGTCCCTCTATGTTTGTACATTTTAGGGTTATTCTACAAGATTTTTTAGGGTTTCCAAGGTACATTGCCGTACGCCAGAGGTCGCAAAAGTCAAAAATTTTCATACCCGAAACCGACCGTTTTTTTTTTTTCAAAATCTGAGTAACCGACGCCCGACCGAGTTTTGTCACGCTCCAAAATTGTTAAACGTTAACCGACCGTCGTTTACGAAAAAAAAAATTAACCGAATCTTGATTTTTCGCGACTA